>BSQZ01000029.1:6725422-6962922 GCA_033239005.1 Lamellibrachia satsuma | reverse complement strand
CCCTGTTCACGCCCGTGGAGCTGCTAGTGCCATTTCTACAATCGCCAGTTGGATTTCTGCATTCCTCATCACGAACAAGTATGGACTACTGCTGTCTACCTTCGGCCAGGGCGGGACATTTATGTTCTTTGGCATTTGGTGTGTAGTTAGTATGGCGTTTGTGTGGAGATTAGTTCCCGAGACTAAAGGCAGGTCGCTTGAAGACATTGAACTCTACTTCCTTGGTAGAGCCATAAGGAAGATATAGACATTAAACTCTACTTCCTTGGTAGAACCATGAGGAAGATATAGGTGGAGTTCTAATCTACTGTTTCTGTATGTGATAAAATATATTTGCCATTTATTTTCCAGCATACTACCAAATCATCTTTATCAAAGAAACTACAGCTACATTGTTGGCAAATACAGTCTGCAGCCAACTTGAAATATCTTGTTCATAACTTAGTTGCCGAGACTTTATTTTATCAGCTTGTTTGAACTGTTTTGGTATGTGTCGGTCTGCCTAAGGTTGGGTTCAATTGTTATAGTAATTCATTATAACCAACTACTCTATTAATTGTAATCATAATTCAAATTTGTCTTGGATTCTGAAATCATATTATTTTGTTATCATGATTAATGTAATTGACCAAATCATTTGCAATCAAAAATATAATTACTGACATGTAGAATACACATGTATGTGGTAACTGCGTTATAATTTATGTAATCATAATAACATTTTTGAGATGTTGTAATTAAATTTTCTGAGGTACTGCAATTTAATTGTGTTCATAATTAAACCCAACACCAGGTGTTTGTCTCGGTCACCTACTTCCTGATTGATTTATATATCTAGGCGTCACGGCTGGGTCCAATTACACTGTCAGTTACAATAACTTAATTTTAGCAACAATTACAAGTAGCAATTTTCAAATCAATTACAACTACAATTATATGTGTATAGCACTGGACCAACTGTTCTAAAAGGAGGATTTTTTTGCTGAACATTGGGCACATGTACAAAAAGTGACCATGTAAGCAAGTTTTATAATTATGTCTTGATGGTCAACTTGTGTGAGACAGCATGTTTGATAATTTTCTCTTGTAAAGTTGAACAAATGAAAGCAAATACTGTCATTAATCACAATTTATGTAATAGTTGCAATTACTTGAAATACGTTACAACGTAATTTCAAAACTAGAATTGGTGTACAACATTTAGCCTGTAATTAGTGATAATACAGTTATAAAATTGGACCTACCCCTGTCTGGTACACTGGTTCATTGCAAAAAAATTTAAGTTATCTCCAAGCAAAACATTCCAGAAAGAAAAAATATGATGCAATATTAATATTTTAAACACGTACAAGAAATGTTTTTAAAATTTAAATTAGTGAATTTAACTGCATATCTGGAAGTAACTGGGTTACTATTTTGGACAGTACAATGTCTAAAACCTGTCTATAACCCATTTTGGAAATTCAATAGTGTAAACAAAAGTCAAATTTATTCATTCTGGTATGTAGGTGTGTTATGATCATTCTACAATGTCAGTTTTTCATGCCAATTTCTGTTATGTCATCACAGGGTTGTCTCGAGTGTTTTATTTAAAGTTCATATACAACTTTTCAACAGTTTTGATTTTTGGCATTATAATTAATCATCATTCTACCAGATCTTTGAGTTACATTGCAGTCTGATTGTTAATTTACTTTAATGTGCGTATTCTTACTGAGCAGTGCTCATTAAAGCCTGTAGATTGATGTGCTAATTGTATAGCACTAGCCATGAGCCCAGAAAGAAATGGGAGCATTGAACATCAATGAAGATTTCTATTCAGTGCCAGGCTGTTGTTTAAGAAGTCCCAGTTATCCAAGTGGGAATAAGGTCAATTGGTGTGAGCTACATCATTATTTTGTAAGAGTATCCAGTAGATTTGTGGCCTGCCACTCCTATTATAATAAGTCATGAAGGGATACAGTGACCCCTAGAGCTGCACAAATATATTTTGGACACCTTCCCCAAGATTTAGAGAATCAGTTCACGATATTGTGTTATTTTGTACCACATATTGTATTGAATGCTGATTGTTCCAATACTTGTGTGTCTGACTGTAACTGTTTGCAAATACAGTCGTGAACTAATTAGGTGGACAATGTTTAACAGAAGTTAAACTACTGCTTTATTGTGGCTGATGCAAATTTTGGGGGTAATGGTCTAATGCAATGCAATGTTTGAGGTTAATAATTCTTGCATGTTCAACAAAATTGCACACTTTTGCAAAAAATCCACTTCTTTGTGATATAACATCATCCCAGTTCATGTTAGTTCATATTAGTTCATGTTAGGTGTTAGTACAGGCGGCCAGGGCTGGGTCCAATTATGTAATTGTAATTGTACTGCAAATCTGCAAAATTAAATCCGCAAAAGTATCTCCTTACAAACTCACAAACTTTTATAGCAGCACATTTTGCCAGGAGAAGTGTACTTGGTTAATCACCCTTGTTGATCTCTTCATATCACTCTTAGTGCTAATTTCACCTAATTGGGTATTTATAGTTTTCAAACTTCTGCATTCCAGCTTCTTTTACTGAGCCATTACTAGTGTTTATTTAATGTTTCCTATTACCCTATGATCAGTAAAAATAAAACTGCAGCAAATGTATAAACGGATCATTTGAGTTTTTCAGTTATTTATCGATGGTAATATCAAACATACCTGCAGTTCCATCACTTCCAAATTTTCAGTGTGATTTTTTTAGTTACAGTTTTTTTAGTTACAGTTAGTGTGTTAAAAGATACAATGTTATTCTTCCATGGGAAGTAATTACAAAATACTCCATTGCAGTTGAACCGACCTCTGTCCTTTACATCCAGCTCTTCCTAGTGATGGTGTGTACACTGTGAATACATTGATTTAGCTATACTGAGTGGTTGTGGTGAATAGGTTGATTTAGCTATACTGAGCAGTGGTGAATAGATTGATTAGCTATATTGAATGGTGGGGAATAGGTTGATTTAGCTATACTGAATGGTGGTGAATAGATTGATTTAGCTATACAGAATGGTGGTGAATTGGTTGATTTAGCTATACTGAGTGGTGGTGGGATTAATTGATTGTTCTAATGCAAATTCAACTGTTTGCAGATACTGTCTTGCAAACTAATTTGAAGTAGAGGATATTTGACAGTTTTAATTTGTATGAATTTTAAGGGACGTGTTAGTGAAAATGTACAAAATGGTTCAATTACCCTCTGGATGCAACTTGCAAGATGTAAATGTATTTGTATGTGCATGCTTTAGAACTATATTTAAGTCGGATTGAATTACTACTAGTATTGTTCCGGTGTTTGGCAGTTACAGTTTGAAGTAGAATGTTGTTTGGTGATTATGTAACCATAAATTTGTGTTCAACAATACAGTTTTCAGTGGATTTACTGGCAGTTTTACCCTAAGTTATTTGTCCATTGTTCACTCACTATGTCTGCGTACTTACTTACAGGAAGAGGGGACGCCTGGGTGGGTGTGAGCTTGTGTTTTTTTAGTGTTTTTGCAACACCATTGACATTGCCATTGATACACTGCATTCTTGACTGCCCTGGTGCTTTGCATCCTATGAAGCCCATAAAATGACATCATCTGCAATCCTCATGCATTTCTCATGGTTTCCGCCAACCTACGTACTGTAGCATTTCTAACGGTTTCCATTGATCTTCGTACTGTAGCGTTTCTAACAGTTTCCGCTGATCTACATACTGTAGCGATTCTACCGGTTTCCGCTGATCTACGTAATGTAGCGTTTCTAGCCATTTCCGCTGATCTATGTACTCTAGGCAAACATGCTACCGGTGAACCATTCAATTTCACCCAATTGGTTTATTGTTTGGGTGTATCTTCGTGTCAGTCTTGATGCGACCTAGCCACTAGAAACACTGTGGTACGTAGATCAGCGGAAACTGTTAGAAACGCTACAGTACATAGATAAGCAGAAACTGCTAGAAATACCACCATACACAGATCAGCGGAAACCGCTAGAAACGCTACAGAACGTAAATCAGCGGAAATCGATAGAAACGCTACAGTACGTACACCAGCAGAAGCCGCTAGAAACGCTACAGCGTTACTACCCATTATTGTGTCCTCAATATCAGAAATGTTTATAACCGATGGCCACAATTAATAAATGCAACTGGATGTCTGATGTTGACATACATACAATGATTATTTAAATAATGCTCCAATGGGAGACTTTCAAAGATAGTGGATTAGGCAAGTAACTGACCACAGGGCACACACTACCAGTCATCTGGTGGACTTCCATTACTGAGCCAGTAGGTTGTTTGCATAGTCACAGTTGCCTAACACATGTATAAAGACACTTGAAATGGTTTGTCTCCATCTGCCTGCTTGCTGTTAAGTAACTGATGAAGAGGGGTGAACTTCCCACAGACAGGGCAAAATGCAAGGCTTGAATAATAGACATTTATCATGTAAAAGACAACAGGGACAACTTTGCCTGTGGCTTTGGCATTGCCATTGGTGGCTGACAGCACGGTTGTTTGCCTTGAACACTATAAACTAGATGATTGACTTCATATGATGGTTTGCCATATATGTATATATACATACACACACACACACGCACGCACGCACGCACACACACACACACACACATATGTATACATACATACAAATATACGTACGTACATATATATATATATATATATATATATATATATAATTATATATATACACCCCAATATATACAACAGTGACAACTTTGGCATTGTCATTGGTGGCTGACAGCACAGTTGTTTCCTTTGAACACAGCAAACAAGATGATTAACATCATATGATGTATATATACATATATATTTGTATGTGTGTATGTATGTATGCATACATGCATATATATATATATATATATATATATATATATATATACATATGTATAGATTACTTTCATATGACGTTTTGCCATACATATATATATATATATATATATATATATATATATATATATATATATATATATACTGCTTAATTACTCTAATACTCCAGCATTAATTTTGGTAATCAGTTGACAATGAATTATTTAACATCGGAAGTGTTTATTTGACCCACTGATTAAACAGTACAGTTGTCAATACAATGAAAATCTACAGCTCAAATAATGTGTTAATAAATAACAAGTAATACTTGTATTATAAACTAAAATGTGAAAATCTACAGCTCAAGTAACACGTGTTTAAATAAATAGCAAGTAATACATGTATTGTAAATTAAAATGTACAACACAAATATAATAAAACTGAAGTATAATGACATTACAACAGCCTAGACATGGACTATCAGCTGGCTGTAGATGAACTTAAAAGGGGTCAGGGAGACTGCCACTAAGACCATTGTTGGTCGCTCTCACAGCAGCCACCCCAGTATTATAATTTTCAACAAAGTTCATTTAACTTAATAAAGCACTTTCTCGAAAAATAACAATAACACAAGTGTATGACTTCCAAAATAGGTTTGACAAATAATTCAGTTATTTTATCATTAAATGATGAAAAAATTCCAAAGGGTAAATAAATTGACATAATTTTTAATCTGGTAAATATATATGTTTACATCTGACATACTAATGGTTTATAGTTTATACATAAATTAACAGAAGTAATGAAATATGAAAGCGTTTATGATTTAATTATTAAGTCCGTCCACAAATGTAACAATTTGGCATAGAGCACTGTTCTCTGTAGTTTTGTAGAAAGCACGTTTTGGCATATCTAGTAAATCCATGTAAGCTATATGCTAAAATGTTGTTCCTTGTGTGATTCGAAATATTGTTTATTAGTAATGGAATATCATACCTAATGCATCGTTTGGCAAAATCATGTTTTGCCCTATTTGTATGGATATTTTCATGTATTAATGTTGTGAACATTTCTATTTAGAGAAAATGGTAAGTTTTGTAAATATGCTGGTAATTTCATGTGCAAATATTTATTTATAAAACTCCTAATTCTTGTAATTGCAACATATCTGTTACATTAAGACATTTTTATTTCTTAAACAGTGACTCGGTATGTAAACTATATTTACTTAAACATATTATTTTAATTACTTTTTTCTGTAGTTTGATAATTATGTTACATTTAAAACCCATATCATTAGGCCATATTTTATATATGGTAACATTAATGAGTTATACAAAGTGACTTTTATATTTAATGGCAGAAAGCGTTTTAATTTGTTTAATATACCAATAATTTTTTATCATTTGATAGAAATATTTTTATATGACTGTCCCAGCTAAGATTTTCTTGTAAAGTCACACCTAAAAGATTAAAATTTTGGACTCTTTCGATTCTAGTTTCATCTATCTTGAGTGGGAAAGGAATTAATTTTTTATTTCTGTATTTGTGTATTATGTACTTGGATTTCTTTATTTCATATTAAAAGACTTTACTTTATTTAATTCTGTGTTTAAATGTTGTTAAATATCTTTAGTACATGAATTTAAAGACTTGATTGTAGTAAATAGAGTTATATCATCTGGATACATTACATATTTAAATGTTCTACTTGACTTTAGTAAATTGCTTACATATGTTACAAAAGGAAGTGGACCTATTATGGAGTTTCAGAAATGCTATTGTCAGATGTAACATATTGTTTTCTATTTTCCAAGTAGCTTTCCATTAGTTCTAGAGCAATATCACATATTCCACACATGTGTAATTTGTTTAATAAAATGTTGTGGTTTTAGGTGTCAAATGCTTTTTTGATAGATCTAAAAATATATTAATAGGTGTTTCATTTGAATCCAGTGCGGTTATAGTTCTGTCAATAACTTCCGTGATGGCATATTCTGTTCAGTGACCAGATTTGAAGCTGTATTGGTTATCATCAAAAAGTGAATGTTCTGTAAAAAATTAATATATCTGATCATGCATAATTTTTAACAAATTTATATATTACAGGTAATAGTGATATTGGTCTGTAGTTACAGAATAGTGTTTCATCATCATTTTTAAAGATAGGAATGACTTAATTTTCATCCTGTCTGGGAAGATTCCAGTATTAAATATTTGATTAAGAAGTAATGTTAAGGGTTTAATTGAATTTTAAATATTTTAATTGTTTCAATGTAATACCATCATGGCCACTGCTGTTTTTTGCTGGGAATTTGTCAATTATTTTGATTAATGACTCTTCGACTATAATTTCTTTTACTTGTGTGTTTGATTTTGTTGACAAGGTATTGTCCTATGTTTGTAAAGAATAAATTAAATTTATTAGCAATTTCTACAGTGTCAGTTACTGTGCAGTCTTCCTCTCTAAAATATATAGGTAATTATCTCTTTTTGTTGAATCTTTGCAAAAATTCATTTATAGTTTTTCTTGTGTCATTTTTATATTTGTTAAACAATTGTTCATAATGTATTAATTTGGCTGCTCTGATACTTCTTTTTAAAATACAATTATAGGTTTTCAAGTTTATCTTTTTAATGGAACAGTCAATTGATGAGGGATTTGTCAATTTGATCTGCTTATGTAAGTTGTCTCTGCATTTAATAGATTTAAGTATGCCATTTGTTATCCGCACTGAATTTTTGTATTTGTTAAATGTTACTAATTTATATGACATTTTCAAGTACATCCATGAGTATGTTGTAATTATTATTTGAATCAGACAAAGGAATTTGATCTAATTTATCCATAATATTTGAATTAATTATTTCATTTGCAAAATTTGACATAGCTTTTTCATTTTGTAAATGTATTTTGACTAATTTAGGGGGACATTTTTTAGCTGGAACAGTTTCGATAAAACAAATGGCTGGTGGTCTGAAAATTGTTTGATTAAAATACCTGCTGTTGATTGTAGCATAATTGGGCTTAGCTTACAAAATAAATTGTCAATTAATGTACCATTTAAGAAAGAAAATCTTGTTGAGAATGTTATTTTTAGGAAAGAATCTAAATCCTGTTAAGGTGTCATAAAACTCATTAAAATATTCTTTATAATTAATGTTAAGCAAATTTACATCAAAACCTCTGGCAATAATAACTTCCGAATTTTTACAATCAAGTTGTGATAATAATAATGAAAATTCTTCAATAAATTGTTTGTAGTTAACCTTTAGGTCTCGAGGTGGTCTGTATATATTACAGACTATCACAGATTTTTTTAGGCCAAATCAAGCCTCCCTTGGCACTTTTATCAGGGGTGGATCTAGGCTTGTTGGTAGGGGGTCTCAGTCAGTCGTAGTCATGTGTCATTCTACTTACGAACCGTTCTTACATAAGGGTTAATATTAGCCGGCTGCTAATACTTCAGTCTTAACATTGACACTAGTTCCGATATAGGCCTATATAGGGGAAACCGGGACTAGTCCACCCCCATGGACACTCTAATAGATCTGGAGACTGTATTTGTAGAACTAGAGGATCAGTTTCAGCCATAAATTGAACGAAAATATCTTGTCCACATTTGTGCTATCAACAAATTCCAAAACTGTTACAAACCAATATCCAAATCTGACTCTTAGTAGACCTACCCAAGCATGGGCAGACTTGCCTCATGTCGGGGCAAGTCCGCCCAGGGGCTGGGGCAAGTTCGCCCCACACATACTTTAAGCAGCAAATACACAAGAACACTGCAATTTTGTCTGAGTTTTATGTTAAAAAAACATCATGTTTGTGACACACATTTGTTAGAAACTCCTCACAAATTATGTTGTATCTATGAAATAAACCAGGCAAACAAACAACAACGTTTGGCACTGCATCAGCTAGAAAATGGTGAAATTAAATCTGGTTTCGTCACTTTTTTACTAGAAAATAACACTAAACTGGACAACTGTAAGTCTTTGTTAGAGTGCATGTTAGTGTGTTTACGTTCACAAGTGATCCTGGGCGTTTTACATCAGATATCCTAGGGACGAACTTTCCCCTTAGTACATAGGGCAGCAACTATAAATACCTCTGACAGTGGATAGAGCAACAACGCAAGATCCAAACAACAGCTGTGATATAAGGGCCTTACTGAGCACTCTGAATGCCACTTTTACGTACTGAAATTGGATCGAAACAAAATAAACAAAATTACTTTCAGTCACCAAAATCAGTTTTCAAGTTCACAGCTTTCCAGCCAGCAACCCGTGGACGTCAGTTTCCCGCTGCATCAGTGTTCGAAATGAGGGGTTCTGGGGGGGTCTACCATAAGAAAGAAAAATGTAAGCCTGGGGGTTCCCACATTTGATCGTTTTACCGATGTAACTACCCTTCCGCTGTTGCTGCGTGTGAGGCTACTCTGGTTCGTCTGTGCTAGAACTCGACGGTTTTCGCAGAATTCGACAGTTTTCGCAGTGGGGTACCTCAAGGATCAGTATTAAAACCTATATTATTCTTAATATATATCAATGACTTGGACGACAGTATAACAAGTAACGTACTGAAATTTGCGGATGACACAACACTGTTTAGAAAGGTTAATACTGATGGTGATAAACAACATTTACAAAACGATCTTGACAGATTAGTGAAATGGTCTGACAAATGGCTGATGTTCAATTTTTGGAAACGTAAATGTCTACATACAGGACATGGGAACTTGGATGTAAACTATAAAATGGGAGATACTGTTCTGGGTACTACTGTAAAAGAAAAGGACTTAGGAGTTACAATAAGCGCTGATATAAAAGTTTCAGAGCAGTGTGGTATTGCAGCTTGAAATGGTAATCGAATTCTTGGATTGATTAGAAGAAACATAACATACAAGGGGAAAAAATTAATTATACCTCTTAGTTAGACCTCATTTACAATACTGTATACAAGCATGGAGACCATATCGTAACAAGGATATAGATACGCTTGAACGCATACAAAGGAGAGCGGGGACCCCCAAGAGTCAGTGGTCATTTCGAACACTGCGCTGCATGTAGTTTGATGATCGTGTAACTTAATCGTGTGACCGAAATTACTAAATTATGCAACGGCACGGAATAAAAGCCGGTTGGCCGACTTCCCCGTGGGCGGACTAATCCCGGTCTCCACTTCGTGTTCCATTACCGTAATATTTGCCACGGACGCAGGGGGTCTAAACACCACCTTCATGGCGTAGGGAGGTCTTGAGACCCCTAAGACCCCCTTGATCCGCTGCTGACTGTTTTTACCCAAGGAAATACAAGTATAGTCTTCTAATTGGATGTGAGATAGATCATCTTGTTCGGTTAACCAACTTTCTTGAATACATATAATGCTAAAGTCATAGTTAAGTAGGTGCAATTCTTGTACAAAGGCTGCTAACTCATTGAATTTAGCGTTAATTGGTTGGATGTTAGTACTAATTATGCCAACACTATTAATTTTAGTATTTACCAATGACTTAAACTGATCGGTATCATAATATGATGAAGTTTTCATTATTGGTAAACTATCGCTTTCATTGATTTCATCAATTGTAGAATGTTATTTAAGCAGTTTTTATGGACACCTCCATAGTACTGTAAAATTAAATCATCTGAATCTGTCATTCAGTTTATAAATAAGTATTACGTATTTGCATATAACATTGTTCCAAGAATTTTGCAGATACCATTTATTATTGCTGAACATTTTAAGTGTAGGTAAAATACCGTTGCATTAATGTTTGCAGTTTTGAGATTTTGACATGATAAACTGTAGCACGAACAGGACAACATGCACTGTGTTAATATAAAAATAATAATAATACTAACTAATACTAATACTGCAATAAAAGAATCGTCATTGTTTGTGTCTTTGGTGAGAATACCTCGAGGAAATCACTTATACAGTTTAAATAATTATCAGTAATTGAATTGGAATTTACTAGAATCTACTGGTAAAAAGATAATATAAAAAGGAAACATAATAATAATAAGACTCCCCTCCATTCACCCCTTCTAACTAGCTGTGAGCACGGTGTGAGCACTGTCTATCTTTCCCCTCCAGCTCACCCCATTCGTCTATAAGGAGGATATCTGATTTTAATCCACTTTTTAATTGTACTATTTTTGTTCAAAATATATTATTTCCCACATTTATATGGACCTTTTTCACGCGCACCAAGCACCACACTCCTATGTTAGCTCCACAAGGGGCTGTTTGGAGTAAGCAAACTGAAGACTGAAGAAGGAATGGGTGTACCGTAAAGTGCTACCTATCGGTTAGTTATAGAAACACTGAAACTGTAGTTCGTGACAACTCCGGAAGGTGGTGTGGAAACTGCTCGTTTACTTCTTCTAATATCGACGATGGGGACGTCATATTTGGACCAAATGAAAAGATATTTCCAAACGCACGGACGCACAAAAGAGTACCAAGCTCACAATTCAAAAATCCATTCAGTAGCTTGGAACTGCGACGGACGGAGACTGGCCTCAGGTTCATACGACAAAACTGTAGTAATTTTCACGCTTGACAAAGACCGGTTGGTGCGTTGCCGTTGTGATTAAATAGTAAACCATTAATGATCGACATCATTATAATCTACTACTTTGCATATCCGATGTTTATTCGGCTTATTTGGTCACTTCGATTGTTCAGTTGACACTGAAAATTATGTCATTGCCATGTATAATTGTGGTATTCTTGTATTATCGCCCATCGACATTATGGTGTCTAACAGTCTATGCCAGGGAAAGTAAAAGACCCCACACAAGGAAATGGAAAAACCCTGTTGTGTAATCACAGAGCTAGGTGGTCTCATTCTCTAAACTACCACTGGCGTAAATATCCTGACAAATGGATCCTGCCAATTATATGAAAGAAAGACATATTTTAAGCTTGCCAGGGACCACCTAAAAGGCGGGATAATAAAGACGGGGTCGGCAAGATATATGCACCCTCCCTCTTTACATGCGTGGGTGAAGGAAATTGCCTAAGTTTCAGAGCAGCAGAGGTGGAATCGAACTACCGCCGTAGTGTCGGATCCTGGATGGTTCTGCCCATGGCGGGTTTGGCCCATGCAGATGGATGGTTCGGACCACTTCACTGAAATCTGTGTCAGAATTGAAATCAGCTATGGTCGTTTCGGCCCATCGCGTAATTCTAAAAATGGTCATTTCAACCGTGCAAATTATGATTACACGCAGATACATGTATACGCACATGCTCACACTCTAATAATAGTAATATACTTATGATAATATTAATTAATAATTCTTATATAGGAATATTCATAAAATAAAAACGAAAGCACTTAACATAAGTAAATAATGATTCAAATCTAAGTAATGAGTGTCTATGAATTAAAAATAAGATAAAAGATATGTATATTATATATAATTTATATATATGTTATATTATATGCTCTGTTCTTTGAGCCATCTTACAGCAGCCTGCCTAATGTTGTAAAGTTTTAAACTATTCATTTGTATATACGTTTGTACATCATTATTTTATATTATGTTTAATAAAAAACAATGTAATTCTTCATGCATCTGTATGGTTTCAAGCTTTATTAGAATTCAGTAGTACGAATAATTGTTAGAATATTTGTTATAATAATTTAACGTATAACATTTTCAAATTAGAATATGCAAGTCACAAATAGTCCAAAGTTGGTCAAATTATCGAAATATCGATGAGAATAAGTATTGTCGTATTATTCCGCCCATTGGCACCAGTTGCATACATTGGCCGAACCCGTTATGGACTGAAACATTTGACACCAGTAGTCCTGATCACCACTCCCCACATTACATAATACAAGGACAAGGTGTCGCAAGACAATACTAAAACTGCCAGTATTATCTCGCAATTTTGAGATGTTTTTGAAGAAGACCATGATATTGACTGGCAGCACCAAGTACCAAGGCATAGATGGATATTTATATGATAACGTATTCTAATATTGTTAGATTGTGACAGTCACATAAGAACAACCTGGTTATCCCATGGATGGGTAGATTTTCTAGTATTAATAATAAATGCAGGGGCTATGCACCAAACCATTGTGCAAACAATCCAGCACATATTGTTAATTTGGCTACTCTGTTGGTTGTAGCATATCATAGTCATATGGTGTAGAAATCCAGATAATTACTCAGAAAAAAATAGACCAGTGGCTAATATTGTCTAAAAGTAGGGCGATATTGTTTGACGTCTATGCATGCACAACATTCAACAAATCCTTGCCTGGCCTTTCATTGTCTCCCCGATTGTCATTGACACCTTAGTCCCTTGAAGTCCTCTCCGAAGTCTTTTTAGTTTCTGATATTTTAGATGGTATAAACTATGGTTCTTATCATCCAGTCACAAACCAGCCAACCCTGGATCAAGTGTACTTGTATTTGACATTTTAACATGTAATTGTATTTGATCTAGAAAAATGTATTTGACACCAACTGTGCTTCAGAGCAAGGACCATGTATTCCGAGGCCACGCCGACAGTGTGGACCAGTTGTGTTGGCATCCCACGCACCCAGACCTGGTGGCTACGGCAGCTGGTGACAAGACTGTCCGAATCTGGGACGCCCGGTCATGCAAGCCTGTAGCAACGATTGCTACAAAGGGTGAGATTTATCTACCAGGTTTTTTTATTTCATTATGTCAGTTATTTTCTTGAATGTAATCATGATTGTAATCATAAGCAATCATACATGTAATTACACTATGGCATTTTAACAGTAATCATAATCAATAATATTATTACATATTTTTTATTGTTATACATTTATAACGTGCCATGCTTCTGGGTTAAAAACCTGCTCAAAGGCGCTAACAAGATGATACTACATAATTTAAAATAAATTGAAAAGTTAAAATTAAACTGTGTTTAAAAGAAAATAAATTAGATAAATAAGTTAAATTAATACATAAGTTGAATAAACAACTAAAATTAAGTTGATACATTTATGATCTAATCGCCCCATTCCTGGAATCGGTCAGCTTGTAGTGACAAAGGGATGTTTAAATCCCTTGTTGATTAAGCAGTGTATTGTACTGTAGAACCCACGTAAAGGGGCCACTGAAGTGACCGTATTAAAGGGGTGGCCTGATTATAGCGGCTGCTAAAATATACAGACATGCAGATTGCCACAGGCCATAGTTAAGACCTGTCTGTCATTATCCACATAGTCCCTAGGAAAGGGAGCAATATTGGAAACCATGGTAAATGCTCATAACCTGACCCCCATGTCATACGTAAACAGGGCTTAAGTCGGGTGCCAAAATGTGCATGTGCAAAGTGTCCCACGGAAAAGTTTTAATGCTAGATAGCTAACATATAATGATCAGGTGTTTATGACATTCTATTGTGTGTGATGAATTATTTCGAATATGCTACTAAATATAAGGGTAAGTATCAAAGAATGATGTGAAAACAAAAAATATGTTGTGTTTTTGCCATCATGGAGACACAAATATCAGATTATCTGGAACTAAAATGCCAGCAGTGTATACAAAGGAAAAGAACAAAAAATAACTGCAAATTTTGGCGCACAACTTTCCCCTGTTTATGCGTAACACAGATGCCAGGCAATAAGTGCTTACTATAGCTACCAATATGCATATGAGTTGACCTTTTTGAGCATTTTGCTTTCGTTTCACATAAATAATATCATGATCTGTTGAAGGGCTGCTGAGATACGGGTATACAGGTATTGTTGTGTTAATTTAGCATAAGTTGCATTTCATACAAAAGAAACATTTACTGATATGAAAGCATTGTTGAACCACCAGGGGAGAACCTGAACATCTGTTGGTCGCCCAATGGAAGCACAATCGCCGTCGGCAACAAGGAAGATCTTGTCACATTCATTGATGCAAAGACATATAAAACCAAAGTTGACGAACAGTTTAAGTTTGAGGTGAATGAGATTTCATGGGACAACAGTGGTGATTTGTTCTTCTTGACCAGCGGTCAAGGCTGTATACATATACTCAGGTAATTATCATAGATGCACTCTAATTTAACGGTCCTTCTTCAATTCAGTTTCATCACTTATCTAGTTTTTGATTCATTTTACACAAAAAATCAAACCTCTCTAGTATCCACGACTACATGCTTGCTCATCATCACGACTACATGCTAGCTCATCATCACGACTACATGCTAGCTCATCATCACGACTACATGCTAGCTCATCATCACGACTACATGCTAGCTCATCATCACGACTACATGCTAGCTCATCATCTCGACTACATGCTAGCTCATCATCATGACTACATGCTAGCTCATCATCACGACTACATGCTAGCTCATCATCATGACTACATGCTAGCTCATCATCATGACTACATGCTAGCTCATCGTCACGACTACGTGCTAGCTCATCATCACAACTACATGCTTGCTCATCATCACAAATACATGCTAGCTCATCATCACGACTACATGCTAGCTCATTATCTTGACTACATGCTAGCTCATCATCACGACTACATGCTAGCTCATCATCACGACTACATGCTAGCTCATCATCACAACTACATGCTAGCTCATCATCACAACTACACACTAGCTCATCATCTTGACTGCACGCTAGCTCATCATCACAACTACATGCTAGCTCATCATCACAACTACGTGCTTGCTCATCATCACAACTACATGTTAGCTCATCATCTCGACTACATGCTAGCTCATCATCTCGACTACATGCTAGCTCATCATCATGACTACGTGCTAGCTCATCGTCACGACTACGTGCTAGCTCATCATCTCGACTACATGCTAGCTCATCATCACGACTACATGCTAGCTCATCATCTCGACTACATGCTAGCTCATCATCATGACTACATGCTAGCTCATCATCACGACTACATGCTAGCTCATCATCATGACTACATGCTAGCTCATCATCACGACTACATGCTAGCTCATCATCATGACTACATGCTAGCTCATCATCTCGACTACATGCTAGCTCATCATCACAACTACATGCTTGCTCATCATCACAAATACATGCTAGCTCATCATCTCGACTACATGCTAGCTCATCATCACGACTACATGCTAGCTCATCATCACGACTACATGCTAGCTCATCATCATGACTACATGCTAGCTCATCATCTCGACTACATGCTAGCTCATCATCACGACTACATGCTAGCTCATCATCATGACTACATGCTAGCTCATCATCACAACTACATGCTAGCTCATCATCACAACTACACACTAGCTCATCATCTTGACTGCACGCTAGCTTATCATCACAACTACATGCTAGCTCATCATCACAACTACGTGCTTGCTCATCATCACAACTACGTGCTAGCTCATCATCTCGACTACATGCTAGCTCATCATCTCGACTACATGCTAGCTCATCATCATGACTACATGCTAGCTCATCATCTCGACTACATGCTAGCTCATCATCACGACTACATGCTAGCTCATCATCACAAATACATGCTAGCTCATCATCTCGACTACATGCTAGCTCATCATCACGACTACATGCTAGCTCATCATCTCGACTGCATGCTAGCTCATCATCACGACTACATGATAGCTCATCATCATGACTACATGCTAGCTCATCATCAAAACTACGTGCTAGCTCATCATCACGACTACATGCTAGCTCATCATCACGACTACATGCTAGCTCATCATCACGACTACATGCTAGCTCATCATCACAACTACGTGCTTGCTCATCATCATGACTACATGCTAGCTCATCATTACGACTACATGCTAGCTCATCATTACGACTACATGCTTGCTCATCATCACGACTACATGCTAGCTCGTCATCACGACTACACGCTAGCTCATCATCATGACTACATGCTAGCTCATCATCACGACTACATGCTTGCTCATCATCACGACTACATGCTAGCTCGTCATTTCGACTACATGCTAGCTCATCATCACGACTACACGCTAGCTCATCATTATGTGCTAGGTCATCATCACGAGTACATGCTAGCTCATCATCACGACTATGTGCTAGCTCATCATCACGACTACATGCTAGCTCATCATCACGACTACATGCTAGCTCATCATCTCGACTACATGCTAACTCATCATCACGACTACATGCTAGCTCATCATTACGACTATGTGCTAGCTCATCATTACGACTACATGCTTGCTCATCATCACGACTACATGCTAGCTCGTCATCACGACTACACGCTAGCTCATCATCACGACTACATGCTAGCTCATCATCACGACTACATGCTTGCTCATCATCACGACTACATGCTAGCTCGTCATTTCGACTACATGCTAGCTCATCATCACGACTACACGCTAGCTCATCATTATGTGCTAGGTCATCATCACGAGTACATGCTAGCTCATCATCACGACTATGTGCTAGCTCATCATCACGACTACATGCTAGCTCATCATCACGACTACATGCTAGCTCATCATCACGACTACATGCTAGCTCATCATCACGACTACATGCTAGCTCATCATCTCGACTACATGCTAGCTCATCATCATGACTACATGCTAGCTCATCATCACGACTACATGCTAGCTCATCATCATGACTACATGCTAGCTCGTCATCATGACTACATGCTAGCTCATCGTCACGACTACGTGCTAGCTCATCATCACAACTACATGCTTGCTCATCATCACAAATACATGCTAGCTCATCATCACGACTACATGCTAGCTCATTATCTCGACTACATGCTAGCTCATCATCACAACTACATGCTAGCTCATCATCACGACTACATGCTAGCTCATCATCACAACTACATGCTAGCTCATCGTCACAACTACACACTAGCTCATCATCTTGACTGCACGCTAGCTTATCATCACAACTACATGCTAGCTCATCATCACAACTACACACTAGCTCATCATCACAACTACATGTTAGCTCATCATCTCGACTACATGCTAGCTCATCATCTCGACTACATGCTAGCTCATCATCATGACTACGTGCTAGCTCATCGTCACGACTACGTGCTAGCTCATCATCTCGACTACATGCTAGCTCATCATCACGACTACATGCTAGCTCATCATCTCGACTACATGCTAGCTCATCATCATGACTACATGCTAGCTCATCATCACGACTACATGCTAGCTCATCATCATGACTACATGCTAGCTCATCATCACGACTACATGCTAGCTCATCATCATGACTACATGCTAGCTCATCATCTCGACTACATGCTAGCTCATCATCACAACTACATGCTTGCTCATCATCACAAATACATGCTAGCTCATCATCTCGACTACATGCTAGCTCATCATCACGACTACATGCTAGCTCATCATCTCGACTACATGCTAGCTCATCATCACGACTACATGCTAGCTCATCATCATGACTACATGCTAGCTCATCATCTCGACTACATGCTAGCTCATCATCACGACTACATGCTAGCTCATCATCATGACTACATGCTAGCTCATCATCACAACTACATGCTAGCTCATCATCACAACTACACACTAGCTCATCATCTTGACTGCACGCTAGCTTATCATCACAACTACATGCTAGCTCATCATCACAACTACGTGCTTGCTCATCATCACAACTACGTGCTAGCTCATCATCTCGACTACATGCTAGCTCATCATCTCGACTACATGCTAGCTCATCATCTCGACTACATGCTAGCTCATCATCATGACTACATGCTAGCTCATCATCTCGACTACATGCTAGCTCATCATCACGACTACATGCTTGCTCATCATCACAAATACATGCTAGCTCATCATCTCGACTACATGCTAGCTCATCATCACGACTACATGCTAGCTCATCATCTCGACTGCATGCTAGCTCATCATCACGACTACATGATAGCTCATCATCATGACTACATGCTAGCTCATCATCAAAACTACGTGCTAGCTCATCATCACGACTACATGCTAGCTCATCATCACGACTACATGCTAGCTCATCATCACGACTACATGCTAGCTCATCATCACAACTACGTGCTAGCTCATCATCACAATTACGTGCTAGCTCATCATCACGACTACATGCTAGCTCATCATCACGACTACATGCTAGGTCATCATCTCGACTACATGCTAGCTCGTCATTTCGACTACATGCTAGCTCATCATTTCAACTACATGCTAGCTCGTCATTTCGACTACATGCTAGCTCATCATCACGACTACATGCTTGCTCATCATCATGACTACATGCTAGCTCATCATTACGACTACATGCTAGCTCATCATTACGACTACATGCTTTCTCATCATCACGACTACATGCTAGCTCGTCATCACGACTACACGCTAGCTCATCATCACGACTACATGCTAGCTCATCATCACGACTACATGCTAGCTCATCATCACGACTACATGCTAGCTCATCATCACGACTACATGCTAGCTCATCATCTCGACTACATGCTAGCTCATCATCATGACTACATGCTAGCTCATCATCACGACTACATGCTAGCTCATCATCATGACTACATGCTAGCTCATCATCACGACTACATGCTAGCTCATCATCTCGACTACATGCTAGCTCATCATCATGACTACATGCTAGCTCATCATCACGACTACATGCTAGCTCATCATCACGACTACATGCTAGCTCATCATCACGACTACATGCTAGCTCATCATCACGACTACATGCTAGCTCATCATCACAACTACATGCTAGCTCATCATCACACTACATGCTAGCTCATCATCACAACTACATGCTAGCTCATCATCACAACTACATGCTAGCTCATCATCACGACTACATGCTAGCTCATCATCATGAGCTCACATGCTAGCTCATCACTACATCAGCTCATCATCGACTACATGCTAGCTCATCATCTCACTACATGCTAGCTCATCATCAGCTAGCTCATCATCCGACTACATGCTAGCTCATCATCACGACTACATGCTAGCTCATCATCACAACTACATGCTAGCTCATCATCACGACTACATGCTAGCTCATCATCTCGACTACATGCTAGCTCATCATCACAACTACATGCTTGCTCATCATCACATTCATGCTAGCTCATCATCTCGACTACATGCTAGCTCATCATCACAACTACATGCTAGCTCATCATCACGACTACATGCTAGCTCATCATCATGACTACATGCTAGCTCATCATCTCGACTACATGCTAGCTCATCATCACGACTACATGCTAGCTCATCATCATGACTACATGCTAGCTCATCATCACAACTACATGCTAGCTCATCATCACAACTACACTAGCTATCATCTGACTACGCTCATCATCACAACTACATGCTAGCTCATCATCATGACTACATGCATCACAACTACATGCTCATCATCACAACTACATGCTAGCTCATCATCTCGACTACATGCTAGCTCATCATCTCGACTACATGCTAGCTCATCATCACGACTACATGCTAGCTCATCATCTCGACTACATGCTAGCTCATCATCACGACTACATGCTAGCTCATCATCACGACTACATGCTAGCTCATCATCACGACTACATGCTAGCTCATCATCACGACTACATGCTAGCTCATCATCACGACTACATGCTAGCTCATCATCACGACTACATGCTAGCTCATCATCACGACTACATGCTAGCTCATCATCACGACTACATGCTAGCTCATCATCACGACTACATGCTAGCTCATCATTACGACTACATGCTAGCTCATCATTACGACTACATGCTAGCTCATCATCACGACTACATGCTAGCTCATCATCACGACTACATGCTAGCTCATCATCACGACTACATGCTAGCTCATCATCACGACTACATGCTTGCTCATCATCACGACTACATGCTAGCTCGTCATTTCGACTACATGCTAGCTCATCATCACGACTTCACACGCTAGCTCATCATTATGTGCTAGGTCATCATCACGAGTACATGCTAGCTCATCATCACGACTACACGCTAGCTCATCATCACGACTACATGCTAGCTCATCATCACGACTACATGCTAGCTCATCATCTCGACTACATGCTAACTCATCATCACGACTACATGCTAGCTCATCATTACGACTATGTGCTAGCTCATCATTACGACTACATGCTTGCTCATCATCACGACTACATGCTAGCTCGTCATCACGACTACACGCTAGCTCATCATCACGACTACATGCTAGCTCATCATCACGACTACATGCTTGCTCATCATCACGACTACATGCTAGCTCGTCATTTCGACTACATGCTAGCTCATCATCACGACTACACGCTAGCTCATCATTATGTGCTAGGTCATCATCACGAGTACATGCTAGCTCATCATCACGACTATGTGCTAGCTCATCATCACGACTACATGCTAGCTCATCATCACGACTACATGCTAGCTCATCATCACGACTACATGCTAGCTCATCATCACGACTACATGCTAGCTCATCATCACGACTACATGCTAGCTCATCATCATGACTACATGCTAGCTCATCATCACGACTACATGCTAGCTCATCATGCTACATGCTCATCATCATGACTACATGCTAGCTCATCATCATGACTACATGCTAGCTCATCATCACGACTACATGCTAGCTCATCATCACAACTACGTGCTAGCTCATCATCACAACTACATGCTTGCTCATCATCACAAATACATGCTAGCTCATCATCACACTACATGCTAGCTCATTATCTCGACTACATGCTAGCTCATCATCACAACTACATGCTAGCTCATCATCACAACTACATGCTAGCTCATCATCACAACTACATGCTAGCTCATCATCACAACTACACACTAGCTCATCATCTTGACTGCACGCTAGCTCATCATCACAACTACATGCTAGCTCATCATCACAACTACACACTAGCTCATCATCACAACTACATGCTAGCTCATCATCTCGACTACATGCTAGCTCATCATCTCGACTACATGCTAGCTCATCATCATGACTACGTGCTAGCTCATCGTCACGACTACGTGCTAGCTCATCATCTCGACTACATGCTAGCTCATCATCACGACTACATGCTAGCTCATCATCTCGACTACATGCTAGCTCATCATCACGACTACATGCTAGCTCATCATCACGACTACATGCTAGCTCATCATCATGACTACATGCTAGCTCATCATCTCGACTACATGCTAGCTCATCATCATGACTACATGCTAGCTCATCATCTCGACTACATGCTAGCTCATCATCACAACTACATGCTTGCTCATCATCACTAATACATGCTAGCTCATCATCTCGACTACATGCTAGCTCATCATCACGACTACATGCTAGCTCATCATCTCGACTACATGCTAGCTCATCATCACGACTACATGCTAGCTCATCATCATGACTACATGCTAGCTCATCATCTCGACTACATGCTAGCTCATCATCACGACTACATGCTAGCTCATCATCACAACTACATGCTAGCTCATCATCACAACTACATGCTAGCTCATCATCACAACTACACGCTAGCTCATCATCACTACTACGTGCTTGCTCAGCTGACTATCATCACTTGACTACTTTCTATGCTAGCTCATCATCACGACTACATGCTAGCTCATCATCACGACTACGTGCTAGCTCATCATCTCGACTACATGCTAGCTCATCATCTCGACTACATGCTAGCTCATCATCTCGACTACATGCTAGCTCATCATCATGACTACATGCTAGCTCATCATCTCGACTACATGCTAGCTCATCATCACGACTACATGCTTGCTCATCATCACAAATACATGCTAGCTCATCATCTCGACTACATGCTAGCTCATCATCACGACTACATGCTAGCTCATCATCTCGACTGCATGCTAGCTCATCATCACGACTACATGATAGCTCATCATCATGACTACATGCTAGCTCATCATCAAAACTACGTGCTAGCTCATCATCACGACTACATGCTAGCTCATCATCACGACTACATGCTAGCTCATCATCACGACTACATGCTAGCTCATCATCACAACTACGTGCTAGCTCATCATCACAATTACGTGCTAGCTCATCATCACGACTACATGCTAGCTCATCATCACGACTACATGCTAGGTCATCATCTCGACTACATGCTAGCTCGTCATTTCGACTACATGCTAGCTCATCATTTCAACTACATGCTAGCTCGTCATTTCGACTACATGCTAGCTCATCATCACGACTACATGCTTGCTCATCATCACGACTACATGCTAGCTCATCATTACGACTACATGCTAGCTCATCATTACGACTACATGCTTTCTCATCATCACGACTACATGCTAGCTCGTCATCACGACTACACGCTAGCTCATCATCACGACTACATGCTAGCTCATCATCACGACTACATGCTTGCTCATCATCACGACTACATGCTAGCTCGTCATTTCGACTACATGCTAGCTCATCATCACGACTACACGCTAGCTCATCGTTATGTGCTAGGTCATCATCACGAGTACATGCTAGCTCATCATCACGACTATGTGCTAGCTCATCATCATGACTACATGCTAGCTCATCATCACGACTACATGCTAGCTCATCATCTCGACTACATGCTAACTCATCATCACGACTACATGCTAGCTCATCATTACGACTATGTGCTAGCTCATCATCACGACTACATGCTAGCTCATCATCACGACTGCATGCTAGCTCATCAACTCGACTACATGCTAGCTCATCATCACGACCAAATGCTAGCTCATCATCACGACTACGTGCTAGCTCGTTTGTGCAAATGTGTGATTTTGTTTTGATAAAAACATCACACAAATGATAAAACATTTTGACTGGATCCTGTCGAAATGTTGTAAAAAATTCTAAAAAGCTGGTTTTGCTGTGTATAAAACATTTCGTAAGCTACCCGATCTATTGATCAATAGTAAATTCTTTTGATGGTTTAACAAAAGCTTGCACCGACTGCTAATATCACTTAAATTATTCATGCATTACAAGTTTGAAGGTCAGTGAACCTGATTCGTGATGGGCTAAATGAACTGGGGGGGGAGTTTGAAGTAATGTCTGAAATTCTTGAAACTGTATTACTTTTAAATGAAAATTTAAAAGTCTTACATTTCTACAAGCTGTTACTTATCGTACGCCATAAATAAATAACTAAATGCAGCGGGGGTTCTCATGGAGGGGGGTTTATACCTCCTTATGTTCGTGGCAAATATTACGGTAATGACTGCAGCTGGTTAATATTACTCCCCCCGGTTCATAAGTAGAATGACATGACTACAACTGACTGAGACCCCTGCCAACAAGCCTAGATCCACTCTTGAAATGTGTAGTGTTCATAACATTTACTTAAAAGCAGATTGTGCTGTCAGAAAGTAGGTAACACTTTGGGATGTGAGAAAAGAGTGTTTAATAACCCCTGAATGACCTTGTAATCTTCAGCTACCCGGAGCTGAAGCTTGAGTACATTCTCAATGCTCATCCCGCCAACTGTATCTGCATTGAGTTCGACAAACGTGGTCGATACTTTGCGACAGGAAGTGCTGATGCCGTTATGTCACTATGGGACGTCCGTGAACTTGTCTGCGTGCGCACATTCTCACGGTGGGTTCTACTGTTGCTACGGATGTTCTGTTTCAGCCAGTTGACCTATCAACTTTTTAACATGCCACAGTTAAATTGACACAGGAACTTTTTGAGACCCTCACTCTTTTGTATAAATTTTTACTGGCCATGAAAAACTTTCGCTTATGTTCTAATTATACCCACACACAGGTACACTAATTACACCCATACACATGTACACTAATTAAACCCATACACGTGTACACTAATTACACCCATACACATGTACACTAATTACTCCCATATATGTGTACACTAATTACACCCATACACGTGTACACTAATTACACCCATACACGTGCACACTAATTACAACCATACATGTGCACACTAATTACACCCATACACGTGTACACTAATTACATCCATACACATGCATACTAATTACACCCATACACGTGCACACTAATTACACCATACACGTGCACACCAATTACACCCATACATGTGCAAACTAATTACAGAACCAACCATTCTGGTTCATTATATTATGCACAGAATAGAATATATAAGCATTACATGTATTGTGAAGGAAAATTAGCTACTTGTGGCTTGATACCCTCATTGTGGAAACTGTGACAATGTTTGTATGTGTAGTATTGTTATATGTATTGTATCACAATTTCTATGATAAACCATCATCATCATATATAATTTGGCTGATGAAAGATAGTTTTACGTGTACCCCTGGGTAGTCACAAGTATGAAACCTTTAAATCTTAAACCTTTATCTCGTAATTTTATAATGCATATAGAAATACAAAATCCTGTTCGTTTCTGTTGATTCCATGTCTGTTCTAGGGACTGTA
The DNA here is from genome assembly GCA_033239005.1 of Lamellibrachia satsuma. Lineage (NCBI taxonomy): Eukaryota > Metazoa > Annelida > Polychaeta > Sabellida > Siboglinidae > Lamellibrachia > Lamellibrachia satsuma. Next base: position 6,937,539 of record BSQZ01000029.1, on the reverse strand, counting down.
ACATAATATCCCACTGTTGGTGTGTCATCTTCTAGTTGATTATATGACTGGATGATGTCTTCATTTGTATGTGGTAGCCTACTACACAACACAAGACCTACCGTATACTACCTAATAAGGGTACACCAACATTTGGGTAACAATAAAGTAACTGTTTAGCACTAGTGGTGTCATTTGGTGGCTAGTGTAGAACGCCTGAAAAGTGGTGCCAACTGTTTAGCACCAGATGGCAACAATTTCAGTTATTCCAGACTAGTCAAATTACAATAAATGTGGATCCTGCTGATTAAAAAAGGGGGTGTACTCAAATTAGGGCATGTACGCTTAATAGGTCGAATACAGTATTTGTGTTTTGTTGAGTTCAGACTGGACTGGCCGGTGAGGACACTCAGCTTCAGCTACGATGGCCTCCTGTTGGCCTCTGCATCAGAAGATCTTATTATTGACATCGCAGAAGTAGAGACAGGTTAGTCTGCTGTTGTTTTACTAATGTGGATAAATTAAGTTTTTGATTTTTAGTGCTCCCAGTATTTGATACACAAAATGCCAGTTCAACTGTCCCTATAACATTTGGCTATATCAGTGTTGTTCTCATCACATCAAACTGCTGATTCCATCTCAAAAACTATGCATTCGTTGAACCACATATCCATCAATCATATTTGTTACTTAGATTAGTTCATCCATCTGTCAAGCCATCTAAATCTCAATCCATCAATCAATGCACCTGTCAATAAATCAGTCTACTTAGCCATGTCAAACTATGCAAGCACATTTTTAGAAAGGTTAGCATCTCCTAAATGAAATATAAGATTTGTATCTAAGCTAACATTATCTTTTGACAAGACTTATGCTCAAGACTGGTGTCAACCATAAATTTTATATTCTAACTATATAAACCAGAAATATGAAAAATTATGATTTTGCCAGATAGCAGCATAAAATAAATTATTGTTTAAATATACAACAGTGGTACGATATAGCAGCTGCATAATTTGTGTTTGCGTGTGTGCGTGCGTGTGAGGTTGCGCGTGTGCCTCACATTATTACCTTTTATAATTTACCTGATGTAAAAATTCCCATCCTTCAGACGAGATAACTCGGTACTTAGTGATTACAGTCAGTATTTTGATGAATTCATCAAATCCAACTTTTGAAATTATGCCGTAACACTGGCAGTTACAAAGATGTATAGCGACGCGTTGCCCTTGTGTCATGTAACTTGAGCCAATTGTATAAAATATGCATGACATTGTAAGTAATAATTTTTCGCATAGCCTTGAGAAAAATGTTATGCCCTAGTTACAAAGGGTAATTGTGCGACCTGTTCATTTGTTGTGTTGTGTCCAAGAAATGTATTGTATTCTCCTGAGAAACCAAGATTCTTACACCATTACACTTATTTATTCAGCTGCCAATTATTTATTACAACGTTTTAATTATTCATATTTTTTACTTATTAATTTTTTTATATTGTTAACTTATTTACATTTTTAATGCATATTTGTATGTATGTGGTCTTTACCTTTAAATAAAAATATTTGTATTTGTAAACAATTAACTATTTTGTCTAGGAGCGAAGGTGGCGGAGGTGACGTGTGAGAGTCCCACTTTCTCTGTTGCCTGGCACCCCAAGCGCCACCTACTGGCATTTGCGTGCGAAGACAAAGATAAATACGAGCGAGACCGTGATGCAGGGACTGTTAAGTTGTTTGGCTTGTCCAATGATTCTTGATTCCAATGCCTGGATTGCCATGGGAAACCTTACAAGTCGTGTTGGTTGTCGTTCGTTTCATCACTGGCTTCGCTGTATAACTGAAGAGACATAGAAGTGAACATTTCAACACTCCTGGTTTACTACGTCTGTCTATATAATGAAGTGTCAAGAACTACTTTCTGTTTTCGATGTCATATACTTGATGTCGAGTTTGTACTGTATATTTATATAATTATGTATTATATAAAATATAGTATGCAAAATTAGTACCTGTGGAAATCCCTGGAGGCAATTCAATATATTACTGCCAGTAAACCATTCTTGAGAATTTGTTTAGCTGACCTCCCTAAACAAGTTTTAGACTTGTGTCAAAAAGATACCATTTTCAAGTTGAGTGGATTAAAATATGCCCTTTAATGTGTCAAATATACATTGTTCTATGACATAGATTAACTCTCTCCTCTCATTTGCTACTCTTTATCGTAAAATGCATTTTGATATGTCAAGATATATACCCTTGATTGCCCACTAAGGATGAAATGTGTTGCATCTCGAATGGTATACTGGCAGTGCATTGAGTGGCCCCACTGGTGAAATACATGTACGTTAATACAGGTACTTTAAAGGTGGCTGTTTCGGTGTTGATTGTATTTAAAAAATGTGTTTAAATGAACATGTGGCATTGTTAAAGTGTATGTCCAGAAAACAACCAGCAATACCACCTGAAGTATCAAGTGCTTGAAAATTACAGGAGTGTCGGACAGTTATTGCCCACTCATTAGTTTAGATCATTTCACCAGATGGCGCCATTATATTTTCAGCCCTAAAACTGTTCATTTATTATGGGTGTGCAGAGGTTAACCAGGGCTGTTGCATTGACAAATTAATATTAATTAGCAGTGTTTACCAAATTATATTGTTCTTACAAAATGACCAGAAAATAAAATGTTGAAATTTTTTACTGTTTTGTGTTGACCGAGATTAGAGGTGCAATAATTTTTGTCAACTGCATAGGCTAATACCAATCAGACTGGGTCAACTACACTGAATTGAAACGTCAATTCTGGAGTAGTAATTGAAATTGGCGAAAATGTAATTGGTATTTTCAATGACCTTTCAAGTACATCATGTAGCTTTTTAACTAAAATTATCACTACAAGTAGTCAATAAAATATGATATGTTGCATATATCGTATTTTTTGGCATTGAATATGTCTATGTTGGCTTTATTATTCTCTTACATGAAATTGATATTGGTGTGTTATTGATATAATGTAATTGACTCAAGTCTGGTGCCAATAAGCAACTTTCAGTCATGGCATAGAATTACATCACAAATAGATCAGATTTTATACATTTCTTTAATGAGTTAACAAGTATGACGTCTAACTATATACAGAGGAACGTACACAGAATAATAATATCCATATATTTATAGTAGTTACTACAGCAACCAAACAAACTACATCAATCACTGTCCATCAACAAAAGTAATATTTCTGATACACACATTATATCTCGAAGTCTTGACAGCATTTACATGAATTTCTGATTAGAATTTCACCAAAGAAAAAATATGACACTGCATGAGAAAACCCAGATTAAGTCAGAAAAATCACAAATTCATATTTCAGTATTTTCCGAGTGTATTAATTTCTGTACGATCTACAACATACAGCAATGAATTAACTTATACGGTTTTGATTTTCTGTCCATTTGAAATTCCCTTTGGTAGGAAATGAACCAAACTGAAATTATGCAAAATGTGATTTATTACGCAAGCCAGGTAATCTCATGCACTGTCACAAATCTAAACTGTTCACTTTATGCTGTGATTTCAGCAACTTCAAAAATAATTTTTAGTAAAATATGAGATTGAAAAAGAAATAGTAAAATTACAAACCGAGTAGAATCTGTACATGTTTTTACACCACTACTGTTGTGTGTAGGACTTAGAAGATTTCGTAATAACAGTTTTTAGAACACAATTAGGTTTGTGATTGAACTCAGATAACATACAAGTGATTGCTTATCATTAACAAACAATCAATAAACCAACTGTTGTACTGTAACAAAAATAACAAACAACTTGATTGCTTCAAGCCATGCTTGAAAATAATAAATAAATACACCTTAACAATTCAACTACCTACGTTCAAGGGAAAAACGTCTTCCTGTGTTGGGTTCGTCTGTTCCCAATCAGTCCATTAAAAAAAACAGAAGATTGATTGATGAAGAAGCACGAAAAGGACTATTTTTCTCAAATGGTAAAATGAAATTGTACCGGATACTGATCATACAAAAATATGACATTGTAATAATTTATTAAAAATTAATTATTCTAAAAGCTTTAGGACCACAGTATTTGGAAAGACATTAGACATGACCCAAATATACGTCTGATTTGTAGGAAATAAAATATAAAGCATTGTCTGTGTAATGATATGGTCATTCGTTCAATGGTCTTCTGAAGTGGTCCCTTCAACGTATTACTCAGCCTGGGCGAGTTTTCTGCCAACTTCTGTTGCATAATTTACACGTCTCCTATCCTGATGCATGTTCCGAGTAACTCTGATGTTTCGCCTCACACAAGGCTCTTGTGATGTACCTAACATCTGACATTATACATATGTACATTATCTGTGAGCTCCGCCTAAGAAGCAATGTCACAGCGCCAGTCTAACTAGACGCATGATTACCCTGTATGACACGCCACCCATATTTCAGGTTGACAAAGTCTCTCCCCATAACTGAAAGTAGTCCCGCTACATTTAAAAAAAAACACCACTTGAGCTTCACATCCGCACGTCCAGTGTCTCAAGGTCAGGCTATGTAGAGGCGCCCTCTAGTATAGGCCACTTGCTAAACATCAGATACTGTTTGAAGACACCCAGGGATCAGTCAGTATTTCATTTTACCATTTGGAGGCAACCACAATGTCCCACCAATTGAGGCAACCACAATGCCCCACCAGTGGCGGGGAACACAATGCCCCACCAATGGAAGGGACCACAATACCCCACTATTGGAGGGGACCACAATGCCTCACCAATGGAGTGGACCACAATGCCCCACCAATAGAGTGGACCACAATGCCCCACCAATGGAGGGGAGTGCAATGTCCCATCACTTGCCAGCAAGGGACAATTGCTATAGCAGTATGGATGTGTTGTCACAGACTTGATGGTTAATGTTATCCCAGAGCCTGGCCTGGAGAAGGTTCAAACACGTGCACATTTTGAGCAGTTCAGTCGATATGCTGCTATTTTTAATTCACCCGCTGTGTGCGCATTCACAACATCGAACCAACGACCCTGCTGCCCTCTGGTGGACAAACATACTATGACGTCAGCTAGCGGCAGTAGTGTGAATTATACGGGTAGGACTGGTACATGCCATTGCAGGCAGATGGCGTATGTGTGTTCGGTCCGCTCACACCCGAGTGTATGTCCGAGTAGTTGTTAATGATTTGTTCTCTAGAGGGCGCTGGAGCGACGTGATACTGCTGGGTGGGCACCGCAGAGTACGCGTGTTCGTACTGCTTAGTCGGCTGGTATGCCTGTTGTGGCGCCATGGGGGGTGGTAGCGGTGACCGGCGTGCAGGCGGTGCAGGATGGCGCACAACCGGCTTCTGCTGCTTCGGAGACTGCTTCTGACGGTGCCACACCATGTACACTGTTACTATGACGACGACAACGATGATGGCAACGGGAACGCCAATGATGAGCGAGAGAGAAGAGTTCTCGAGGAACGAGTTGCGGTCAGCGGCACGGATCCGTGAATCGATCTGTCTCGGATCTACCAACACACAAAATGGACACAAAATATAACAATGACACACAAAGTGAACACAACACATAACAATGACACACAAAGTGAACACAAGACATAACAATGACACACAAAGTGAACACAAGACATAACAATGACACACAAAGTGAACACAAGACATAATAATGAATATAAAGTGAACACAAGACATATCAATGACACACAAAGTGAACACAAGACATAATAATGAATATAAAGTGAACACAAGACATATCAATGACACACAAAGTGAACACAAGACATATCAATGACACACAAAGTGAACACAAGACATAACAATGACACAAAGCAGTCTGGATCTGGATAATTACTCAGCAGTCCTAGGATATCGAGTGTGATTCCCTAGTTAGTCCATCACAGGTTTTTTCCATTTCCGTGCGTGGGATCATTTACTTCCCCTGGCATAGACACCAGATAGAAGGGACCAACGGCTTTTACTGTCTCTTCCGAAAGACACAGGCAAAGTGGGGTGAATGAAATTGCCCAAGCTTTGAAACGGCAGAGATGGCATCGAACCACCTCCTCTCGATCGACAGGCGGGTGGTTTAACCATTAGACCACCACTCCCCACACAAGTCAACACAAGATATAATGTTCAATAACATGTTATTGTTGTCTGAAGACTTTTCTTTTTAACCATGCTAACCTCCTCAGCTCCCAGGCGTATCCATCCATTGACAACTTCAACATTTTGTAACGATTTTGAGACTGCCTAACCCTTTTGTTTAGACGTGCCTCTGATCTCCGGTTTCTGAGGATTAAGGCGTGACAAGTTTGTTCATCATACTTAAAGGTGCTTAATTTGATTTTTTTGCTAGTCTCATCTCAAATAAATTTTGCAAAAACAATCCTACCACTGCAACATGCTAGCTCGTTCATATGTAGTTTTTTGTGAAATCATCAGACAAACTATTACATTAGTTAATGCTTGTTCTAGCATTAACTGAAGCGAAAACCGAAATGCTGAAAAAGCACAATTTTCTTCCTTGGTGAAATTTTTTGACTTTGTTTTGTGATTGGCGAGAGGATGGAAGTCACGCCCATGATCAGCATTGGCCCACACTGTCCTTACCATTTTGGATATCCACTATTTTGATCCTTACCAAATATAATGACTAAAGTCAATTCTTTTGATGATTTGAAAAAATAGGAATTTCTTTATTAAATAGACTGTGGATGTTACATAAACTATTCACACATTACATATCTGGACACCAATGAACCAGATTTATGATAGGCTAAATCAGTTGAGGAAGCAGTTTTAACAGTATAAATATTAGATTCCACACAAGAAAGCTTGGGGAAATACGGAAACAACTGGTTTATGAGAGTTCAACAACAGCTTCACTTTCTGGACACTGTACAAATGATATTCTTATAAAGAAAAGGTTTTATTGAAGTTGTGCTTTATTAATAAATACATGCATGAATTGCAATTACAAAACATTCATGTAGATAAATTTGTATTTGTGTGCTGAAGTACTGAAAGACTATTTAAAATAATGCAGTAAAAAAATCATTATGGGTCAGGGAGTCTCCTACTGAAGCCAGCTTTGGTGACTATGGGTCAGGGAGTCTCCTACTGAAGCCAGCTTTGGTGACTATGGGTCAGGGAGTCTCCTACTGAAGCCAGCTTTGGTGACTATGGCTGGAGCCTATGGAGTATTTGTGACTGTATGGATGCATGTATCAAATAGATATGTAGTGCAATAATACACATACATACATAATATATTATGTATACCGATATATACCTTTATGTACACAAATAATGCAGTGTTCACTACACATCTGTTTGGTGCGACCTTTGGGACATTACTTTAAATCGTAGTAATGTTGTTTTAATGACAATTAAGATATTTTACTTACTTAACTTACTAAGTTGTTTGAACCGATTTAAATTTATCTTGATTTATCTTACACATTGTACCTTGTTAGCACCTTGAGCCAGTCTTACGTGGATATATGACACATTACAAATGCCTTAACTTATTATTAATTTATACATGCTGAAATCCAGAAACTTTTTAGGTTTAAAATTACGTGTGAAATTCTGTAATTAGACGTTTGTGATGTGAAAGAAGAAGCGTGTGACCAGACATGATGTCGCCTCACCTGGAAGTACAGTGAGGAAAGCGTTGCGCACACTGTGGCCCAGGCTGTTTGCTCCAACACACACGTACATCCCTGAGTCGGACTGCTGGGCGTCGTAGATGGTCAACTTGTTGAGGTAGACGTCCCCTTTACGGGCCAGGACCTTGCCCGTCTTTAACACGAGGAACTGCTGACCGTTGATGGTGATCGTCACGTTCTTCTGTCTCATGTCCTCCTGATTGTCAACCCTCTTGAGCCACTGCAAGAGATACACGTGTCATCAAGTTGTCTCTTGGTTTGACACTTGGCTGTCCTCACCACTTGGCTGGTCTTGGCTTGTATAAACACATTAAGCATCAAGAACGTTCCTCAAACAAATCAGTTTGTAATACAATTTCAACAGACTCTGCAAGTCTGAATCTGAAAAAAATATTCTCAACCAAGCGAGAAGCAATTGGGCACATAAGTTTGACGCAGCTAGTTGCAATTAATTTGGTCTTTCTGGATGCGTAGATGTTTGAACACTTCTTGCTTGACTTGTTGATATTTGATATGTTAGCAATGATTAATGGTAGTTTATTCCAGTCGTGTACCATTTAAAAAACGGTATTTATAACAGTCTTTGTTACACCCTTGTCTACAATACTCAAAACAGCAAAATATATCTTCATCACATTTCATAAGAACATAAATCATGTATGGTTTTATATAGTATTATGCTACTGTGATGACCATTACATGTCATCACACATCAACCTTCCAACAACCGTTTCCTATAATATGCTTTAAAGAAAATATTTATAATGTTGACCATAGACAATCAATGACACAGGCATTTTATTAGTCGAGGCACTGATTCTGACTTTGTGTACAGAGTTTATTTAAACAGCCGGTCATTCAGTTGTCAAGGATGTAGCTACAGGTTCAATAACAAGCAGTGTTGTCCACGGAGGTTTAACCATTTTGATGACTGGCTGATCATTTGTAATAGTATTATGTAATGTAATAATTACCATGACACAATCTGTTACATAACTTCTAACGTGTCTTTTCAAATGAACATAATACAGAGGTTATTACATGTCATTAAATGGAAGTTTCAGACTTCTTATCAATTCTGGTACCAGAATAGCATATAAACATGCCACATTCTTGGTAGCTATACATTATATATATTATAATATAGATTTTCTTGTTATCACAATTTTAGCATTTACTCACTACTACAATGTTTCGGGAATCGCCAGCTGCCTTTTTCATGAACTGAATTCTGGGACGACTTAGTTCTTCTTCTACTCGCCAGATGGTATTGAAGAACTAAGTCGACCCTGAATTCAGTTCCTGAAAGCAGCAGCATTGCATCGTTATAGACATTTGTCCATTTCAGACGTGTGTGTGGCGTATCAAGTTTTACTGTACATTTCACAAAGCATAAACCAACTTGTGCACAACTGAATTATTTCTATTAAAGAACATGCTTCTTTAATTATAAAGAGATTCACCAGACAGGGGACTGAAATATATAAATTTTTTTCCTGTATTTCATTGTCAATCTTAAAATTGACTGTGAAGTACAAGAAAAAGATTAAGATATACTTCTTTATAGCATATGGTGTAAATCATGCATATCACATCAAACCTGTGCAAATATATGACAAAACAAGATCACAGTGCACACAGTACTGTTCATTGGCATGTGCATTAACAACGGCATCACAAGCATCACACGGAAACAAAACCAGAAATGCAATTCTTGAATAGACGGATGTTCTGGCTTCTGTGATTGGTTCATTAGACATCTAATTTATCTCACAAGAAACATGGTTAAATTCTCTGAATATTCACACAGCCTTAGTGAAGGACTGGCAGAGCTTCTGGCTGATGTCTCGTTCATCGAACGAATTCTGCCCTGAACCGAGACGTCAGCCAGGAGCTTGTGTCACATGATGTTGGTCATGTGACCTGCCCGTAGTGATGTCTGTCTGCTGACAAAGACCATTTGAAGTGTCCAAAATATAAAGAAAATTCAACAAAGTTTCTTGTAAAGCAAATGTCTAATGAAGCAATACAATTCACTGTAAAGTGACATGAATACATTAGAGGCAGTGTGGTCGTTTATGAAGCTTTATGTCATCTCAGTGTGCAGCTAAAAACAGTGTGACAAGTCCATTCCATACAAGTGAAGTGGCTTGTTAATGTTGATAGCACCAAGCCTCATCTCTCTATTTGCCCCCCCCCCACCCCCGAGAACAAATCTTTCATACAGTACCTAATAGAAGAGTGTTGACCATTTTACCAAACAAAATATGTAATGGATTTTTTTTCCATGATTTTATATGACCAAAATTAGCTTTTATCTAAAGTTTTCATACAAGAAAATGTTTAAAGTTACACCAAGAACTTTTACAAGCACAATAATGTACATCATCATGTACGTGTACATGTAGTACACTACTTCTACTAGGTACAATATGGTACATCTAGAACATGTTCTTGCTCTGGAACACTTAGAGCACAGGTGCATTGGCATTTCTTCTAGTCAATCCTAATTTTTTTTTATAAAACCAAAATGCAATGCTTTCGCACCTTAAAATAATTGTGTGTTTATTCTTTTACTAATAAGCAGCTATTGTCTACTGCTCATTAATGGGTTGATCTTTATTTATTTAACTAAATGTTTGTTGAAAATGTTCTGGTAAATGCAAAATAATTCACACAGATATGCCACAAATATTTCTTTTTACAGGTTGATCAAGATATTTTGTATATCTGTAATAATGAAACTGTTTTGTGATGAATGATAAATATCAGTGTTATTCCGAAATGGTTATTAGTGAAAATGTCAGCAATGATAGATTAAGATATTCAAAGAAATAATGAAAGATCCCAAGAAAACAGTTTGTCAGCCATTTGCAGAAAACTGACTCAAAGGTCACCAAGTATTAAAGGCAATACTACAAGCAAATCACACGTGAAGTTTTTGTTCCTAAAAATTCTGCATCACATAATTAAAGAACGAACAGGATGGTTAGAACTTTGAACTTATAAATTTTGGGACAACAATTAAAATTATCGCATGACAATAAATAAATATTATTCTAACAAAGTTATCCAACACCGTTGGAATATGTTAGACTTTGGGGATAAATTTTAATAAACTTATTAATGTGACCGATAGTGCTACAAAATAACATCCATTAAAATTTTTTTTTCGATGGCCTTTCCAATATTTTCCAGCAGAGTTCGACTCAGACTGTAACCTGTTGATTTACAAACAGTAGCTCGAAAGCTTACTCTATTAATTTGCAGTTATGTTGTCAATAGTTTCACTGTTAATTGAAATGACAAAGCTATCGCTTATCATAAGGGTTGTAATTTTTAAGGATGATGCAGAATTTGTGAGGAACTCGCTGGCTACATCCCCTGTGCCGTGCGTCACACTAGAACAGCAACCAGAAACTCATGCAGAATCACCACGCCGCACAAGTGCTTGGAAAGCATTCAAAGACGATGAATGAAAGCCGTGGAAGACTAGCTGAGCAGGGTGGTCGCGTGCAGTGCCTACAGACACCAGTGAATCGCTGAGAGAGGCAAGCGTCTACCTTGATCGCCGGCGGGTGTCCTGCACTCTGTATGCGACATAGGAACGACGCCATTCCGCTGAATGGAACGGTCAAGTTCTCGGGGTGAATCAGAATTGGCTTCGCGACTAACGCCCCTGCAAAAACGGCAAAGTCAAAGCTGGTTAATAACGGTGTGACGCGTCACTAGATCTCACCTGCACTGTCGGCTGGACGTCGCTCTGAACGCGACACTGGAACAGCGCCATCTGTCCACTGACGACAGTCGTGTTCAGTGGGTGCGGAGCAGCGATCACCGGCTGGCTAACACGGCCTACAAACGTGTAGTATAAAGTGTGTCATGTAAAGCACATTGAGCTTTTAGGGAAACTGCACTGTATTAAAATAATCCCTCAATGTTAGTGATATCCTCTTGTTTTTCCCGTTGTGCAAAAGTGGAGTTTGTATCTTTACAGTAGACATAGATTTAGTCAAAATAGTAGTAAAATATAAATTTTGCATGTCAAATTCAACTGTGGCTGTAGCACCAAGGCCTAGAACATGTGCTAAAACCTCAACCAAATCAAAGACATCAAGGATATCCACCCAGAACTGTCTAGTGATTACGCATCATGTGGCACATATGCATATCAAAGAAAGCGTTATTTTAAGGAAGTTATATAAGTTGTTTGGCTACCGTTTTTTTTGACAACTGCTGTTATGTTTCCTTAATTTGTTATTATTTATTCAACATTTACCAATCATGTGATTATTTTCCAATGAAACCATTAGTTTCTTCCTGCTGCCACAACATGTACAATGATGTTTCAGTTGGCTGGCATCAACAGTGCAACTCCTCAGGTTACTGTACGCCTGGTGCCATGTCAGCCATCTTCATTAAACCCACTTTACCACAAAAACGCAGACAGTTTACGTTGAAAGCAGATCTTCAACTAATAACCACAGGCCCAAAGACCTCTGGAACAAGTTCGACAATCATAATCCAGTATAATCTTGTGACAAGTTATATTTGTGCTTCTGCAAACATTGTTACTGTATTACTTGTTGTGAAACAATCTGTTGCTATTATGAGTAGTAGCATCTAGACTGTGGACAGATCAAAAGATATGCAATATTATAATTATATTTAATAAATTCTTTAAATTAAATTATTTAATAGTTTGTCTGACGATTTCACAAAAACTACATATAAAAGTTGCCCAAGCGAGCTGGCATGTCATAGTGGATACTAGGCAGATTTGAATTTTCACAAAATGAATTTTAAATGAGAGGAGCAAAAAAATCAAATTGATGAATTAACACTAGCATTCTAATTTCAATTCAAATTCAAACTATCATTTAAAAACATATCATATGTCAAAAAAAGGCTTGTATGTAAAACAGTATTACAGCTATGTGCTGTCGTTCAACCTATTAAGCATAAAAATGCATGGAAAAAGTTTTAAACTTGGAAAATTCCACAAAATATGCTTTAATAAGTATACACCAAGTATACAAAATTATGTACGGTAGTACCACTTTTCAACTGTTTCACATCAGATGGCGCCACTGCGTTTTCATAACCTCATAATCAATGCTAGCTATGATGTGTACACTTAATAGGTTGAATACAATATTCCAACACTTAAATCTCCTCCCCCCCTCTGTGCGACTTACCTACAACCTCGACAGTGTAAGTGAAGTTGATGTTCCCAGCCTGGTTATGCACCCTACAGGTGTATCGCCCGCTGTCCCGGGACTGTAGGTCAGAGAGTTTCAACACCCACTTCCCAAAGTGTCCTGCCGATCTGTCTGTCAGCTGTGTGCCGTCTTTGAACCACACTATGCGGGGTCGAGGTTGCCCCGATGCCCGACACTTGAGGCGGGCAAATGCCCCGACTGGCTTCATCACATGACTGTGCGACATCTGGTCAGGGTGCGAGAACTGGGGCGCAACTGAAATGGAAACTTTTGTTTTAGCAACCGGCATATTTACATTCACTGTTCACTCCTGCAAGACAGCCCAAGCGGGTTTGATCTTCACGTTCTGATCTTCAATTTGTTCCTAGGGTGAAAGAAATATTGAAACAAGGGTTTTCTTGTTTGTTACACTCCTTCTTAGTGGTCTGTAGGAACACCTTTTTTCTTTTTAATCGTGCTTACACTCCTTGCATGCCTACCTGGCCTATTTAACCGTGCTTACACTCCTTGCCTACCTGGACTATTTAACCGTGCTTACACGCCTTGCCTACCTGGCCTATTTAACAATGCTCACACTCCTTGCCTACCTGGCCTATTTAACCATGCTTACACTCCTTGCCTACATGGCCTATTTAACTGTGCTTACACTCCTTGAATACCTGGCCTATTTAACCGTGCTTACACTCCTTGCCTACATGGCCTATTTAACAGTGCTCACACTCCTTGCCTACCTGGCCTATTTAACTGTTCTTACAGTCCTTGCCTACTTGGCCTATTTAACAGTGCTTATACTCCTTGCCTACCTGGCCTATTTAACCGTGCTTACACTCCTTGCCTGCCTGGCCTATTTAACCGTGCTTACACTCCTTGCCTACCTGGCATATTTAACCGTGTTTACACTCTTTGCCTACCTGGCCTATTCATCCATCTGTTGACAACATTACCACTGCATTTATCAATTTTGAGACTGCCTAATTTTTTTTATTTTGATGTTCCTCTGAGTTCAGGTTTCCAAGCAGTAACCGTTTTCATATTACAGTGTATTTTCACATCTTATTATGATGTATTTTCACATCTTATTACTGCGTATTTTCAAATCGTATGACAGTGTATTTTCATATCATATTACAGAGTTTTTTCACGTCATGAAGAATGAAAGTTTCTTGACATTTTAATCATAGCTTGGCATTAACGCAACATTGATTACCAAGCCTGTTCGTGGCACACGCAAGAAGAAGAACGTAACATGCCTAGAGCAACCAATTTCATGCTTTTCAAGTAAATCAAGTAATGCAAACTTAAAAAACTAACTGTTATTTATTACAGTAGAATGGATTATGGGTATTAGTCAGTCTTACTGGCAGCTCTGCTGTCAACATTGAAACATGTCAAACTAACAGGAAATTAAGCATGCAAGGCGTCACACTGGCAATGAAGCAGCTAAGACAACCATCGTCTCACGAGATAGAAGCTAGCCACTAGTAGGATTGTGTTTTATATCTTAGCAGTTTGATGAAGCAACCAGCTGACCAACTGTTTGATTCCCACTTGAAAACAAGCCAGTTTTGCTTGCATGCAACATTAATATTTAATATGAAAACCCATGCATTATTCTGTACAAGATATATAACCATAGAAGTTCATCAATACGTAAAAGTGGCACTTCACTAGATTAGATCCATCATGACTTGGCAATCACCAATGTTTTTTCCATGTCACCTAGTTGACGTTTAGTAGCTACCGGTAATTGACAAGTTGAGCAGATCACGTATGGTGTGTTCCAATCAGGTAAATGTGAAAAGGACAGCGATAAACAGCGGGCAAAAATTAGTACTGATTTTACTTAATTAATACCCATTGTTATGGATTTCTAATACCGTAAGGGAATATCTCAAAACACTGATGTAAGACACTACATGAAGCTGCTTTCATGGAGGAACCCTGGTGGTTAGCAGGGTTCCATTTACTGTTATACATAAATTTCTGAATTCACAAGGGTGCTGACATCCAGACAGATTTGTTTTATGACGACAGGAGCGCCACCTGGTGAGTACACAGTTGCCAATGTTGCATACAGGTCAATGCAATTTGAAGTGTCATGTAACGGGGGGGGGGGGGGTCTGAGATTAAATGACATTGGGTTCTTGTAGTGTCATATGCCAATGTCTAGAGGTGCAATCTGGATTGCTGTTAATTATAATAAAAATAAATTTTAGTAAAAACAAATTAAATCTGTTAGCTATGTAAGTAGTGTTTTGTTCACGCACAGGTCAAATACAAACATCATAATGTCCCAGACAGGTAAAAAATGTTCCCACAATTCGACAAAATGTATGTCTTACCTCCAACACCGCTGTCCGGCAGTTTGGGAGAGCCTTCCTTGTTGAAGTACTCTGACGTGTCGTTACTGTCAGCTGCAAAACAAAAACACTCTTTAGTGCATTGAGTGCAGCAGCAGGTTTTTATTCTCTCTTGGAATGAGTGCTGTAGTTATCTGGTTATCTAAAGCCACTATATGTAAGGTGCATGTCAGTGTTCTATGTATAACAGTGGAAAATACACCTCATCAGACCACACAGAGATGATGTGACAGGGTAGAATTCTCTTGTACAGTGATGTGCAGACAGTATGCAGTCTATTTCAAGAAAGTAGATCAGGCAGGCAGATCTGGTCCCTGCACTACTTGTTACTTGTCCCTACACTGGTGTAATAACCTTCAGATCCTTGCCGATTACTATATAGTCAGTGTTAGACACAGACAAGTACGGGAATTGGTTAAAAGCAAAGCAGTGTTCAATTTTACTGCACCCCTGTAACAATCCTTACTCCGAGTATTATTTATACCACTGAGTTAAATGGATCGAAAAGGGGTGAACAAAAGTGCCCAAGTTGCCAAACGGTAGATTTAACTAGATTTGCCATCCAAGCCAAAGGCCCAGATGGCAAGTGGACAAGGAATAACTCGCCCTCCTGAGATGTGTCAACCTTGTTTTTAAAAATATTCACGCTGCTAGCAGTTACACAATCTGTAGACAATTTGTTCCATTCATTTATTGTCAAGTAAGAGAACCCAGGTTCTCTCGACTGAGTCTGATGTTCCCACCACTACACTACTATGTTCTCACCACTACACTACTATGTTCTCACCACTACACTACTATGTTCTCACCACTACACTACGATGCCCCACTAAAATGCTGCTTAGACATACAGAATGTCTGAGGGAACTTGAATAACAGTATCCAGTAAATGGTCATGACACCAGTACAAGTGCTGCCATCTAGTGAATGGCAGCGACATGAAACAACTTCATAATGCAACTTCATAACAGTTTATAAGACACGGGAAATGAGACCTTCTTCAAAAGAAACAAAACTTATAAAAAAAATGTAATCTTCGATGTCACTAATAATTATTCTAAAGTTACCGGCTTAGATTGGTAAATGTCTGCCACAATCAGAATTGTACACATATCTGTAACAATAATTTATATTTCTGCAAACACGCCTCCTGTGATTGACACCTAATAAGGAAATACCCCGACAAGTTCCCGAATCCACCCTAGTGCACTCTTGACAGGGTGTCTCCACAGGGTCAACAAGGGTCAGATGCAACTGTCACCCCATCAGCCACCATGACAGGCTGGGGCAGAGTATGACATTACCACCTAGTAGAGGGCATTATTAAGGGGTAATGCAAACTGACAGATTTCAGGGCCAGTCAGCCAGATTCTTATGGATTGATACAGAATACCCAGGTCAGGGCTGATCATCTGTGCGTGCATGCGTTTTATATATATATATATATATATATATATATATATATATATATATATATATATATATATATGTATAAAAGATAAATCTTCACAGTACTTTGGTTAATGGACAGAGCTACATAGTAAGGGAAAACGTGACAATTCATTTATCATCTATCTATTGCCAACTAAACACAAGACCACTGGGTGTTTATCTTTCTGCACTGCTAGGACTTTTGCATAATAACATTATTAGTAATAAACTGGATCATCTCCCCATTCAAGGAACATTATTAGTGTTTAGTTGTCTTTATTTTTTACTTTGAGATTGTGTTTGGGGTAATAAAGAACATCATCTAAGTTATCAAAGGTCACTCAAAGGTCAGGGTTAACGCCACCAGAGAGAGAGCAAGGGGATTATCCACCAGGGTGAGAGCTTCACTGGCCTTCGCAATAACAAACAGGCAAAGTTGAAGGGGTCAAATGTCCCACTGAAATTCCTTCTCCAAACATTTCGCCACCAAACACCACAGCAATGAGAACCATACCATGTGCAGAATCGGGTTCTCTCAGCGTATTTACTGAACATAATTAAACAGGTGTGGCTCGTTAGAGCATCTCCATAGAGTCCAGGGCATCAAAGCTATTAGCAATTGCCTTTGCTAACAAGCTGTGGACTGTGTTGATGTAAGTGCCAGAGACAGCCTGGGTGAATCAACAAGGGACACCTTGGAAATAGGGTGCAGGTGTACAGGACATGGCTGGCCAGGTGTGGGTTACCTGTCTTCACTAACTACAGTCAGGCCTGCTCATAGTTACCTGTACCTACTGGCACAGATAGACAGTGCACAGAGATTTATTTGCTCATCGGACAGTTGCTCATGAGGGAAATGAAAAGGTGGACAATTGCTTCCCTGTGTGTACTTTTATTTTATATGCAAAAATTAAACCAGAAAATTACTAAGAACACCGGAAAATGGGTTCATACGAGGAACTTAAAAATTATGCAACTTTTCCCTGACCCAAATGTCATTTTCCCTGACCGAATGACCCTTACCAAAATTTCATTTTCCCTTATCAAAATGTAATTTTACCACACCAAAATGAAAGCAGATAAGTCAATGTTGTTATTAACAACATAATCGTTATTACACAATGTTGTTATTAACACCATAATCATTATTACACATGAAAATGCAAATAAACTGCCAGTGGCTATTTCATCAAACAACTTTAAAACAGTACTGTTTCATGTAAATGTCAAAAGGATGAACAATTATTATTTGTCTGCCTTTTCATTTCCTTGGTGAGCAACTGTGGGATGAGCAACTGCCCTACATACCTGGTAGACAAGCACTGACAAACACACAGGAACTGATTCAAGAGAATCGGTGTCCTGTTACCAACTCAATCAATGGTGTATCCCTCGAGCACCAGTAACAACAAATCTCTGAAAGTTTTATGAATGTTGACGGCTCAATCGACACAATCCTGTCACAAACACACCACCCATCGCCAGCTAGTTAGCCTCTCACAACACTAGTTATTTACAAGAGCACACCAATTAGAACAACTAAGTCCACTATTTTAGTCACAACAACTGACAAACAATAGATAAATGCCCATTCCTCCATTCAATTGTAGTGGACCAAACATAATTGCATCTATGACCACCAAACAACAAGCAATCTATACACATATTGGCCAATTAGCCATTTCACCTGTAAATTGCTGTAAATTGCACTTCAGTAAATACCTTTGAAAATGCCACAGCTGCTGCCATCTATGAAGTGTCTGCATTTCAAAGGTATACTGCAGACACAGTTATCTACCCAATTAGTCTGTCCTTCTCTCTCATAAGTGTGATACTAGGCACGTCCAGGCCAGTTACTGAGATGTTGCAGTGAAATGCATAAATAAAGTGGAGAGTTTCACATATATTTATACTTCTCAACATACCGCACTCAACCATTTAAAGTAACAATGTGACAACGTACTTTAATTCCATCAAAGAGTCTTACAGAGAGCCATGAAAATAGCAGGGAAGATAATAGAAGGGAAGATACATATTTTATCCAATATAAGATGGGAGGACTATGTGAAGAGAGATTTGGAGGATTGGGAGGGGAGTTGAGAAAAACAGATTGGGGAAGTGCAGACGGGTGGTGGAGACGGCAGTGAAATGGGATCAGAGACGGAAGGAGAAGGAAAACCATAATCAAGGACCATATCAATGCCAGCCCCACCCAGAACAACAGGGACAGAATGGAGAGCAATGTAACGCACTGAGAACATGCTCCTTCCAAATCATCAATCATTAGAGATAATAACATCAGAGTTAATTAGTACATATCTTCAATCTGCCAGGAGACTGCTGTATTAATACGGAACAATTCTGTCAGCTGACGCAGCTGTAGTTCCCACCCTGAGTGAATGAACTCACTATTGGCCAATCAGTCACAACCCCAGTGGCATATCCTCCTGACCTCACTGGAGACACTATATCCTCAAGGAATTCTCAAATAATTACTAACAATGTTTTACTGGGAAACTGGTTCTTTCTTGACTTCACCAGGCAGACAAATAAATGTTTGCTTGGGGCAGCTTAGATCTGTGTGACGCACGTTTATCACGAACGCACGCCCATGAACACACTACATTAGCCAAAGCATGTCATTATCATAGAAAAAATACAGTCCGACCACGTTTTATTCACCTGTAATGAAATGTGGGTGTGACAGCCTAGCCGGGCTTCCTTTAATTACAGCGCCATTCCACTTACTCGCAAGGTACATTACGAGCCCATTAAAGACAACCGCCGTTGCCACGAAGTCAAACTGATCATTAATGCACACTGCTTCGAAGGAAAGATGTTTCGATGGTACACTTTGAACCCTTTGTAGAGCTCACATAAAGTGGAGTACTTGTGTGCACATTTAGGTAAGGCACGTCCACCTTAGAGCATCACAGACCACTTACAAATAGAAATGGTCCTTCAAACTCACATCAAATACACAACGGTGATTATAGTTAAATCTTAAGAACAACATAAAACTTAAAAGCTTGCTGTGACAGATATGTGGCTGCAGCAGGTCACTGTGTATAACAGAATAAAACAGAAATACTTTTGAAGAGCCAACTTATAATATAATAAAGTATTGGAATTCCTAAGGTATTCTACCCCTGTGCGTAGAGTACACACTGTCGAAATGACTACACACATCTGACAAGTTATTTACCTCTCAAAAATCTTATTTGTATTCTCCAAAGTCTTCACTACGCATAGGTTTTACTACAACACACTACTTAGACAAATAACCAATAACAAAATATAGGCCATGTTTAATTAAATATATTAACAAATTACAATATATTTAATTTAAACAAATAAACGTATAAATGCAATTTAATTAGATATTTTGCATGAATAATTAAGATCATCATTTGGCAATCTTTCGAGAAAAACAAATTGAAATAAAATCTGTGATTACATCCTCATAAAAAACATGACCTTTTAGTTTTCGTGGTGTGCTGTTAATGTTATATATGTTTTGCTAGTCATCAGCCAGTTGATAAATGTAAATGTGTATTGACGTGTGCACAGCTCTGTTAAACACAAGGACAATTTGTCACTTGTAATGTATTCAAATACGGCACAACCAGCATAAACCAGGACAACCAAGCTGGTAAAATAATAGTGTCAAAATAATCTACAGTCTTTTCCACTATTAAGGCTAGAATATTTTACTAGCTATTCTAACACTGAAAGTTGGAAATTTGGCATTTTGCCTAATTGGCATCGGAAAGTACTTTAAAATGCAACACATCATCATCTATTTCCGTTTCCCATGTCTTCCTTCACCTGCCACATGCAGGGAACACCAGATTAATCTTACTCAATTCTCATCCTTTGGGTTGGAAACAAAATCCTGTTGTCATGACAACAGTAGGTAACCAACTATGGAAGTAAATCGCAGGTGCAGCAATTAATTACGCTATGTTTGTACTGCTTTAAATGTTGGATGATTTGATACCCCCACACCCCCTAATCAACCGATCTCTGGGGATGTGTATCCCACTGGGAGGAGATGGAGAGATGAGGGATGAATGCTCTGTATTAGTTAACTTTAATGAGATACACTTCATCCAACACCACTAGGGATAGCCAGATAGCATTATCCACAGGCAAAATGTCACAACATGAAATTAGGCCAACATCAGGAAGATACTATGTCATTTTATTGAAGCTGCTTCATTTATGTCCAGATGTGTAATGTGCGACTAGTTTAAGTAATGTAAGGATCAAAACAGTGGATATCCAAAATGGTAAACACTGTACGAATCAATGCCGATCATGGGCGTGACTTCAATCCTCTCGCTGATCACGACAAAGTTAAAAATTTCACCAAGGGTGAAAATTTATTTTTCAACATTTCGATTTTTACTTCACTTAATGCTTAAGTAATTTAATAGTTTGCCTAATGATTTTACAAAAAAACTACATACAAAAGTTGCATAAACGGGCTAGCATGTTGCAGTGGATACTAGGTAGGTTTGGTTTTTCGTAAAATTCATTTGAAATGAGACCAGGAAAAAATTCAAATTGAGGAGGAACCATTTATTGAGGAAGAACCTTTTATTGATGAAGAACCTTTAATTGAGGAAGAACCTTTTATTGAGGAAGAACCTTTAATATAAAGATATAGATATTACTTACAAATATTGGGCATCCAGGGTTTGTCCCATATTCTGGCTAGGGTCCTGGCATTACATATTGCTGTAAAGACAACAGGTTTTCTAGCCTGCCTACAAATTCAGATCAATTCAAATCATCACACAATCCTCCACATTAACGTATTGTTGTTTACACCATTTGTAGACATCTACAATAATTTGAGTCATGAATCTTAACAAAGCTTTGAGCATTATACAAAAATAGCAGCAGTAACAGTAATGTTAACGCCACTAGTGCATAAAAGGCTACTTTGCACTAACCAAGCAAATACTGCAGACACAACCTGATCTGGGCAACCACAGACGAAATATACCTCAAAAGATTTAAAGTAAGCAAGTTCTAACAGGCCTACTATTTACCGCAGTTAAAAGCTCTCCATAGGGGGGTATTTACCAAAGGATCTGCCCGATCTATTCAATGTTCTCATGACTACTGTCAACGAAATGTGTGGTCCAAATTCAATTATGGCGACCACGGTTTTGGCCGGTGGACGCTAGAAATGTTTGCTTTTAATCGAACCAGATCCTGTCGAGAAAATAATCCCCCCAGGTGTCGGCAGGTGAACTACAGCTGACCGATTCCTTGAAGTGTTCATACAACGTGACAGGAGCTGCCAGTCTGAATTAGTCAGTGCGCAGACCACTAGGTTTCCCGTTCCACACCTTCCTATAATTAAGGCGCCTGACAGGTTACTCGATACCCGAACATGGCAGATTTTGTGTTGATTGAAAGTGCACCTGCTGGGCATGCGGTGAACTATAATCCCTTGTGGAATAACTGCCATGTTGCTCTTGAACACCATGATGCTGTGGTTTCTGTGCTGACTGCTTCGGCTATTCAAGGATAGGTAACTGTGTGTATTAGCTGAATTTACTCTGTGGATTGTGTTACACGAGAAACTAATGGAGGTTTCTAATAGACTCTGTATGTGTCGCTGTCAATGGTATACGGTTTGTGTAAGAAAAAACCACCATGCTACCAGCAGATAATCACAGGTGACAGAACAGTCTACAAGGCACAATCAGTGAATTTTATATGCACGAATGAAGCATATATTCTGATAAACATGAAAAACAGCCTTCAGGCGCTTAAAAAAATTTCTGGCAAACTGCTTTATGTAAAAGTTTTGAAGCAAGGGTAATTTTGTAGTAAGAAAAAATAGGCAGAACATAATAATGGGCTAAGTTTTGTTCTCTATTAAAAAAGGTTAAAAAATAATACACCCTTGTACATGGATCTGTCACGTTCAAAACAGGTACGCATCAGTGACAAATATAACCAAGAAAACTAACAATGCTGTATTCTATTTAACATTTTATATTGTTGAATAGTTACAAAGGAGACTGGAAGTACAAAGAGAATTTTAATGATGTGAAATCAATGTTTACAGAAAAGAAGCACAAATAAATATATTTATAAATATCACAATATATCAATTGTAAGTATAAAGACCTTACAGAATACAGAAAATGTGTGATGCACAACAAGAATGGTATTGGCAATGAGGATATTAAACAAAAAGAAGATAATATAACTTAGAACATGTCCACCTTGTGTGGACTCAATGACCCCAAGGCAGAGTGCCGGTCAAGTGGGCTGCAGGAAGTTCATGTAAAGTGCACTTAAATGTGTCAAGTGGCGGCCATTGTTTTGTAACTGTCTCAAATTAGTCCAGCTCCTTGGCTAATCTTATCGCAGCAATCAAGACATGTCTAGCCAAATTGTGACTGACACTGGTTGCAATTTTTTTAGAAGAATGGGTCTAACTTTTAGTATCAAAAATGGAAACCAAAGCTTCTAATAGAACACCCTTTTTTCTATATAAAACATCTTCAACATTGGTGTGAATATCAGTGACCAAAATCTACACTCATTTTGAATTTCCACACAAGAAACAACAATCTAACGTCAATAATTAAAGGTCAATTTTACAAAAATGTCATTTTGACAAAAAAATATTAGTTCATCATAATCTGCAAGCATTATTAAGTGGCATAATCCAGCCAGCAGGCCGGCAGGCCACCCAGCCAGCCATTCATTTCAATATGTGCTACATTAACATGTATGTTCGTAATTATTAACAAAATCTTTTTATGGCAAAACTACTGCGAATCAAAGTTAAATCTTAAGAAACATTGATTTGTGAAAGTTTTTTGTGCTGGTTCCCACAGGTATTATGGCCACAGCACCCCAGCAGTGCACAGTAATAAACCCTTCATTAGTAAACCAGCAGAATCTGACTCACTCTAAGTGTTATATGAGTGTGTTCAGAGGTGGTTAGACTGAGAAGTGTGTCTTTATGTTCCAACACTTCTCAGCTACACACAACTTTGTCATTAATGTCACACTTTCCGTCATAAACATGTCATCACCGCCATAAACATGATCCAGAGCCTCTACTTCAATGGCAGTGTCCAGCTGTGTCATTCAGCTGCCTGCAATATTTGTCATTTTTACGGATCTTTCAGTCCTTTTTAAAAATAATCTCCAGAAGATTTGAACTTTTTTGGATCATAGCATCTAACATCTGCAATAAAATGTAGCATGAATTAAACATTTTAATGTTGTGCAATTTTTTTACATTACATTAAAATTACTTGAAAATTTGTTCTGTGATTTCCTCTGATCTCATACCTCAACCAAAGCTGTAATTTTCTTCCATGGTAATTAATGTTCAGTCATCAGATTTTTCACCAAGTCTTACCTAGGCTTTACTTTACTTTTCATCGTTAAATGTTTTAAATGTTACTGTGCCCCTAAAGTTTCCAGTGATTGGACCAGCCACTCAGGCTGGGTGGGTTCTATCTTCTCTGGCATGTGGGGATATCAAGGCCTGGAAGGGCACCCACATCCCGCAATGATGGATTAGGTGCCGCCAACTGTTTTCCTCAAGTCTGCCTAATTTTCACAAGATGTAACAAAAACCTGTTCCGCACAATTAGCCCTTTTTTTGAGACCACCAGCCTACTCAACCACCGATTATTGATATCATAAACACTGCATGAATCTTTAGTAGGCACAATTTTTGGGGAAACTCTCAAATTATTATTTCGAATTATAACGTTATTATTATATACTTTTAATATTTCGCACTTTTTCTTCGCACAAGTTAGTTACCTTTATAGTGTGCTAATAGCATTCGGTTATTTTTTTTACTGTCTACACTTTCAAAGTGTTCTTGATGCTTTCCCAATTAGTATCAAAGTGTGCTTGTTTCTATTGAGAAGATACAGAAAAGGAAAGGAAAAAAACAATAATTATTAAACTCTGTCAGCTGTTAACTAACATGACAATCATACCTACACTATATCCTGCATGCTTATCACCAACTACTGACACCAGTGGACAAGATAAATGTAATGTACAGTTAACCCTTTCCTAACCACAACAACTGAGTTCATTAGGTGCACTGGATGTTGGGGCTATTGTCATTCCAAGTAATTGCACAAGATCCAATAACCAGGTGAAAGTCCCACCAAAATCTGTGTTAACCTATTAAATATATGACAGCTTCCACCATTTTGTAATTGCTATTCCTGCTCTCGATTATGGATACCCCGGTTAAGTGGACTTCACTCCTGCTAAACAACAAACTCCTACAAACAACTGTCACTTCCATTCCTGCTATGTCCTAGAAGTTTCTCCAAACTCCCATGGGGGTACAACCGCAAACTAGGGTGACTGGTGCAGAAATCTTGAGATTAATAAGTGCCTGTCAACAGGTCATGTCAGTGTCACTAGACTTATAATACAGCCTACTTTAGTTTCCCCTTCCTGCTATCCAGGTGATACCCCTTTACAGTTTTATTGTGAAGAAATTGGCATTTTGAGTCACTTAGGAAAGTTATCTAATTTATTTATATGTACATGTGCGGGTATATATATATTATAATTATGTACATGTGCATATATGTATATTATATGTACATGTACGTGTATGTATATTATATGTACATGTGCGTGTATGCATATTATATGTACATGTGCGTGTATGTATATTATATGTATATGTGCATGTATGTACGTTATATGTACATGTGCATATATGTATATTATATGTACATGTGCATGTATGTATGTTATATGTACATGTGCATTTATGTATATTATATGTACATGTGCATTTATGTATATTATATGTACATGTGCATGTATGTATATTATATGTACATGTGCATGTATGTATATTATATGTACATGTGCATGTATGTATATTATATGTACATGTGCATGTATATATATTATATGTACATGAGTGTGTATGTATATTATATGTACATGTGCGTGTATGTATGTTATATGTACATGTGCATTTATGTATATTATACGTACATGTGCATGTATGTATATTATATGCACATGTGCATGTATATATATTATATGTACATGAGTGTGTATGTATATTATAATGTACATGTAATGCACATACATAACATCAAATTATTTAAACAATTAATAAAGATAATTTTAACCTTATTTGTTAAATGAATCGTCAAAAGCTGAGCCAATATAGAAAAGACAAAGACAAAGTTTATTTTGAAAACAGCTACTGCACCATTTATCTATAACAAATTAACACATATTAAACCAAGTAACATCTATTCCTGTTTACAAACCCAAATATAGAATTTTTTTAATCCTTTATCATATTTATTTAGGTTTTTTGGCTCCTCAGATTAGATACTGGCAACAAGGCAGAAAAGAGAACCTAAATCAAGGGTCCTGCTTTAAGAAACCAGTATTGACACATACCTCTTGTTGACCAGAGGACCATAAATGGGGAGATGATATACCAAATATAACATAATTATTATATTCGGTGAAGCATTTTATTCAACGTTTTGTAGGTGCTGAATTGTCCTAATTTACAATTGTTTTGGATGTGTAGTTTTCTGGTGTTCCTTGTGGGGTCCTATTACACAAGAACCAATGGTGGTTGGCTTGGCCTCTCCTATCTGTCCTTCAGCCAATTAAATGATTTACTTTTTGCATCACTGCGGGATATCTACTGCCTTCACTGGCAGACCACCCTGTGTCTGTCACAAGTGGACTGTATCAAGATAAATCTCCCACTAATAAATTGCTTTATATGCACTGTGCTGCCACCTGGTGGTAAGATATCAACGTATTATGACAGAAAGAAAATCAGCACAAAACCAAAACAAATTTTAAACAATTATTTTCTTAAAACCGTGGTGCATATCTAGCATGTCCCTTAGGAGAAAGCATAGTTGTGTAACTAAATATTATTTGTTAAAAATTCTCAGAAATGTTAAACACAATGCAAGGCTAGGCATTTGCCAATTTGCAGACTTCCAATCAACTGAATACTAGACTGGTAGGGTTAACATTGGCTTGAGCCAGTCACCAAGTTGAAAATTCAACCTTCTTCTCTGTATAGGCCCTATCCGTCATGACGTATTAGTGGGCTGAAGACAGTGACGACTACTCTACAAATATGTGGTTATTTTGCAGATGGCACCAAAATAAAAAACAGGACTGGGTAAAAATCAAGGGGAATCAGCCTTGAATTACCATAAGCTTTGCGAGTATTTCTCTGAAAAAAAACGAGGTGTGTCGTTTTCACAAATTTAACGCATGAAGCCAATTAACTGATAGTTAACGTGCTGTGAATGTTATGTTGGACAAAATTATCCATGATCCCGGGAAATGTTAAAAAAGCCACCAATGACAAAAGTGCACAACTGTGGTCTGACCCCAGCCGTACCAAGCCCACTCCAAGGTATGTAAATTGCGCACTAAACGACTTCACAAAATCAATCAACTAGAACAACTGTCAATCGCTCGCCCTCGCACAAAATTTTATATTTTCCTCACACGCGTCAACTAAGCCATTTGTAAGATCCGACTTAAAATCGGACAGACGGTGCAACATTCATGGTACGACCATCGACACAATAGCAACAGACAGATCACCGTGGTTACCACGTCTGACACAAGATGGGTCACCATGGTAATGGCACACTCACGCTTTCTGCTCAGTGATGGAGTGAACATTTTCCAATGGCGACATAATCTTATCATCCGCGCTACTGGAACAAGCGACCTTGGAACATTAGTCAGCAAAAATATCTGTGCAGAAATACGGTTTCTAGTATGCTCTGGCCATCAATGTGCCAACTGGTAATAAAGTCATCCTGCCAGAATCTGATCTTCACTTCCACCGGGATATTTTCTCGCAGCCTGATTGTTGCTGGGTTAAACCACCTTGTGTAGGTGAACAATGCTACCGACCCCTGCCGTGTGTCTTCCATATTTCCCACAAACCAGACAGCTTGAAATATGATGTGTATGTTTCGTGAACTACACATTAACAATATAATAAATTAACTAATTAATTGATAACTAGCTAATACTCATCATATTTTCAAAACACTACATCTTAAAATAGTATGACACAATGGAGAGAGGGACGTGCCTCCAGCACTGCAGTAAATGGAATTGGTCGTGATTAAATTCATGAAAAAATGCAGTTATGATAAAATGACTGAAGGACAGAACAAGACTGTAATGTCACACCAGCTGAACACATCAGAGATAATCAATGTAACTGCTGTTGACAAAGAACAATTGGGAATTGTGTATTGGCCTTGGGCAAACCTGGCAGGTCAGAGATAAAGACAGCAAGAGTAGCACTGAAGACACATCTCCATCGGATCAGGTTGCAAAGCAGGATATATGACAACTGAAAGTGTCACTGGCTGTGACACAAAGCCTGACATGTAACACCAATAGGATGATAGTCGTCAATAAATAGAGAGAAATCAATAATGAATAAATGGAGGACAGAAAGAACTCATGCGCTATAACTGGACCAAGATATATTTGTATGACAACTCTAGTGGCCAACCTTTGACTTGACAAGGTCACTCAGTGAAAACCCACTGTGTAGAATCAAAAGATGCAATTGAATAAATCCACAACCTGTCTTCAGTTATGTAAAGTACTCCAGTCATGGATTCTATTAACTTGGATTGATCCTATTAACTTGTTAATAAATTAATAAATAACAATAACACAAACGCTACACTAACAGACATGGTTAAATTCCGTTTGACAAAATCATGTTATAAAATAAAATTACTTTAGAATACATTACTGGCTAAAATTTCAGAGAAACAGAATTCAATATAAAATTATAAATGGGCAGGACCCACCAAACCAGTTTCTGTCTGACCCAACGGTTTCTGGACAGAGTCTGCTTGCTGGAGTCAGGGATCTCGATCCATAACCCCACATATCACTTATCAGCCCGGCAGGATGGGGATTTGGGAAGGTAACACTAAGATAACATTACTGCCCAAAACGAAAACATCCAGCCAGCTACAGTTTCACTGGCGGAAAGTAAAATCATCGCCTCTGCCAAATAGAAATGTGCTTTGAATTGGTATAAAGTATTTATTATTTCAGTTTCAGTTTCGGATTACCAAGGCTGTCAACTTCCTCACTACCAAACCTGTCTTTGTTGCTAAAAACTAGGTAGTTTTATAAATCATATCATTGGTTTTATGACTTATTTCATGCCCCTTACAAAGTGATGGGACTAAGGATTTCAGCCATTCTTGCTATACACCGGCCAAGAAGCTAAATCACCACATCAAGTAACTCTGACTAGCTCACTCAATGTTGTGACTTTATTTTCCACCAAAACTTTGTGATTTTTCTTGTGATTTTGTCCAGTGATTTACCTAATTCAATTCACCTGCAACCAGTGTCTGTATTTAACTGTCCAATGAGCTACACACATCAAAGAGTCCCTCAAGTTCAAGGGCATTAGAGGAATGAATGGGTAAGGTGACACCCTTCACAGGGGTAATTCCATCTCCCTTCAGTTGAGCCTGGAATAAGGGGTAGGGCAACCAAGCATTTAATGCTAATTCCAGTGATCAAAGGAGCCCCTCCTTTCACACCTATCTATTGTGATGAAGAAGCTCCCCTTTTCAGAGGGGGTTTCCAACTTAACTGTCCTTGGGAGTTCTGCTTATTTCCCCATTCAATGTTCACAGTGGGACACCTACACTTGTCCAAGGGAAGACTTTGTACTAGTATTAACTATGTCTGTACAGAATTTTTACAGAAATGCCTTGCTGAAATGAAACTTCAAAAGTATGAACAGAAGCAGTTCAATGCTCACAGTTGGTTTAAATTACACAATCTTGAGTTACTGTCCATCACTGCTCCAATAAATTTTTATTAGAACTATGACTAAACCCTGCCAAAAAAGTTGATGTTCATTACAACTTGTTACGTTGGTGAATTACATTACAAAGATTGAATAAACATCTGCATGCTATGATATCTGCTGAACGAGTAACGTCTAGGTCAAATTACATAAAAGATTCCATTCATCATAACAGATTACATGACTTGGTCATAGTGTTTACAATATTACTAATACAGAGTTACCATCAAAATAATTGCCCCAGAAACAAACTGAACTTACGGATGACATAGACGTTATACTTGACATCAATGCTGCCGAATCCATTGGTAGCCTTGCAGACATATCTCCCAGAATCCTCAGCGGCAGCTTCCTTAATACGGAGTGATCCCTTTGTCGACTTGCGGAATCTCTCCCAGCCTGCGTGGATCGAATCCCCATCTTTCGTCCACTCAAACAAAGGTTCAGGATTTGCCTCGACTGGACACGGTAGCTTGATAGTTTCTCCCGCTCTCACTTGCTGGCGCCGGTGGATCCGTCCAACGATCTGGGGCGGGTCTGGGGAGACAAAATTTCAGTTGAGTCATGCAAGAAAAAAGTCTTTGTAGGATAATAACCGAACTAGCCTTCTAACATACTGCATGATTTAAGCAAGAAATGAAACATGGCTTATGAAACACTAGCATTATATCTGACACCACTGAAACATTTACGGTTCAGTTATAGACAAGATGATGTCGATTATTCATCTGGCAAATGAAAACTAGGCCTGAGCCAGGATAAAGTGCAAGTCCATCACAGATTAAACCAACAAAAACATAAAATAAGGCAGCTGGTTTTAATATTTCTTATTACGCGTGCAGCAGCCCTGAAAGAATATGCCGCATATGTATTTTCTTTTGCATTCTCTCGCTCCTCTGATTGTAAAATCATCACAAGTGACAACATGCCTGGTTAAGTTAACACCCATTTATGACAAGATTAAAAAAGCGCCTTTAAGCAGGTTTTTTTCGTATGGTGTGTTATAAATGCCTAATTTATTATTTATTTATGACAACATATATTTTTAAAGTTCAACTCCAGCAATCAATACAGAACTGCAGGTTCGTTGAAAGAACACCAATTACAGGTGCGCCATCACAGAATCTCCATGTAATAATTGAATCTCAGACTACATCGATGGCAACCTTTCAATTTGTGTCCGTCACCTGTCGAATTTTAACATTTACCTGTCGCGCTACCAGTGAATGCGACAGCTCCTGTTACCTGTATTCTACACCTGTAGAATCACTTCAAAGGGACAGACGCCTATACAAACTGGTTTGTAGTTTCCGCAGCGGCACTCAAGAATGTTGTGGCACTTTAAAACGTCTGCGTCTCATTTAAATCCGAAATGTAAATTTGCACCCGACCTGAGATGTGTCAATAGTGGCTGCATTCTAGGGGTACTCTGCGAAAATTAAATAATAACATCACGACTGACGAGTTTGTGCAAACCCTGTTTAATTTTCTTTACAGTATACTGTCAAATAAAAGACCACACCTTTAAATTGTTTTTCACATGTACAACTTGATACAGGCGAAATCTAGTTATTGTACATTTTAAAATAGAAAATCACATTAAAGGATTACATTTTTTCAGACTCATCTTATACATATATTTTATACATACATTTTACAAATCTGGTATCCACTACGACAAGCTAGCTCATTTGTGCCAATTTTTTATTCAGCTTAAGTGAATCATTGGACAAAATATTAGATTATTGGTGCCTGATCTGGTAAAAATTTCTGCGAATTTTTTTATTAAACGTTTTCATGGCATAATTTTATGTAAGTGCAAAGTTTGTGGTGCACTTTTTCAAATTCCTTATAGCACCATGCATCTATTATGTACTACACGGTACTTCCAACTGTAGTGACACATATCATTGATAACAATAACATGTCAAATAATCCAGTTGATGATTCACCTCTCCTGACAAGCAGAAGGGAAGCGACTGTATTCAACTCTGGGTCGGAAAAAATCCAATTATATTGGGGAAAACATCCCCAAAGAAATTAAATTTTAAATTCAATCCGCACGGATGCAGTGCCTGCCGCCAGAGTTTCCTACACTTGATTGGTACAAGGGTGATCACGTACTTTGATCACGACAGCGAGGATGCATAGACACAGGAACTCGCTGCTCCCATGTCGCTGCTCCCTTGTCTTGAATCGCTGCCAGCAGCTTTCCAATTACTGCCAAGCTGCTGTCAGTTAAGATTTACTCAAGCGTAAAAAATTGCTCTGCATGCCTGATTAGGGACGCTGCCATTCAAAAAGGAACCTGTAATGACTGGCAAAATTATAATTTTCGGCTCATCTTGCTAACTGGACTTTCATCTGTCTAATGGTGAAACGCAATTAAGCCAGGAAGTTTATTACATTACGCTGTTTTGTCTTTTTAATATTTAGTGCCATTATAATAAATAATTTTTATTTCTCTGTGCATTGTGTTTTGCGTTATGCTTTAACAAAACACGTCCATAACTGGTGGATTTATTTTGTCGATGGCAACATAAACAGTATGTAGTTTGGCTAATAGTTAGAATTTGTTTTACTGAAAGATTTTTAATTATTTATGAAACACGTGAAACCTACTAGGTGTAATTGTGGCATGGATAATCACGTTTCATCAAATATTATTGCCATGAGACTATTGACGGACAAATATACTTGTACTGTTTTAAAAACATGATAATTGCCTAAATTAAAAATGCAATATAAATTTTGCCAGTCCATTCTTTGATAATCTGTTTAATTCAGTAATCCGCACATTTTTGTGAACAAGTCTCAAAACATCGTAGGCCTAATTGTAAACAATTGAGTAGTGACTTCATCAAAACAAAATAACACATTGGCACAAATGAGCTAGAATGTCTTATTAGATACAAGACAGGTTTTCGTTTTCACAAAATGATTTTGAAATGAGACGGGCAAAAAATGTATTAATTAAATCATTGAATTGGTGAGAAAACCATAGCTGTACACCGATCTACTATGCACAACCAGGGTTGAAAAAAATCATGATTAAAAAAATCAGATTTTAAGCTTTGTTGATCTCGATGCTTGTAAAAAATTATTTGTGTTAAATTCATATAAATCAGCGATTAAAAAAATGGGAGTCAAAAAAATCATAAATCAATGATTTTTTTTTTTTTTGGAGCGATTTAAATCATGATTTAAATCAATGATTTAAATCAAATGATTTAAATCAAACAACCCTGTGCACAACACTGGTGGCACTTCATACAGCTCACAGCCTGGGTTACACTGTGCTGTCAACTGAACTGGCACTTCCTCCAGCTCCACCCCTCTCCCCCAGTTCCATCAACTGTGGTGGCACTTCCTGGACAAAACAAACCACAGAACACCGGGCATAAATCAAGTGGCTCACAAACATCACTGGCAGCGGTGTTTTTTGCTGCCGACTGAACAAAAAGAACAATGCTTCGGCAAACCACAGACCATTGGAACTGTGCTTATCTGCAGCTGGAGTCAGCCGGGTTTATCTGCAGCCACTGACTAGCCATGGGCCTCCCACCTGAACCCAAATATTTATCAGGGCTGCATTCGTCAAGTGATAGGCTGGCCTGTGTCACATTCCAAGCAATATAAACACCAGTACACAATCAGAGGGTAGCCAGCATAGTCCATCCTGTGCACCACACGTAATCTCAACAATGTGCATCTGACAGGCTGTATCAGAAAATATAAAGCAGGCAGCCAATCTGGTGTATGTGTTTGTGTCTTCTGATTCTTATCTAACGTTTTACCGGCATCTGAAATGTACATTATGGAACAGAACTGCATCTGAGACTGTATCAGTGGTGCATGTAAGAGAAAATTCCAATATTTGTGTGGAACATTTCGCATAGAAGAAGTCTGGCGACTGCAGATAAAATTATACAAAGCTAGTATGTTTGTGTTTCACAGGTTGATTAGATAGTCAACATGCACTCCCCTTCCAACAGTAATTCAAAAAGAAAAACAAGCCACGTAACTATTTGTCAAAGCATGGACTACAATGACATTTCAAGTGCTGATTTATCATAACAAATAGCCCAGTTACACCACATGTGGAGCACACCATTATCTAACAACATTCCTAAGGCACCACAGATTCAACTAGCAATAATGCCAACATTTCTGTGAGCAAACTCCAGCCCAAAGCTGAGTAAGCATGATATATCCCTGTGGTGGTAAACACTTGGGCGGTACGGTTAAGAATGGCAACAGGTTGATAAAATGAAGAACAGTATGGAGGTAGCATAACCCAGACACCAGCTAAGTTACCAGTCTGGGTGAATCATGTTACAAAGTACACTAGACAAAGTTCATAATTGCATTTAATCAGGGTCTAATGGACCCCCTACCCCAAATATATATCCCCCTAGTAATAGCGCCACCGAGACATCAGCCAATGATACACTTGAGAAAATATCCGATTGCCAGGTAAAAATATATCACTCAAAACCAGAAATACCAGCACGCCTCCTGTATCAAGATTACACATGCATAGGCAATGCGTGTTCGTGATTTCGGTGGTTCCAACCTATATCATATCACCCAGCAATTTATTTCCGCTAACCACCAGTAGTCTGTTCCATCTAGCAAGCCTATTGATCAAGGCTGAACTGTCATGTTTGACAAATTGCCAATTCCGTAAATTAGCAATGATTAGGTATGTTTCTGTGAGGCTGATTGAAACCTGAAACAGGATCAGCTTGCAATGGCATCCCGCCCAGGCAGTCAAAATAACAGGAGCACAATTATCATCAAAGGAAGATAGGATCTTGCAACTTAGATCCTAAGATCAAAGCCAATGTAAGATTACTATGATGAAGGCGTAACTACAACATATGGAAAACGTCTCATGAGAAACTTTTTGTCTGTGGACAAAAAACTCTATGGACAGAACACTATTTTGCAACTTTAGACTGTTCTTTCTGCTAGGTTGGTCTGAAATTACAAGAATATATTTTGTATCTTAATTCCTCATTTGAAGTTAAATATACGCTGATGCAGTATATTATAACGTCATTAGTCTGAAGGCTTTATAGCCAAAAGCTCAATATTCAAAAGATATCTTTTAGTGTTGCAAAACTGAAAATAAAACTGTCAGTGAGTCTGTGTCACTGTGTCTATGTTTGTGTGTCTACGACTCTACGTCACTGTGTCTATGTCCCTACGTGACATTTGCAATGATTGATGTTGCTGGGTCATTTTGTTGCTAAACTGTAAAATTTTTATGATCAATCATTTGGTATATCGTGCCAACATCCACTACCTATGAGACATACTAATTATCACTGTACCTAGCCAATTCATGTGTCTGGCTATATTTTGGAAAATTGTTTCATTATTTTTAAATAAACTAGAAAAAACAGTTGTGACGAAAATGTCTTATGAACTGTTGACGCCAAGTTTAAACTTAAGTGCCATTTGTGACAAACAAACGCAGTCAAAACCAAAAGAACAAACAGAAAATAGTGAATCATGAATTACATTTAGCAAGAGATCCAATTCGGATAGTCAGGGGTAACTTAATTCACCTGTTCACAGCCAATTACCCCAGGCCTGCATTTGCATAAAGCCTACAACTTCATCTCTAGGCTGTCCAACAAACACTTAAATAAATCACGAGTAATAACCCCAAATTAGTGGCATAGTCAAAGAGCGGTTAACACAACATCTTCCGAGTCATTAAGTTTTATGTACACCTCAGATCAAGCCCTTGGCTAGATCTCTGGTGTAGTATTGGCTCCTGTCCTTTGATGTACTGAAGCGATACACTACTGCTGTTGATAACTTGTTAAATCCTGCGTAATGAGCGGTTTTAACACCAAGCAACCATTAAGATGGATAAGTATTCTATTAGCTGTTCATTCTTTCTGAATACAACAAGTCAACAACACTAATCTCTGTTTTCTACTCAGTCAATTGCAATTTTGGTGGCCCATGCATAATCTTGACTACGGTGGTTTCGTAAGAACTGCTTACATATTAGCCTTGGTATGTTTGAAGGGGCCTATCCAGCATATAATGTCCTCCACAAAGCTAGGTCTACATTCCTAAAATTTTGTTGCAAGCCGTGCATTTGTACGACTAGCAACGATTTTCCATTTCGCAGTTGTGCAACTCTATGCGATTGGTCAGCGTACATTGGACAATAAATGTTCCCATAACTTGTGTGCATACCACCGTGATCTAAACATTATTTGCTGGAACAGCATGCGTCTCTAGTGTTGTGGTTTAACGTTAATCCGATATGCACTCTGCAGCATTTTCCACTCATTGCTGCAAGTCTTGTTGGGTTGAGGACTGGTGTACATTGACAGATGTCTCGTCAAAGACTGGTGTACATTGACAGATGTCTTGTCAAAGACTGGTGTACATTGACAGATGTCTCGTCAAAGACTGGGGAACATTGCGCAAAATTTTTTTTTACTGTAACTAAATTTTTTTCGGTTCAACTAGTCAAATTAACTCACTGCTGCTAGTTTGTGGATCAGCGTATATTGCACGATTGACCTGTTTTGAATCAAATAAATGACTTGTAAAAAGTATAACAATGTATGGCTAACATTAGGTATCATCTCAAATGGATATCTGCCCTGAAGTGTGAAAATGATACAGAATCGCAGCATGCCATGCGTCAACAAGTGTAAATCTGATATGAATACTGCCACAGCAATCTACAGTTTCCCCTAAAATAAACTGGTGCCAGCGTTGTTTGGTCTGACCAATATCAGTTTGCCTCCACAATCACATGAATGAAGGCTGATGGTGACAAAAACGTGTCATTTCAATTTATCACCCGAAATCTCTGAAAGATCTAGGCCCATTAATGTTTTTTTCTCGTTTGGTTTCAACTCGGGTTACTGAAATCAGATCAAGAAAAGCAAGCAATTTTACGGGTGATACTAGGAGTTCACCAGCAGTTGAGATTAGTACTTGATAAAAAATCAATAAAAGAGTAATTTGTAGCTAATGAAAACGGTTACTGTGCAAGGTTTCCTTTGTTAAAATCTACCATTACTAGTTTTAATGATCTGATTATTGCAACAACAGACCGATATCAAGTCTTCACAAGAGATTAATTACAAAATCTCTAGGGAACTGGCCATAACAATAAACACATACTCCATTCATTTAACAATGTCACATCATAGCATTGCATAACACCCAGGGACCACCTATGTTTTGAGGGCAACATAGATTTTATCTTTAATGACTTGAGGCAGAAATCTTGTCAGTGCTGCCTAATTTTGTTTTGTGTAAATGAAGCATTAAGTTCAAGTGAGTTCCCTGAATTCGTTTCCCATGTCAAAAGCAGTGCATACATTTTTGTGTTTTGTAATTGAACTGAAGTACTTAAAGCTATTGAGTGCCCAAAATGTCAACCTACCAGGGCAGGTCCTGCTAAGTGCTAGTATGTGTCTCATAGGACAAAGTGTTTTGTACAAATGAACAAAGTGCACCCCAGGATACTACTTTGTGTATACTCTGTCACCTATTTTTGGGTATATAACGTTTAGCCACTCGGCTAATGTGATTGTTTTTCTTAGCCAACTTATTTTCCCAACGAAACTGGCGAAATGTCAAAAAATTTTGCAGCCAAGCTAAATATCTTTTAATTCCATATTTTTTAGCCATTGGTGAATTGGCGAATGGTTAGCATGAGACAAGGCCCTGTTCAATTTGAAATGTGTAACCCTAAACATGGACAAAAATGGTCATGGTACGAAACTCTGGACAGAACAAATGCAGGCAGTGATGGGTCTAAAGGCAGTCATGTGTTTACTTTGTTTACATAGGGTGTTTACCATTCCCCCAACTGGAGTATGCAACTGTCACATTCAAGCAATATATAAATCTCCCTGCAGACTTCGGCTATCCCAGTGGGAGGTACGCTAAATACTAACTCTCTTTCCCACAACTGCATGTCCAGGACAGAAAGACCAGTCACAAAAAAAATAAATCTTTATTTTGCATCATATTTTTCATTGTGTGTAGTTTAACAGTTCACTTAATTGATATTCCTTTACCATAATTTACTTGAGAATAATAGAAATGCTACATTTAATTTATAATCGAAAATGGAACTATAAGCAATTGTTCTATATTGATTTTATATACACACATATATATATATATATATGTATATATATATATATATATATATATATATACATATATATATTATTATTATACTTTAAAAAGTGATTGTATGTATTAAAAAACTATTGTTATACCATTATAGATAATAAACATTACATTAGATAAGAGGTTTCTTAGATTTACAAGTTGTATAGTTAGCCAACCATTGAAGAAAATGCAAAAAAAACCGCTGAATCACAGTGTACAACCACAAGATTGACTACAAACATTTCATTCTCTTGCTAAACAAGTATCCTAATCTGCAGACATGCACCTGCACCAAGTAACAAGCCACTCACTGGCCCTATGTATGTCCCAAGGCCCCAGTCTTGTAATATCCATACTTATTGATGCAATCTACAACTGCCCCTTGGCATCATACAGAACATTCCTTGCAAATGAGTTTGTTTTATTGGCATGACGTTAGATTCCTGGCTTTAATACCAATCTGCCGTAAATCACCCACTGACAAGTGCCAGGC
The DNA here is from genome assembly GCA_033239005.1 of Lamellibrachia satsuma. Taxonomy (NCBI): domain Eukaryota; kingdom Metazoa; phylum Annelida; class Polychaeta; order Sabellida; family Siboglinidae; genus Lamellibrachia; species Lamellibrachia satsuma. Next base: position 6,899,276 of record BSQZ01000029.1, on the reverse strand, counting down.
GAGATTACTCAAGATGCTGGCTGATGTCAGGAAATATGAAGCAGCATTTATGCCATATTGCCTACACTCATCAGGCAATATGGAAGCCACATAACAACTTCTGACAGGAATGATTATGTCAGTCTGGACACTCATCAAGATGATTCTAAGCCACAGACTAAAGTGCATATTTCACCGAGACATTTATAAACAATGACTGACATTGGCCAAAACAATTCCCTGCAACATTGACAATCTGTGAGACATTCAGAGAACTGCGGGACCATCGACAGAGATGAGATCTGGCAGACAGAAGCCACAAAGCACCCAGGCTCCGGGATCAGCAGAAAATGATGCAGATATTGTCGTCTGCTGCATGTCTATTAGAGAGGGTTGCCTGACAGCCAGAACTTTTCAAGGAGACCAACCAAGCAAGTCCCAGTGGAAGCCGGCCTGCATTTATTATTGTTAACAGGTCTATCATTCAACCATGTCTGACCATAGTGCACCATGTCAGCGGAAAGCTGATACACTGGAGGAGATGGAGAGACAGGAAGAGAGGGGAGAGAGGAATAATGAGTTTGAAAATGAGGAGTGGAGGGAGAAAGGACAAACACTTTGGGACGAGACAAGAAATAAGACTTACACTTACAAATCATGATCATTTGCAGGGCTACATTTCTTTTTCTAATCTTCAACTATTCTGGATTGCCATTTCTCAAAACAACATGCTGGGTTAGAAGCTTCCATTTCACACCTATATGAACATTGCCAGGGTTAGAATTTAGCGTAAAATTAGTGGGGGCCAGCCAGACCCCCACTTTCCAGAATTTAGGGGTCCTCCACCAAAATTGTTTGCCTGAAAAAGGCATAGTATTAATTTAAATTACTTGTATATATAATATACCAGTATATATATATATATATATATATATATATATATATATATATATATATATATATATATATATTATATGCTCAAGAGTATTACTATTAGAAATTTTAAATGATATCTTTGATCGAAGACCTAACAAAATTAAAAGCTCACCGATAATGCCTCTTAGTGGGACTCGTAAAATCTGTTGCTGTTGGGGGCAGCCGGACCCACAGATTCGGAATTAGTTGGCGTTTGGCAGCGAATCTATTGGCCTGCAGGCCCATGGACCCCCCACTAAATTCGAACCCTGATTGCCTAAGTGCTGGACATCACCATGATGATCTAGGTTCTCATTTAGGATAGAAATTTATAAACTTATGTTGATCATGTTTTTCATATAAATCCCTGGGAACTGTTGCATACCAAGGTGTTTATTTAATGAATTTAACTGGTTCCATGCCAAGCCACAAGGCTGGGAGGGGTCCATACCCCATGCAACAAACCAGTTACACACTTTTGCTAATAAAGTCATTCAAGTAGTTTTATCTCAAAATACAAACAGACAGTTCGTCTGTAATAAGCCTTGCACAGACTAGGTGCAAAAGGAAATATTGCCACGGGCATAACCACACATATGCTACTGAATACACGTCAATAAACTAATCTGGGCAGTTTCCAAATACTTATTTTCAAGATAACAGATTTATTGCAGCAAAACAACTTGTAGCAGGAAGTTGACATGTGCTTGCTTTTGGCAACTTAGGAAAACAGCCAACATATTTTATTTATGTACAGTTGTTTTCCAACCATAGCATGCCTAGTCATTCTGTATTCAAACTGCTTAGACTGTGCACAGGCCAAACGTAATTTGTTGTTCTACCAAAAAGCCATGTTTTGTTTCATTCAAATCAATATGCCAGTATACATTAGATGCCAGTTACCATGGACTAAATCAACCACCTTCAAAGTTAGATGTAGTTAAGAAATGGGTAAAAAATTTATTTACAAAAATAAGCCAATATTATCTTCCTTGTCCATATATATATATATATATATATATATATATATATATATATATATATATATATATATATATATATATATATATATATATATATGCCAAGTGAGACTTGTTGCTTCGTTTGATGAAGTGGAATTGTTTGATTTGTTGCTCTCAATATGGCTTCAAGAATCTAGCCTTGCAGATGAGGTTTGAGTGACAGACATATCCCTGGTCAATCAAATAAAACTTTCCCACAAGTGTTCAGATAACTGTCCAAGACTGACTAGCAGATAAAGACTGGTCACTTGTATAGATAGGGCAGCTAGTGGTGGCTACTTGCACTGTATTACACACACCATTTATTTTATGGTCCACAAAGTGATTATCACCTCCCAATGTGGCCATAAAACTGTGCACATTTATTGGCCTGCTCTTGTCTGAGTTAACCTCTGTTTGCCCACAACTCTTGCCCTGAACTAACAATCTCAAACTTAATTGCTACGCACATCTGTTGGAGTGATGTCAGGTGATAAAACTTGTGGGCAGTGATAGTAACATATATATTACATATGGAACTGTGTCCACTAGAGATCTTTGCTTGGAAGCTGGATTACTAATCCTGGTTAGACGTCATCACAAGATACATGGGCTCAAGTCTGGCTACAGTGTATGATAGAAGGTGATATTAACTAGTATAATAGTTCCTTGAATGGATAGATGATCCAGTTTCTTGAGAGGTAATTATGAATAATATAATATATAGTTGTTTATGGTTTGATACCATATAGTATCCTAGAAATTAGATGTATGTGTTGTGCATAGCATAATTTCGAACTTCTAAGAAAGACCAGACTGCAGTGGTTCAGACATGTTGTAAGCAGATAGGAAGATAATGCAACAAAGGGTGGAGGCTGCTGGTGGATGGAAGACACAGCTGGGGACAGTGAAGGTTAAGAAAAAGGGACGTGGTGGGGAGAGACATGGAGGTGGCAGAGGTTGTAAGGAGGACACAGTGGACATAATAGGACTTGAGCGGCCATTCCCAATACAGAAAATAAACGGTTGAACAAAGAAAATAATTTTATAGTGCTGTAGATACCACAAGACATGCAGTGTATTGCACCATTGAACCAGGATGACCACTGTAAACTGTGACCATTGAACCGTAGCTAAAATGTCTAGAACAGCAGTCTTTATTTAGTAAAGCAGCATCATTATTATCCATTATTACCCACCTGTCGCTTGGTCAGGTGTGAAGCCCTGCTGGCTGGCCCCAATCTAATGACACTTCTACAATTCTCTCATTTAAGTGGTAGGAAGCCTGCTGGGTTGTCACACCCTGTCTCCAAAACTGACACCTTGTGTCACTCAGGTGACACCTTCCAGAGCTGCCCCAGCCTTCTGAATGCACTGGTATTCACCAAACCTACTCGTTATATGTTCTGCTATAGCACAGTAGCATGGGAAGAAAACAGCGAAACAAAGTGAACCTGACACCTGGCTGTGTGGGACTGCTGCGTAGAACACAGTTCTCATGCCCAGTCTATGGTTAATTATGGTGACACTAGCTTGTGTCAAAGAGTTTATTTCCATAATTCCAAGTCTACAAGTTTCGTCCAATACACAGATCTTATATATAATTATGATGATGATGGGTTATCATAGAAATTGTGATACAATGCATACAATAAAATCCTATTGTTTTCAACAATAAGTCAAATTATATATTAAACTATCTTTTATTTGAGCCTATAGACTGACCAGAAAAGCAACAAAATATATTTTCAAGAGCTATTTTGCTTAAACACTGCGTTGGGAATATCTACTGTATTCATAATAATAGCATAATAGTGAGTACTATTTTTATGTATTTAATAAACACTATTAAGAATAACTAGTGCATCAATAACATAATAACGGTCAATGTTTTTCTATTCATTTGAATTTTGTTTATTTACCTTACAAACAATTTAGTTTGGACCTGGTCAATTATTTATTGTGTACATATAATTCAACCATTGAAGGTACTCAGATAAATTCTCATTAACTACATAAGTAAACGCACAGCAAGGTATGTAGATGTCTTTTAGGGCAATTCCACAGGGTAATACCCCTGTCATATCCATTGACAACAACCTGACATAATTGCAATTCCCTTGCTGCTTATTTCGAAATGCCAGTTACAAACACTGGTCTTTCAAACAAACAAGGGAATCTGACAGACAGAGAGACTGAAACATGCACAGATAATCCCAGCTTCCCTGGTGGGATTGGGAAGATTGTAAACCTCCCAGAATGCCTCATTATTCATACAACAATTCCCAGCTTGCGTGGCTTAAAGCTCACTGGGCTGTGCATGAACATTCCACAAATAAGGCGTCCATAACCAGTCACTGTTTGCAATGTCTCCCCCCAACCTCCGCCTACCCTCAATGGGGTACAATTCCAGTGATAATTTTGTACTACATGCCTTGGGTCCGAGGATTTCACTGGTGTACTTGGACTAAATTGTAAATAACCATTTGGTATTAAAAATGAAAATCATAATCTATGATTTTATTAATGAAATTCCTTTATTAATAAGCACCCAGAAAATCAAATTAGGGACAAAAATATGTCTTAAGATGAATATATTAATTAATCATAAAAAATGCTAGCAATTAATATAAATATTGTTATTTTTCTTGTTGTTTGTACAAGGGATGATTGGAAACTGGCAGGTTCCTATGTTGTAGTGTTTTGTATAATTGCTAAACCATACTTATATGTCCATACTTAGAGTATTGTCTTTACGTCAGATAATTGTCCCGACTGATATGTCCATATTTAGAGTATTGTTTTTACGTCAGATAATTATCCAGACTGATATGTCCATACTTAGAGTATTGTCTTTACGTCAGATAATTGTCCCGACTGATATGTCCATATTTAGAGTATCGTCTTTACGTCAGACAATTGTCCCGACTGATATGTCCATATTTAGAGTATTGTTTTACGTCAGATAATTATCCAGACTGATATGTCCATACTTAGAGTATTGTCTTTACGTCAGATAATTGTCCCGACTGATATGTCCATATTTAGAGTATCGTCTTTACGTCAGACAATTGTCCCGACTGATATGTCCATATTTAGAGTATTGTTTTATGTCAGATAATTGTCCAGACTGATATGTCCATACTTAGAGTATTGTCTTTACGTCAGATAATTGTCCAGTTAAAATATATGCAAATGTTCAGTGAACTAGCAACAATGAAAGTCAGATACACTTTTATCCCATTAATATAAAATTGCATAATTTTTTTGGGGAAATTCACATTTATAGGTACTCATCAAAAACAATTTTGAGATTTTAATGTATGCATTTACTCACTAAAAAATATAATCTTTATTTTTTTATTTATCAATAAAAATATAATATCTTGGATTAAACGATCTCAGAGTTAATATGCACCTAAAATTATAAATATTAGTTTTAGTGAACTGATTGAAAACAATTACTTTGTTTGGCCCATACAACATTCCTCACTGTCCATACATAACCTTCAACAACAATAGGTGTATCCAGCTATCCACTAATGGGTGATGAAGACAGAAATGACACAGAATGCAAGACAAGATACACAGCAACAATCTGACTCACCTCTAGCCATTGAGATCGGCACCAGCATCAACACCCACAGACAGATGTTTGCTACAACAGGTCCCATGATGCACTCTCGTCTGTCTCCAGTCCTCAACTGCAAAGAAAGGCAGAAGAAATGTCAGTACAACAATCAACCAGCACCACTTTGAAGGGCGGAATCTAAAACACATAACCCCAGGCATCTGCCCTGTCCAGCGTAATCGCACGTAATTCAACAGTTAATTGCTGACCTGTTCCCTGCTACAAGATACAGCTTGTGATGAAATGCTTTGTCTCCAACCATTCTCCTGCAATGAGCCACCATGCAGTGCCACTTTAGTCATTCCTTCTGGGGCTCTGGGTTTAAATGACAGCTGCCAATTCCCTGGTCTATTTAACTAGTCAATACACGTGACTGTCAACTAACATTGAAGTCCGGTTACGCCCAGTTAAGGATCACATAATCAAAATCACCACAACATCATTGTGGGTTTTATTTGCAATATAACACTCCATTCCAAGTTTAATAGCTTACAAACGACTGGCAATGTGCCTAGCTTATAGTCCTCCCGCAGAAACCCGATGAAACCTATTTAATTTATTAACACTTTCATTAGCACCAGAGGCACATAGTTCATCTGTTATTCATTGGTTTGTTGAAAATGTACATAATTATACGCATTAGTTTACAACTTTCCAACTGAAAGGATGCAATGTCATCAGCTACAATAAATATTGTAGTGTTAGTTTTACCATAGTTCATAATTTTATGATGGATTTCAATAGCATAAATTTTCTAAATATCATCTTCTAATATTCTTGGATTCCTGTTAATCTGAATAGTTTTATTTCAACAAAAATATGACTTGCACCACTTTAAATCATGGCTCGACATCCAATAAACATACAATTTTGTTACATCACTTACTCCAAGGTGATTATTACTCATTATAAAAAACAGCAAAACGTTATAATTGACACAACAATATCTCTGAAATTAATTGACTCTAGGAATATTGGATGACCAAACCATGAACATTCACACTGCTAAAATCCAACATGTCATCTAACTGTTCATATCTACCTAATTTGTTTAACTTAAAATAAACTTACTGTTGTAATATATACATAACTCACCAACAAACTAAAATATTGAGTCACACTATAAGCTCCCAATAAACTTTAAAGCACTACTTCTCTCCTGTCAATTCTGCTGTTCTGCCAATAGACACACACTAACCGAGAAGACAACTTGTATGCCAATGAAGTCCCAAGAGATGTGTAGGTCCTATATAAGACAGGGTGACTGAAGCCACCACCATAATGAACCCATGATGTAGACTCCCAATGAACCAGCTGATTGGTCATTGTATCCACAGGTAAGTGGTATAAACTAATCAGAGTCGGCTCAATTAAAACGGCAGCTGCAGGCCAAACAAACTCAACAGGAGGGAAGCCAGTGATCTCAGCAGGCCACTGTTACTGTACGGAGCTCTGTCGCCAGAGTCTGATGCGTGTCCATTCTTGCTTCCCCAGAAGCCTTTCCCGTTCTACACGAGTATTAAAAGTACTGATGACTTCAAGTGAGCCACTTGAGAAAACCAGCGAAAAGATCACGACTTTTAAATATTGGGCTATTGTCCGAGTTGTGTCGCGCAACGTTAGCCATTTTCTGCGAAGGTTCACGATATCTGCCATCCTCTAAAATACCTTAAATAAACGGCTACCTTTCGCCACAAAACTTCTTCCCGTCTATATATTATAATACTTTTATATCACAAAAAGCAACACCAATTTAACGTAAATTATACAACTTACAAGACGAATTTACACAAAGAGACTAAAACCGCGCTGACAACGTAACACAAATGAACAGAAATCTCGCGGCGATTCGCGTTTTCTGGTTACATGAAAGTTAGTATTGAGTTGTGAATTTGATTATATAAATTGTAAGTATCTTGTCATCAACTGCACTACTACAAGAGGAGGAGTTTGTCGGTGTTGGCTGGTTACTGATTCGTTAAGAACTTAGTCGCATGTGGCAATTGTCATGATTATTCCAGCAACTGCGGAATCAAGAGGCGCCCAAGACAAGTGAAATAAAACATTCTCGCTTATTTCCGATAAAACTACTTTTCACAACCCCATATTTTATTGCCTGTCATCACCCCGTTATCAGCGCCGCTATGTGCCGTGATAACCTCCACCTTGCGTCGTGCCAGATTGTTCCTATATCACGCCTGCGTTCGCAAATCCCCGTCGTTTTTGACAACGTTATTAGATCTAAAACGGACGCAACTTTATCTCTTCCACCCGGCGTCCGCCCACCCACGAATGCGTCCCGGGCAAAGTCGTGGGAAACGACATCAATTGGGACGCGATGTTTCTTCGCCAAACGTAACTCGTCTTTCGTTTCCGGCTGGAACCGCTCAACGAAGCCGTTCGAACAACGCGACAACAAACAGTGTAAACCGTTTACTACATAACTGCATAACTGACTAATTACAAGCCCTTGATAATTTATAGAAAAAAGCGCTGTATCTGAATACGATGCAGACTGTCGGAGAAGCTCGACAAGTGGTTGACGCTAGCCATTATGAAACAACGCTGGATCATCGCAGTGCAGTGCTAAAAAAACACTAAAACCACGATCCGCGACAACTGACACGCGCACAGCAATATTTTAACGTTAACATCCACACATAATTACCAAGCAGATTAGCGATTTAGTATCTGGTTGAATGACGACATAACCGAAGCTGTAAAACGGGGCTGTTAAACCAGTAAACGGAGCGTGCTTTCGACAGACGTCGCGGCGACCCCGAAGACGGCCCCACCACCGAGTGTCAACGCCACGCGCAAGGGAAACAAACCGGAGCTAACCTTGATTGATCACCGCCGCTGACAGTCCGGATCGACCCGGGTCGCTTCCGTCAAATCGCGGCTTCCAACGCACTACCGCCACTGGCACAGACCCGGCTCGTTGGTCGTCGCTCACTCGCGTCCCGTCCGCGAAATCCGTCGATAATCCATAGCAGAAACTCCGGGAGAAGGACAAACACGGCAGATATGTCACACAGACGACAGCTCACCCCAAAACCCTAACGCTGAGTGCCTGCCCCTTGTCGCAGTATCTGCTCACAGCAGCCGCAGCCGCCACTGTTTACATTGGGAGCGATGACGCGGACGCTTGAAAATGATTGACAGGTCACTTAGCCCGCACTGATCACGCCCGCCGCCAGTATGGACGGATCACCACAGCGGGCACTCGCGCGGACGCAAAGACCCGGGCGCGCGCACTTTCATCGATTTTGTATTAAGCGCCCGGCGGGATCTCGCTTGCACGTTCAGCGAATCTACTGAAAAGATACGGCGACTAAAGAAATGGCAAAAAAACGGCTTACGATGTACGATATGCGCCGCGAAACGTTCCAAACAAACTGCGGAAACTCATGTTCGTACAGCATCTGTATGTGAATTACAGTGGATTTTGTGAGCGGTTTTTTAAATAAAATATTTCGATAGCCTGTTAGCCTACATACGTTATCGATCTTGCCTGAGCCATCTTGAAAGAAAATATGGCGCTACGTTCACACCATTGGTTGCTCGGTTATTATATAAAATGCCAAAAAAACGCGTAGCTTATTCAGTATTATTCACATGGAGAATGTTTAACTTAACTTGGCGTTTCTGTCGGCGACATGAAAATCTGTGAACAATTAATTATGAGAGAAAATCGGCTAGACATTAGACGAAACTCGTCTGATGTGAATGCACAACATGCGAATACCTAATATATGAATTCCCAAGACGTGAATAACATTGCACACCCAGCATGAACAGCGACACAAATGCGACAATTTTTTGTCGCGCAATCTTGCGAACAGACGGAGCACGCGCTGTCATCCGAGGGGAATGGCTGTTGTTCTGCCGCTGAGACGCCCCGCGCGTTCGCGGACCGTACGGCCGCCATACGCAACCATCAACGTGTAATTGCCATAAACAGCCGATTGAATACGAAAGCGCCCTAGCCCTAGTCGCCGGGTTATCTGCCTGGGTCAAACTTGCGCCAGAGTGGAACCCATAGCCACGCCCTTTATCGGGCGTCACTTCCAGTGTCACGCTCCGGTGCTGGGGTAATTAGATTACTCCGTAACCCCACCCGATGAATGGATTGGACAGAACATTGCGCCAATTGAGATTATCACAGCAGGGCGCGTGTTCCAAGCTTTAGGGTTGATAAAAAGGGGTAGTAGGGTTGATAAAACTTGGTAGTAGACATGATAGCGTCAGTTTAGTGCACCAGGGTTTCTATGTGCCCCCCGGCTTTTGCGGGGGTTGAAATAGGTGTGACTGCATGACGCTTGGACGGCGTTGTTGCGTGTTTAACGGCAACTTGAGTATTGTCGCAACAACCGTGGCTGTAGACAGAGGCTGAGTACGGCTCAACGACCAAAAAGTAGGCCTAAAAATACGGTTGGACATTCCCAGTCACCCCGAGCTGTCGAATTCACCCATGTCGGATTTCCGATTTGGAATGTATTTCGAGAATCTCGAGAGAATTGCACGAGCATGACTGGCTCTACATGAGTAGAACAAACACTGGTGGGGACATAGTAGACTCGCATATATGATGGCACTATCGACAGTTGTTGGATAGTGTGGATAAGGTTATGGCCGATATTTTATTTTCTCATGGTAACTCTGTAGAAAACCTTCTTGAAATCGTTGAAGGCATGGTAGATGGTGACATTCAACGACTAACCATGATGGGGGCAGTTGAGCACATGTTCAGTCGGGCCCAGGGCCTATTGGCACGCACAACCGACCCAGGTTACGATGGGTTAAACGTGGGTACCTTCTGAGAGTTAAATACGTGTTCACTGACAGTTCCGTATTTACTGTTCCGGAGGTGGTACATCGTTGGCTTCATAATCTTCATCTAAGTTCGATGTGAGTGGAAATCACCATATCACAAAGGCATAGACATAATATTATTGCGTGGAAAACTAAGAAGAAATGAGTTTATGTCAATTAGACAAATGTTCGAAAGGCGGCATGTCGCTATTTGTCCACACAAAACATTTTTTATCGCACCGACATCAACACATTAAAATAAATGTGCATGCACAGAAAGTAGGCGTAGATCTTTTGGAATCTTACCAACATATCCAATCTAATTATCGGTCATCTACATTTTAATCAACATTGGGACTACAAAATTATTAATAGTAAATGCCAAGATCAGAATTATGATGAAACAGTCGTAGCTACAGGCCTACTTTTGCACTGTCCCATTGGGACATTGATGCTCGTTTGCAAATGCAGTCTCGTGAATAGAATAAACAGTGGTGTATGGAAGCGAAATCACCTACAATCCTACATCCCACCCGACCATATAAAGGAACACATTTACATCAGTTATTTTACACTTGTCAATTACTCCGCAGTCTCACGATAGACACATATTGTTAAATGATGATATATAAATGCAATATAACTCTTTCTGAACACATGTTTGGGCATCCAATATAAGGATTTTCTGGAAGCTGTTTCCAACATAACTACAATTAAGCGTGACACTGAGACAGCACGCAGTAAACGAACAGTAAACCCCTCGTTGTCTATTCATGGAAGGGCCGAGAACACGGAACGAACGACATTAGACGCACGACCTATCGACCGCTGCTGGTTGCACAATGTTACGCCTGCCACTCCGCCAACTACGTAAGCCTTCGCGCCGAGGATTTACTCTAACCTCATCAAAATACAGCTAGAATTCCAATATGAATACAGGACACAGCCGTCGCGGGTGCAGTTCTCCCGCTCAGAACAATGCGGGCATTTGAGATGCGTTTGTGTTTGTCCGTTGCTGGAGGAGACAAACTCTCCGTTAAATAGTGTCACACATCTAATAAATCGGTGTTGATACACGAGGCACGACTACATAGCAAGTAGGCCGTGTACGACACGTGTGTTGTCAGTATAGCTTCGAGAACAGTGCTTCATACACACTGCGATTAGGATTTTTAGCGCCGATGTTTGCATTGGGAAACAAAGTGTTCAGCAAACTTAAAAACGTCTTCAGAAAAGTATCTTCAATGTTTCTTTGCGAGTCATTTTATGTGTAACGAAATCCGCATTGCAATCTCAATGACTCCTATTGTACTCCGTAAAGACTGACATGCTTCTGAATGTGGAAAAGAAATGTTCCAATCGCAAGCGTAGCGTTCTTTCATCCCTTTCAACAAAAGGGGTTTCACCTCTTTCAAGGGAAAGGAGGTCATTACGCAAGTGTGTTTGATCATAGAACATGTTTGATCGATGGCGTGCGTGGATGTGCGAAACTCCCGCATATCGGGGCGCGAAGGTTTTTTGGGAAGAGGCGGAGACCGTCACTTTCCCTAGCAAATTAGTGACGGGAGGAAAACGCCTGGACAAAGACAAACCCGTGCGGAGCGCGCCGGGGCTCGAGACAACGTCACCCGCCTGCACTCCGCGGCACTTCAAAGGGACGTCCACATCACAACGACGGCGGAATCAAAGGCCCGCGCTGAAAGCGAGACGACGATCCGTCGTTGTCGATCCGAGCAGGCAGAACGACGCCTGCCGCGGGCCGTCTGTGACGACTCGTTGCTAGGTGTGGCGTGGGCAGAACTCACCCGCGTCTTTTTGGCTTTGACGGTCAGCGGCGTTTTACGGGGTGTGTAAATGCCCGGCGAAAGAGCTGCGGTCTGTTGCTGCCTTGTAATTCGGAGTGGTGGCGGCGTTTGAGAAAAAAACTGTCGGCGTTTGACGAGAAGAATTTGTAGAACAATATTAAACGCATAGGTACCAACAACGGTTTGCCCGTCAGTCTTACGGGTTTTCTAAAAGTTGATGGTCTTGCGGTCGTAGGAGACCTTGCTTACGGTTTTGGACGTTTTGAACAAGGCCTTTTTGTATTACGGGATACGAGCCGCGTTTGTCAAACGGCATGCGAATAACAGATTATCCTCGCCCGAAGTCTGACCCTCTCGAATATTTGAGCTGTGCGCAGACAATGTGTCGCGAGATCCAATCAACAGACATGGCGGTTCGAACGAACTCCCCCGTTTTGAAATACTTTTTCAGAAATAATCCCAGAAATCTACAGGTAATTGTATATGCTCGAACCCCCCTCAAAAACAAAACCCGAGGACGGAACTGATCCCAGTTTTTGCAAACGTGATGAACAAAGGTGACGGTCGTGATGTATTAAACGTGTGACAGGCAAACTGGTCGCAACGTGATAGGTACTGTTGTTAATACTTGCACATACAATTCAAGTCATTTTCTATTTCTGACAGAGTCTACAATAGGTCTGGAAAGTTGTTAGATATCATTAAGTGAGAATGCCAAGCGACCACGAGTGTGTCTACGAACTGTCACCTGTAGAGATAAATGAATCATTGCAGGACAGGCCACAGTGAAGTCTAGTGAAGAGACTGTTCTGACCCATAACCCAAAAGGGGTCATATCACACAGGAACATTGATTTTTGAGGACAAATAATTCAACAATGGGCTGCAAGGTGTCAAACAATCCTCTTGACCTTGTGGTTAATGGCTACCTTCCAAGTATTGCAAGGCAGCACTGTAGCTAATGTGAAGAACCAGCCCAAACTTTGCAGGTTAGAACACATGAGTATACTTGACTGGAAGTATTTCATAGTATTATCCTATTTTAATGTCCATTTTAACTAGTTAAGTGAAGCTAATCTTGGATTGTTTTCGATTAAGTTAACTTGTATTTTGAAAGTTTGCTAGTTAAGTTAAGCTAATTTATGAAGTTAATTAGTTAAGTTAATGAGGAAGTTGACTAACACTACATGTAAATCTGGAGTTTATAGGATGTGCAACTATACATTACAGGCGACAAGAGGATATATGAACTCAAAGCATTACCCACTGAGCCAATATCCTTTTACTTGTATTTTTACATGTGGATGATATTAATTTAATTACTTGTAAAGTTAACTGAAAATTAATATAAGTTAATCAGTTAATTTCACTACAAGTGAAGTTATGTTAACTTCCTTAAGTTAACTGGTTACATTAAGTTATTGTTAACTTAACTTTTGCAAGTTAACAAGTAAATTATGTTAATGGCCCCATGCATTTGCTGTTTCCATGATTTATAAAATGGAAAACCTTCAATGCACAGGAAACTGTTATTTTTTACAACTCTAATACATAGGCAGAACATATGCCAGGATATTTTACATTTGACAGTGACCTAACCATTTTTTTTTACGATAATAATATTTACAATATCCAAATACACAGACTACCAATGATTGCCAGTATAACATATGGAAGTTAGAAGACATGAAAGTCAATAAATGTGTTTAAATTGTGAAGGTTATAGTGCATGGAATTTGAATACTTGATGCTAATTGTGTCTACAAATGCTGGTAAGCAAGATCTGTAGCCTAATTAATATCAATTAGCTAAAACCCTACTAAATGCCACCATGGCATTTGAGAAGGATGTTAAATAATGGGTGAACCAAATAATGATGGATCTTTTCATTTGTTTCCAGTGTCCTCTCAATAAATTATGTGGTTTTATTCAAACTGTGTGCATTGAATACACAGCTGCCTATTGTATTTTCTATAATAATACAGAAATGTGGAAATCTTCAGGTGTTATAAAATTGCTAGTTTAGTTGCCACCCAACCCAATAAAAACAAAATAGTATGTGGCTGCGTACTGTGTCAGTGATAATGTCATCACTCATGTGTTTGAGTGCATACCAGAATGGATTTATGCCAAGAGACGTTTTGCAGCAAAAGTGCAGCTGCATTGTTGTCTATATAAAGCTAATCTTAGACAACATATCCAAAACAACCTGCAAAGAAAGATAATATGAGCAAACAAACAGTCATCCAGATGATGTGATAATATATCAAAATGTGCTTGTTTTCTGCAGTCGTGTAAATAAAAAGATTAAATATCTCACATGATGTAAGAATTTCTTTACTCATATACATGCAGTACGTAGTTATTTCTCAAGTGTAGTGATTAGCTAGGTATACATGGACACCTCAGATTTTACTATCAACATTTTACCTCCTTCATGACAATTCCACTAGACCCGATATCGTGCACATTTTGAGGTAGAGTTTGATATACATCCCTGTAGAGGCAAAGGCACTTTGTGTTGAAAAAGCCAGGTCAAAGAGCTTGGGTTAAATATGTATTCCTGCCATGCAACTAATGCTCTTTACTACAGCTACTAAACACAACTACTGTTAGCAGACAACCACCGACTGAGAACAATGGGAACTCCACAACAAACCTCGTAAATTAAGTGCCACCAGTTCAACAGAAAAGATTTATTCCTGTTTTTTCAAGACATGCTGTTTAATTTGCTAAATGTTACTAATGGGGTGTGAATAGGTCGGTTATTGTGTGCGTCTGTGTTGCTATTTACAGCAGTAAAGTGTGTAGCCTAAATATGTCTGCTTTATACCAAGATCTGAGAAATGTTCACTACATACACAAATGGTATTGTTCACCGCATTTAATTTATGATAAACGCACTGTCGTCTTTTCTGGCTACTTTTTCTGTTGCCTGTTGCCCATCGCCCCATTTTTGTTAGCAGTTGTTACCATTAATTATCAATATGGCTCACTTTAAGAACAGTCCTTCAAGCATACACTATCTCAACAAATTTTGGTTAAACTCTGATAAATATATGTATTATGGTGCATGGTTCTGTACAATGATGTTTTGTTATTAAGAACTTTTGAGATAAATATACTGACTTTTTCTAGTACACAAAACCTGACATAAAACTGGCTGAGATTGTTCACTGTCTATATTGGACATTTTCATAATTTGCAGTAGCCACTTTTATAAAATATTCCCAATGAATTGAATGTTACCAATATAAGTAACAACTATTGTCATCATACCATATCATTTTGTGTGAATGAACGGCTAGTTCAGAGTCATGAACGTGTGAAGTTACTTCTTGTTGTTAGAATTAAAAGATCTGCCTTGCAGGTAGTTGAGGCATAGAAGCAGAGAGAGAAACACATTTCCTCAGGGACTTGCTGCAATGACTTTTAATCAGAAATAAACTCCCTCGGGTCTTTCTGTATTAAAATATTTATATTCAGCCAGGACATCCTATATTCTTATATAAAAGTAAAATCTCACACAATTTAGTTGGTGCATGGCTTATGCAAGATAATCGTGTCTTTATAGACTCGACATACAAACAATGAAACCATGTCATTATTTTGAAGACAACAATGCATGCGTGCATGCATACGTGCATGCGAGCAGTCATGCATGCCGACATATATAATATATACATATCTAAGCTATGTCACAAGTTTCTCAATTTATCATCAGCAATGTTTTTATTTGCAGTGTCTCATATAAAATTAAAAAAAAAAACTTTCCTATCAAAAAGCTTAGCACCATTATGTTCTGAAGAGAAGAAAAATCTCTGCATGTTAGAAAAAATTTTGCTCTAACGAGAGGCCTCGGGAAATTGAGACTCCATTAAGGATGTGCTTCAAAATATGGTCACAGTTGAGAGGTTTCCTGAATGCTGTCCCTCCACTTTGTCGACATGGGTGTGGGGTGAAATTGGCCATTGTGTGAAGTGTCACACAGGGGTAGAATGGATGTATAAAGGGCCTTGTTGTACATCATTCAACCTTGCTTGGTGTCTAAGTTGGAATTCATTCAGATCTATGAGGATGCTCCCCTTGAGTGAATGAATCTCACAGCTGAAACAACCGTTCATTCTGGAAATATGCCACAACCCTTTGATGCTTGTTCGAATGGTCATGTTACCATAAATGTTGAGGAATCTGTCTACAGGCAGTAGACTTATCAGAGAAACTAGCCGAAGAACCATTTGGCAGGCACTGCCACTTGATACAAATGTGTGATATGGATATGTTCTTGGACATATATCATCATAGCTAGTTCATTCATATAATGTGAAAGGTTTTGGTTTTAGGATAACATTAAAATAAGTCTGGAAGCATCTGTTGTATATTTGAACATTTGTCACACATGAATAAAAATGTTCTTCTAAACACAATTATTGAGATTACTTTTTCAACGCTGAGTAAGTAATCTCATTAGTTGTGTTTAGCAATTTCATTAGTTGTGTTTAGCAATATAAGCAATATAATTAACAATGTACAAAATCATTATAAATAGTTATCATCTCATAATGTTGTTGGTTGGGAGACATTTCACATTTGTCAAGGATATTCTTTGACGTAGGTTTTGTATTTATAGCTATATATTTTGTATGATTCTACTGTAATTCTAATGTTTAGTATTTTTTAAATCAGAAATTTTTACCAAGCAATTTTTACATGACAATTTCTGCAAGTTTTGTGCACTAGAATATCAGCGTACCCTTATAGATATACAAATTTCTAACATTGCATGATTGTATGCATTGATTATATAAAAGGTAAAATGTTCATATCGCATACGGGTAAATTATACATTACTACTTTTCTGTTCACCTCTTTTCCAATACAATTTGCATCATTATATATTTATAATATGCTTTCATATTATGTTACAAATTGTATTACATAACACATACAGGAGCACATTATATCTATGTATTTATAAAAACAAATTATTGATCGACTGACTGAAAGCCAAAATAAAAAATACACCCTAAAAGGTTCCTGCTTAAAACTGATATGGTCACCTAGCAATGGCAACGATGTTTGTGTTAAAGGGCAGAGAACTTTTTCTTTCTGTTCACAGTAGCACAGAAAACATTTTTGTCAGAGCACAAACAAATGATTTGTCTAGTATTTAAACAATTAACAGAGGAGTTGCAATATACGGATCCTGCCGTAGTTTGTCAATTCCACCCGGTGCATAAAAAATACGATTTGGTTTTAATAAAAGACTGATGCCTTGTCATTGGCCTTTAGTAGCGTTTTCATAAAATCCTACAATTTGTTTTTCAAAAAAATTAACACGGAAGACGCTGCCCGTCAATTGTCGCCCTAACAAACTAGATTCGGTCTTCGTACACAAGGGATCCTTCCATCCCTTACAACATCATTAATGCTGTTAGCGATCCACTAGAAATTAAAATCTAGACAGTCCACAAATATGGTCATATCCCTGGTCACAAATAATTTCTATGAAGCAAAGAACTGTCAAAAACACTGGCGCTTTATTCATATGACAACAACACGACGTCAACCAATGACCCGTCTCCAATGCAAGAAAATGATTCGTGTACATGTACTCGTGGAATTGTACTCACATCATGCAGCATTCTCCGACCCTCTTGGCACTCTGTGTCTTCTACTCCAGGTTTTGTTAATGCGGAAAGAATGTAATGTTATCAGACACATGGCCTATCTGGGATGAACTGGCAAGGAGCCAAGGGACTGCCCTCCCCACACCTAATTACATCCTTCCCTTCCCCCTTCACATACAATTTCCCCTGTCCTCCTCACAAGAGGAAGCATTCTCCATTTAGCCCAGCCTTACTTGGGCTGTGGAAACACTGTGTACTATTGATTTAGGGCAAATAAACAAATTATCACTGCAAGTGGAGATTCCCCAATGGTGTCCCAGAAGGGAGGGGGCCTGGAGGAGATGTTTTGACAACTCTTCTCATAACATCATTAGGTGAGGGGTACAAGCCAGGGAGGGGGTGCCTGAGGGTGATACCCCTGAGGTATGAGGGTGATACCCCTTGGGGATGGTTCTTATTTCCTATTGGGGTTTCATTCCGGTGCCCTAGAAATTATAAAAGTCCAGCTTTATTTTCTGTTTGGTGTCAATTTCCATGTGTGCATGCATGCATAAGGGCTTGTGTGTCTAGCACTGTCTACCACTTACCCCTTGTCCAACACCCACACACCCTCCCATTCATAAACGCCCTATCCACCCCCACTCCCCACCCATCCATCTGTCAACTATTTTACTCCCATGGGTAACTTTTTACACTATTGGGATTAATTATTATGCTGGATCATAGTATTTCATAGTATTTCATAGGATTAATTATTATGCTGGATCATAGTATTTCACACCATTAATTTGTGGACATTACTTTTTTACTGGCAACTTTGATGAGAAATAAGTAAAAGAACAATAGCATTTAATCAAGACCATAACCAAATAATTAACATAATAATCATACACGTGTTTCTGCACTACGGACAAAGTTAAAAACATACAAACATATGTATTATTTATATGCAGTGTTTTTATTTCTATGTTACACAATTTATAATTATGTTCATAGTAATGTAATTGTATCGCTACGAAAGTAATTATACTTGGACACTTTCTCAAATAACTGGCTCACTTGATTCATCTTGGCAATCTACAAGGATCGTACGTCTAAGTTCAAAAACATTATATTGGTCATCTCTATTTAAGGGATCACTAAGCAGAAAAAATGAAACGGCCACAAATTGATAATAATAATAATAATAATAATAAATAGGCTTCTTTGGCGCCAATATCCTCGGAAAATCCGAGCTCAGTGGCGCAACAAAACCAAAGGATTAGGCATTCTCGTGACCATGTACAATGCAAATCCACGATAAGCCTGCAGAGCGAACTTGCATCAGTTAATCAATTAATAAAAAAATGCTTTAATTTTAGACTTTCATCTTTGGGGGTATACGCCCATTTTCCACTTTTTATATTGAGGAAATTTCCTACAGCTGTTCCTTCCTGATTCTGGATTCCATGGCAGAATAATAAGTTATGGCTTATTTATAGAGATAATACAACTGAATAAAAAAATTACATTATCTAGAAGTGGGTGTAGGCCGGCACTTTTTCTCAACATCTGTTATCTCCAGTGGAGCAGTAATTTACAAACAATGACCAATTACAGATGAAGCATGTTGGAAGGATATAATTCATGAAGGATGTGACAACTAATCCCATAGGGAAATTAGGGAAGCTGTGCACAGCACACATTCTCTAAAATTGGTCAATTTAACGTTTTAATAATTTGTATATTATTTGCCACCCCAATATAAAATTGTAAAAATTCTGACAAAGACAGTGTTGTGGTTTCCTCTCACACCGTCATACCCTCCCTCCCCCAAACAAAATCATGGATCTGCCCCAATAATTAAAATATAATAATGCCTGGAGATGACAATGAGGAAAATTTTATTAAACAAAATGTAAGGGACCATTTCAAATTTATATAACTCTCAAGAATGTTAGCACTGAGTAGGTGTTTTGTTTTTTGTTTTATTGATTCCTAAGCTTACACAGTTGGAACAACCACACACTTTATACACGAAACATCCTTCTATCCCTTCCACCGACTAACAAACTAATAAAAACATACTTTCTTTTGTTCTTAGCTTTAGCATTTTAACTTCATCATTTTGCATAAATAGAGTGAGCAAATGGCTTTTTCCATAGTGAACAAATGCCCTATGAAAAAAATTATTAAGTTCTATGAGCAAAATAATGTCCTTTGAGTAAAAGTCTTGAGTAAATGTCCTGTAAGTAAATGTACTGTGAGCAAACGTCCTGTGAACAAATGTCCTTTGAATATGTGTTGTGAGTAAACGTGCTGTGAGTAAATGTGCTGTGAACAAATGTTATTTGAATAAATGTGCTGTGAGTAAATATACTGTAAGCAAACATCCTGTGAACAAATGTCCTTTAAATAAATGTGCTGCGAGTAAACGTGCTGTGAGTAAATGTGCTGTGAGTAAATGTACTGTGAGCAAACGTCCTGTGAACAAATGTCCTTTGTATAAATGTACTTGGAGTAAACGTGCTGTGAGTAAATGTGCTGTGAGTATATGTGCTGTGAGCAACATATTTCTGCACTGAGTTCGGAGCTGTAAGACCAACTTGCACTGGAAGAAATCAAACCAAACAGTGTTCAGTTAAACTTTCAAGCAGAGAAGACACCAGAACTGCCTGTACAAATGTACTACTTTGGCATTTTAATGAACCGATGCTGTGACTCATTCTTTGCATATTTTAATTAAAATAAAAACAAGGTCCATGGTCCCTTCCTCGTCTTAGGGAATGATGAGGATCATCCCTGAGATAATCAGCTGGCAGATGGTGTTCTGGCTAGCATCAGCAGTATCTTTTTGACAGGTCGCTATGGAATTCCCTTTGTTATCTGCCCAGTTTAGCAATGACTGCCTCAGTCAGCACTGGGATTGAAGCCCAGAGGAGGCTTCCTGCAGAATCTAAAATGAATTCCATTCAACAATGGGTGTGTGAGTGCCAACCAGATCTCACCCACTGACACATCAGGGGGTTGTGTCAAAGATGGAGAAACGGAAGAATGTGGAAGCAAATAAAAAATAAATTACAGTTTTGCTTTATCAATTTTTATTAAACTTTAATATATGACATACTTATAATTTTACATAAATTGTATACTTTTTTATCATATATGTTTACTGTGGAAACATGATTTTTTTATATTAAATTTTTTTTATCAATCCAGTATTTATGCACCTCTGAACACAATTTATGTTTTTACTATACAAAAAAGGAGTTTCTTATAATTAATCAACAGTAGCTTTCTATATTTAATCAACACAGTGTTGAATGTTTGGCATTCAGTTTAATTGATCACTTGCATTTTTTTTGGGAGGGCTTTTCCAGGTTTTTTTTCCCACATCCACATTAAATGTTAGAACCTCTTAGACAAGTTTCTGAGAACCCCTAAAACAAATTCTAGCTTCCTCTGGGTTGATTGCCAATTTTCATACTTAATTAATCGGCCCCCGCTGTGCTGAACAAAACTACCAGTTATATACGTACATGCGCTACTTTTGAGAAGGTCCATTTGAAAAGGTCCACAGCCTGTCACTGCTAAACAATGTATCATAATTTAGTAGAGGCCATTGACACAATGCTGTTGATTGTAATGTTGGTCATCAAATCAGAAGAATGAGAGACAACTTCCGGGAACATGATACCTGAATACATGCGTGGGAGCCAACAGCAGCAGAATTCTTTATTGCCTGATTAGTGCAAGATTATCATACAGCAGATGCTGCAGAATCTTTTTTGCTAGCTTCTTAATTTAGTTTTGTTTGCGTGTTAATTAGTTTAGTTTTGTTAGCTTCTTATTTACATCATTTTGTATAATGCATGCTTACATAAATTATCCTCGCATTTAATTCCCTTTTGTACAACAGTTTTGCTAGCAATAAAATTGTATTTTGTTAGAAACTTGTTTAAAGATTCCCTGCAAAAAATTGCTATCTTTGAATATAATTTGCATGGATATGAAATATTTTTGTTTTGTATTTGTATATTATTTTGACGATTTTATTTGTGTGATTTTTCTGTTGACGTTCTTGTGCTTATATATATACATGGGTGACCAGGGGAAGGCACATGACCCCTGGATCTGGATGTTTGTAAAATGTAGGTCTTTTATGACTAGTAGATTGTTCACTGTTTGTGTTAAATAGATCATCTAGTATATTTGTTAATTCATTATATACAATTATATCATTATTGTTCATTGAAAGTAGACATTTTGGTAAGAGTAAAGATTTCTGGTCGAAACCAGGCAGCAGAATTTTTTTTCCCCCCTTTGAAAAAAAGCCTGCACATGCTCCTGCTTGTGTACGACCCAAAACTGTCTGACTTTTATATTATTGTTACTGTGAATTTATTTGGCACTGGGACACAAACCCCACACACCAGTATGAATGAATGAGACTGTGTCGGAACTTTGCCAAACAGCATTGGCTACGGATCAAAGTTGACATCCATTGTTTTAAAAATTATAACTCTGCCAACCTTGCATTCCAGTGCCACATCTATCACCCATCTATGTCATTACATGTTTATTTGGAATATCAAAATGGTCCATGATATTCAGACTAGAGATTTTCTGGCCAAGGACATTTGCCTCAAACACTGTGATGGTGCTGACCACTTTGGTCCCACTTTACAAGTGTATATATGTTTCTTTTTACCGGTAGTGAAGTAATTTTTATCCAGAAATTGGGAATCATTACAAATTAGGTTTTATTAATAGTTAGCAATTCTTTGATTATTTGTACAAGTTACTCAAATTTATTTCGTAGCTTTCTATTTTTAGCAGTTTTTTATATAAGTACCCAGTAATATTCTACGGCTATTTTTGGTCTCCACTGAAAGAGGTTTTGGTTAGAGTGTTTTTGTTGGATATGGAACCATTTAGATTTGATACTCATTTTAATATACATATAACGGTGGCAGGTTTGTTTATTAATTAGCGTCTTTTATGAAACAACATATTGCACGCCATCCTACACATTACTCATATCAGCTTGGTATGTGTTGGCCTATGTACAGATACTACAAATGTTTATGTTTTTTGTTTCTAGCCAATATATCAACTATTTTTTCCACCATCACTTGCATTATGACCTAATGGCAACACTAAAAATGGCGATGGACAGCATTAGCGAAATGGTGTGGAACAAAACATTACTTCGAGTAAAAGCCTAGCTCTGTAGCCACAAAGACGGCTTCTGTGCCTACTACGAGGTAAAGTGAGGCCTTGATATATGGTTCATATAAATGGCCACTAATGGCAAGCAAATAACAGTCCTGACTTCCAAGCACTTGACTGGCCAATAAACTCAAGCGTTATGTACTTGCTGATTCTGCACAGAAAACACTTAAAACAATGGCGTGCTGAGTACATTAGAATGAATGTGGCATGCACCAACGTATGGGCCTGAAGATATAGACTAGTGCCATTCTTGCCCACAGACACATCAATGAAGTCTGCCCACATATGAGCTGTTAACTTATCATTGCTCTTCTGCAGCCAAAACACCCACAGGCAGTAGTCTGTAACAATGTCAGTTGGCAGGCTCCGCTGAATTATAATGCCTGCTGAGATACCATATTGCATTCACTAATAATGTACCATAATAGTCGGAGGTCCAACCTGGAATGTAAAGAGGCAGTAACCCTTCTAAGAGCTGAAATCAGACACAACTTAAAAGCCCACAATACAGCTTAATGCAGTGTTATACTAAAGTAAATAAAAATTCTTACAAACACCTTTTACATGTGTTCTTCATCAAGTCGTCTAACTACAATTACACCATGTTTTTTAACCATGCAAACTTGTGGAATTGCCACCCATTTCATTTTAATTATAAATAATATTTTATTGTAAACTCGATTAATGTTTGAAATTAATCTTTAGACAAGCTATATCACAACTTATTAAATTATTAAAATAAATACTAAATAAAAAAAAATTCCCCATTCTGTGTCTCTTACTAGTGAGTGCACATTACTAGATATTCACCCTCTCTGGATATTGCCCCCATGGAAACGAACTCAAACCACTTTCTAGCTAAGAAAGCGTTATCCCAGGCTTCCAGCCTTGTGGGTGACATATATACGTATATATATATAAACTTTATTATATATATATATATATATATATATATATATATATATATATATATATATATATATATAATATATATATGTATATGTATATGTATATATATATATATATATATATATATATATATATATATATATATATATATATATATATATATATATATATATATATATATATATATATATGTATATATATACACATATATATATGTATATATATATATATATATATATATATATATATATATATATATATATATATATATATATATATATATATATATATATATATATATATATATATATGCCATTCCCATTAGTTTATTTTTACACATGGTACTCGCTAGATTGCAAATTGAGTTTCTCTCTCTTCCAATGATTTATTTCCAGGCATTGCTTTAGCCACCATCTATCTGTGTGATGAACCAATCCAGTTGTCTGGTGCCCTCTCTTCTTTCTTGCCTCTTGCCAACACCTGGGGATGTCTTTAATTGTCAAAACTAGATAATTATAGTGTAATTTGTCAAGCAGAAATTGGCTACAGATAAACAGGGCAGTAAATTAAAAGAAAACAACTAGCCGTTGCTGAAGAATGATACACTGGCAGTAATTGGCAATAATTATGTCCAACAAGTGGACAGTGTAACTGACCAAAAATAACATTGTTAGGTTGTTTTGGAAACACTTCCCTAGTGGATTGCACTTCACCAGGTCTAATAACTGTGCACGCTGTGAGACCTGTTCACTATGACCAACTTCACAGTTCATAACAATTCTGAATTATTACTGTCCTAACTAGGCCTGGTAATACAATGTTACAGTTGTCAAATGGGTACACTAATACAATATTAAAGTTGTTAAATGGGGACACAAATACAATGTTAAAGTTGTTAAACAGGTACAGTAATACAATGTTAAAGTTGATAAATGGGTACTCTAATACAATGTTAAAGTTGTTAAATGGGTACACTAATACCGTGTTAAAGTTGTTAAATGGGTACAGTAATACAATGTTAAAGTTGTTAAATGGGTACACTAATACAATGTTAAAGTTGTTAAATGGGTACACTAATACAATGTTAAAGTTGTTAAATGGGTACACTAATACAATGTTAAAGTTATTAAATGGGTACAGTAATACAATGTTAAAGTTTTTAAATGCATACACTAATACAATGTTAAAGTTGTTAAATGTGTACACTAATACCGTGTTAAAGTTGTTAAACGATGGGTAAACATGCTAGGGAGCTGAGGAGGATAAGCGCAGTTAAAAAGTTGTCTTCAGAAATTTTACATAATGTTTCCTTCTGACCTAACACTAACAAGGATTCCAATTAAGACCAACCAACACAAATGCAGCTATCAGTAGATTAAGACAACATTATTAATTGAGATGCACACATAAATGTAACATGTCATCAACTGGTGGGATGCCAATCAGTTGTCTAAAATGTCTTCAGCTGTCTGGCTCAAATGACATGGGCTGTCTTCTTCATTACAACTCCCAGAGGTCCAGCCCCTCTGCACATCTGATGTCTGCATCAAGCAGCTGACCTCTGGTCAAGCCAGTCTATAGCCAGTCAGCCACCCAACAGATGTTACATAACCTGATAATCCTCCCTTAATTCCTGCAGAATAATATTTCTTACAAACAATGGTTCGGCACAAATCCAAACATCGACATCATACACAGCTGATTGCGTAGACTGAAGCTGGTCTTGGAAGTTGCAATCAAACTGGCTGATTAGAGCATTGCTCGTTCAGGCTCAAATATTTGGGCCTTGCTCCATTGATAATTTTATTTTCTTCCATTGTGTTTTAATTAAGTTTTCCAGCTCCATGAATGCAACAAATGTAATCATACCCTGATTCATCTTTCGCTGCGTCTGTGATGTTTAATCTGCTTTGTCTTTGGTTTTTGTCACATAACGAATAAAATGCAACCCGGATTATGTGGAATTAGAGTAATTTGGAACAGTTGACGAAATGCGTTTAAAGCTTCTTTAGTCTAATGGCTACAACACAGAATGAACCTAAAGAACGATTTATTAACTCCATCACTCCGGCAGTTTGTACAGAGTTGATCCTAGCAAATAAAAAAACAACAAGTTCCATCAAAAAAGTGCAAAATAAATATAATGTGGCATTACAATATTCTAACAATTGTCATGCTGTTCACAAACCTATATCAAAAACGTAACATAATAAATATATTCTTGCATATGTCTGAGAGCGGAGGTGTGAAGTTGTGTGCAAGAATGACTGGTTTTCAATGAATCTGCTGGGGTAACAACATGGGAAATGTAAATTTGATTAAGACAGCTGAAGATGACACAATCTAAAGACTATGTAAAAGCAAACATGGCCAAGATTGGTAATTGCATCAGAGCAATTAATTGGCTGACATCAGAGGACCAGACAGAGCCTTTATGTCAACCAACTCAACTCAAGTGTGTGTCCTGCCTGGGAATGTGCTGCAAACAGCTTTGTGCTGGTACATCTCTCACTTCATTAGATGAACCGTATACACAGTCACATACCAAACAATATTAACATAATAAGTCCATGTCAACAAATTAAAACATTTATGAATGAAAAATAAGTTATTAATAATAAGTAATCTGTAAATCAAGTTTCACTTTGGCATTAAAGTGACTTTTTCTGATATGCACATAATACTTTCAGGTGCTTCTCATATACCAACATGCATGTTAAATGTTTTTAAAAAATCCGAATAATTATGAAATGCTACACTTACATGTTAGTATAAATTAAAACTATATGGTTTAATCTGCTCAAATTACAAAGGTCACAACCTTTTCTTTCCGGGAATAAAAATGTGATATGAATGTTGTAACAATATTCTAGTCTCATTTCTTTTAACATTCTCATTTCTGTTGTTTGATATTTGAGACACCAACTGGTGTTTTTAAGAGATTCTCTCACAAAGTGGAACCTGACTGATTCCTGTTCACCTGATGCTATGATAGATGACTGGCAGACTGCAGTAAATTGCTATGTACTGACAGAAACACAGTCCTTCGTTGTTGGCACCCATTTATTTATGACTCCATCGTCAATGTAACTGTAGACATTAATCAATATCAGCGTGGATGCCACGTCTGAAGACACTTGAGAACCACTGATGAATTTCTGTGACAAATTTCCAGGAACGCAGCCGAAATGTAACAAACTAAAAGGTTGCCTAAAATTGTGCATGTTGACGGCGGCGCAGTTCTCTTTGTAGTGATATCATTTGCTCATCTGTATTCATATTAATGTCCACACAAAGGAGAACAGAAATGTTTTGCGTATCACTGGGTTGGCTGATGAAATATGACTATAATTAAAAGGTAATGTAAGCCTTGATGTTTTGTCCAGATAATAGCCACCCGTCTTGGTTGAAACATTACACATTTAAAGCAAGTGAACACTACCTGGTATTTCAATTTAGCTCACAGCAGACTTGCCAAGTTCAGAAGGCCTGAAAGGGGTAGATTATCGCAGACGACAAACATTCGGGGTCACGACGTCGCGTCGTCGGTCAACGACTAGCAGCCACACTCGAGATACAGCACCACAAACACACTATCATCCACAATGGTTAAACACATTATTTTAATGCACACAAGAAATGGTAATTATATGCAATTAAAATAAGGTACATATAGGTACATAAATAACATAATTATACGTCAGGCTAAAATGCAGGTAAAAATACTGAGCATAGTGAAAACTGCATAAAAATTAAGGTAATGGATAAAAAACATAGCAGTGAAATAGCAGTGAAAATAGCTAGATGCTCCATTTTTCAATTACATAAACATACACAGCACATACTTCTAATACATAAGAAATTACAATTATGTGCAAAAGAAAAAAGGAATTGAAAATACCAATTATATTTTCACCTATTCTAAATCGTTCTAAAAAACAAAACCACCATTACACTGAATTAGAATTGGTGTCTCAATTCCAGTGACAATAATTGACCCTAAATCTGCTTGTGAGAAATATATATATATCTTTAATGATGTGTAATGATAACTAATGTCAACACACTAACACATTCCATAAATGCAATGCTACATGGCACATGCATCTGTCAGAAGACTGTGCAGAACTTTCTAAGATTCTGTAGATGCACCAGTGTGAATATATCTAAAGACGTGCCAAGTTCATCTAGTAAACTAACACAGTAGTAACCGACACCCTCCCTTTAGTCTTGTCTCTGACTGACGTCTGTCTGAGATCAAACACTAATCTGGGTTGTTTGAACATGTGCAAGGTATGCAATACCATGTTTAAAAAGAGTGCTCCCACAAATAGTTAACCGACTTTAAAAAAAAACGTAATGTGTTCCTGAATAAAAAAAATTCTCAAGTTCTTCACAATGTTTCCCTACCTACATTGAAACCCAATTAACATTATAAGAGAGGTCCATTCCAAAGTGGCTAAATAAATCACCAGTTTGCATAGTTCTAAAGATGTGGCAAGTTCTTCCAGTGAAGTCTCCTGCTAACAGTTAACATAACTCACTCATTTCTTTCAGAACAGTTCTCCTGATGTCTCTCTGATGTCTGCACAAGATCAAATGCTCACCTGGAGGGGCTAGACACTTGCAGTCTTCCCATACTTCCACACCTGGGTGCAATGTCTTCTAATTCTTGGGCAAACAGAGGCAAGCAGGACAAACAAACGTGACACAGTGAGTGTGAACTTGTGTCTTCGTGTGATACCATCTTGCTTAAGGTGATAACAGTTCAAAAGGACATGCAAAAAGCGGCCCACTTGTGCACAGTGTCACACCTGGAGAATATGTGATGTCACCTGGGTTGTTGAGATCTGAGGCTGACCGCATGGGGTGACAGGTAATCACCCTGTCACCCCTGACATGTCTGCCTTTGTAGCTCTGTTCGCTGTGGAGAACATCGCTGTGGTGTCCCGCCGCACTTGTAAAGGGGCACACTGTTCTGGAGGGTGGCACACAATGAGCATTTACATACCCACCAGACAGAAATGTGAAGTGGTCAGTATTGGCAGCTGGGAACACAATGTTTGAGGAGAACACTGAATTCAGCCTTCAGAACCCCTGCCTTTTCCACCTGATACAATAATGAGTTCCATTCTTAGTGGTGCTGGTAATGTAGCTAATTCAAAGCTCACATCTTTCATGTATCAATATAGCACCACATTTGGGAAAACATTCTCTCAACATGAAATGTTAGTCACAGAATTTGTTCAGCCAAGCAAGTAAATCTTTCTGTTTTACAAAGAAAATGAATACATTTTAACTGTTTGTCTGTTTCATGACTAAACCAAAACACATTTGTCAGTTTATTTCGACATAAAAGATATATATTTAAATCTCACATTCTCATTCAAGTGAAATACATTTGTAATTGTACAGCTTCTTTTATACAAGTCCTTTTTGATTGTTTATTTCATATTCATTATTCTTGATTACATTTATCATGATCTGACCTGCTAAACGAACATGTCCCCTAGCATAGCACAGGTAGGTAAAGTCATCCCCAGGCATTATGCCTTAGGAAGCCATGAAGGCTTATATGGCCAGTGCTTAAACCTGGTTTCTGTAGTTAGAACTTAGAGTGCAGTTATACTGACTCTCCTGGACGGGACACTAGTCCATCGCAGGTACCTTCCAAACAGTGTTTGTACTCATTTGCAGCTGAGTTGACTGAGGCAAAGTAGGGTAAATGAAATTGCCTAAGCTTCGAAAACGAACCGTGCCCAGTGTGGGTCTTGAACTCACAACCCTGGAATTTAGAGTCCAACAGTTTAACCATTAGGCCACGGCTGCGGCTGCATAGCACAAGCAAATTCTAATTTTTTTCTCGCCATTGGACTGTTTACCCAACATTACAAATTGGAATTGACCTGATCTGTTCATCGATTAATTTCTGAGCTGATGGTATATCCTGGTTGAGCCAACCTGATCCAGTGAATACAAACTATAGGTGGTTCCCCTTCCATCCATTGACCTCTACAGTCACACGGAAGACAGCCATTATTATTTTAGCATAAGTCAACATAATTACACCTTCACAAGTGAACTTTCCATCAGGCAAAAGCATTCTGAATTTATTGATGTTTATGTTCTTTGTATCTATTCAATGTACTGGCAGAAACATAATTTCCTCATGGAAATGACAGCAAAGAAAAAGGCAACGAGAAATGCGGATGAAAGAAAGACATCACCAGATCAATGTGAGACATAGCTTCCAGCTTCTAGGGCTCCTTGGGATCGCACAACAGTGAATCAAATTAATACCACATCAGCGAACGTGAATATGCCATTAACTGTGGGGAAAATCACATCACGAGAGAACTGCCAAAGGCAACCACCAGACCAATCTTTAACTGCAAAGTGGGTGGGGATTATCCACAAATATCGAATTTATTATCTTGCTTAGTTACCAAAAATAAACTAAGTGGCACAGGGGAACTGTTGTTTATGGAAGGTACCGTCTACATTCATCAAGAGTTCAAAGAGATTGATTAACACAGTTTAGATTCCTCCAATAAAGTCACACAAAAGCTTTAGCTTTTTGGGAGGAATTCACGATACAACAATCCTAAATTCTATCATTATACTCCATCAATTGTACTAGGCCAAATTATAATTGTACTAAGCCAAATAATAATCTTCATATTGGTGTTGAAGATGATATTACATATCAGCAATCAGTGTGTAATTTGCAGAAGTGTTGCTTTACATAAAAAATCCATAAACACAATTAGAAAATGTTAAAACATGAACTAGCTGCACCTTATGTACAATATTTGTAATGAAAATGAAGCTTTTAATGAACACATTCTTAGTGATGTTTTCCTGTTACTTGTGTTTTATTTCCTGCCCAAACATGACATTATTTTCATGACTTTCTTCTAGTGACTTATATGTAGCTGATTCCTTTTTAGGTAACCTAAGAGATTGTCAGTATACATGTTTGATTACATTGCTTAACTTACAGACAAAGTGATCATAATGATTCTTAATATCTTGATCACTTTAGGCAGCACCAGTAGGTGTTGCCACCTTTGGATGAAATGGCTCCCGAATAATCTAGAAAATGTCCCTGATGGTGAAATGATATATAGATACCTGATGGAACAACGTAGTGTTCCACTCATGAGCAGACACTTGATGGCTATCAGTTCAGAGAAATGACAATGGAGATACATGTGACAACTGATATGATAAGGACTATGACACCGATTTTAATGGCAGCAATGACGATGGGATCAATACATGGGTTGGTTCTCCAAAGTATAGAGCACTGATCCAACTAAGGTATTAATCAACGTCTTCAATGTATCAAACAAAAAGTCCTATTAAAGCCAGATCAAAGATGAGGATCAGAGCTGGATGCCGCTTCATAAAAGTCTGGATGGAACCGCTATGGCTCTATTTGGCAGCTTTTGCCTTTTTTCGCTTTTCTGCTTTTTGGATTAAATGTCCCACTTTCTTGTATTTTTCAAAAACAAAAAAATTCATGGTAAAATCAATCTATTTGTTCCGCATGAGGCCTTTCTAGACACATTATTTCTTTGGGCTCAAGTGATTTGACATTCATACACTCGCGTTCACTGGGAATGAGAATGGCACAACATGGCGGCGACCCATAAAAACATGTTCAAAAAACCGCAAAAACACAAAGAAACTGAAAGTTGATTGGTGAAGGATTTTTCTTGCTTTACACGAGGAGACGTTGACACCAATGCTATGTAGATAAATGTTGCATAGATGCCTTATAGGTTGCTGAGAGCATTATATGCACAAGCAATAACACATTGGGCAGGTGTCTTTCTCCAGCAGATCAAAATGTTTGCATAGCCTACCAGCCTGGGGGAGCTTCCACTCCCACCTGCAGCAACCCACTGAGACTCCTTGCTATCAAAACAGTTCAACTGAAAGTGTTGATAATGGCGCTGCAAAGCCTTCTCTCAAACAATAATGGACACCTGTATCGCTGGTTGGTGTGTGAAAGACCAAACTGGGTGTGATATCTAATAAAAACAACAGTTTTATTAACAATTGGGGTGTGGCATCTTAAGTGTTATAAGCACATACTCCATATTACATTATAACAAAACACATTCATTTTATTGTGAGGACAGTTTTAGCACCCAATGTGTTTGCATATATATTCTTGATGGGATTTAAGCTTGTGCTCTATAATATTTTAATGGAAATGTCTACTTTGTAATAACAATATAGTAATGTTGCCTGTAGTGAATTTTACCTACCATGATATAGTCAACAGGAATGGGGGTTAAATGAAGGACACCCATGTCTCTGAACAAAGCAACAAGCATTAAAGAAAATAGCATTTATTTACCCACATCACATACACACCATGCATACAATACAATGCAAAAACCTATATCATGCCAAAATCCTCAGAAACCCAACCCCAGAGGGGCATAAAAACCAAAAGGTTCGGTAATCTAAAAATCGTTATGCAATGCTAAAGTTGTCAACATATGGACAAGTACACCAAGGAATTAAAAATGGAGAGCAACATTAAAAGATGTTGTATGTTAAATGACATGGTAATATCAGGGCCGATGATAATTATAGACAATTCTCAACATCATTCATTATACATACTTCGTACTGCCAGTTTGGCAAACAGCTTCATTGCTGGCCCCCAATAAATGTGACATATCAGGCTTGTGTAAACAGGTTGAAAATGCCACCTGATACAATACTGAACCTGCCAGATGACAATATAGTATTTTCTTGATTTGTAATTTGAGTATGTGTCTGAGGAAAGTTAAATGCTTTGTCGTTGCCAATATTTTGTGTGTTGCTACCCAATACATGTCATCTCACAGAAGCATTGAAATCAACGCATATTATGATGTAAAATAATACTACACAAGCAACATCCTTATAGGGAAAAATCCCATTTTCACGGCATTAGAAAAATGTGCAGCCTTATAGCCAGTTTCTCATGAAGGTACTTCACATGAAGGTACTTCACATGAAGGTACTTCACATGCAGTGAACTCTTGTTACTACCGTCTTCTTCGATAATCCATTTTATTCAGTAATCCACACGATTTTTGTGAACTAGTCTTGACACACTGTAAATTGCTTCATTATTCCATGATTCGCCAATCTGCACACTTCATTAATTCTGCGAAAACCCTTGGGAACCAAATTGTGAGGATGAACTCCACTGTATATATATATTTTTTTTCTCTTGACAATAAGTTAACTGTTTAACACTAGTGTTGTCATTTGGTGACTGACTAATGTAGAACAACTGAAAAGTGGTGCCAACTGTTTAACACCACATGGTGACACTGTTCAGCTGGTAATATGTTGTGATCGACATTATACACAATGTGGACAAGACATTTTTTGAAGGAAGTGACTATTTTTACTAGCAGACATCTTAAATACATTGGATTAAAAATAGTGGGAATTATGCGGACATATGATGCCACAAAAAATAGTATGCAGTAATCAAATTTTGTATAAATAATAAAGTTCTTGCTTTACAAATATGTTGAAAATGCAAGTGCGTTTTCCCCTTACAATCTAGCAGACAATCATAGGGTTTGTATGGTGGGGGCTTGTGCCATACCCTCTAATATGAAGCATACAGCACAAGTAAATGGAGGGTTTTAAATAACATACACTTACCAGCGCAGTGTGTATAAATAGGGGTGTTCGGTGAACAGGAAACTCGGGGTTATGGAGGCCCTTTCAAGTCCCCTTCCCAAGATAGTCATCAAATTGAAGACTATGTCTTGAAGCTGGTCATTAGTGGATGGTCAAAATAATCACCTGTCTACCAGAGGGAAGAAGGTGGGAGAGGGGTCACTCTAAGAAGGGACTCTATACTAAACGGTCATGTAGTAACATTATCCATCATAATTCCTAGGTAGGTGGTAAAACCGCCGGATAAGGTTGCTGCAATACAGACCAATTTATGGGTGTTTCTTGGAAGTAAGTAGCATGACCAGCGGCACTGGCAGTTTGAATGAATGGATAAAAATATATTCATTTTGAGATTTTATGCTCAATTACAACTCGAAGAAACATTTCTTTATAAATAGTTTTGTCTCTGTTTAAAAAGGTTTCACTTTAGTTTCAATAAAGACGTGTAGAATTACCAATCTGTGATTGATGGCCATGAAAATATAATATTTTCAAACAACAAATGGAATGACCCGAGAAAACCTGAATCAAGTTATTGCATACATAACAACATAGAAAGATGAAATCTGATATGGAAGAGAGACAAACAGGTAGACATTTGGGTGGCTGAAATGTGATGAAGGCAGACTGTATATTGGTCTGGCAAGGCATGATTAACCCACATAGGCATGTCAACACCAGAGGTGAAGGCAGACTGTACATTGGTCTGGCAAGGCATGACCAACCAAGGGAGGCATGTCAACACCAGAGGTGAAGGCAGACTGTACATTGGTCTGGCAAGGCATGACCAACTGTGGGAGGCATGTCAACACCAGAAGTGAAGGCAGACTGTATATTGGTCTGGCAAGGCATGGCCAACCCAGGGAGGCATGTCAACACCAGAGGTGAAGGCAGACTTTACATTGGTCTGGCAAAGCATGGCCAACCAAGGGAGGCATGTCAACACCAGAAGTGAAGGCAGACTGTACATTGGTCTGGCAAGGCATGGCCAACTGTGGGAGGCATGTCAACACAAGAAGTGAAGGCAGACTGTATATTGGTCTGGCAAGGCATGGCCAACCCAGGGAGGCATGTCAACACCAGAGGTGAAGGCATACTGTACATTGGTCTGGCAAAGCATGGCCAACCAAGGGAGGCATGTCAACACCAGAGGTGAAGGCATACTGTACATTGGTCTGGCAAGGCATGGCCAACCAAGGGAGGCATATCAACATCAGAAATGAAGGCAGACTGTACATTGGTCTGGCAAGGTGTGGCCAACCTAGGGAGGCATATCAACACCAGAAATGAAGGCAGACTGTACATTGGTCTGGCAAGGCATGGCCAACCAAGGCAGGCATGTCAGCACTAGAGGTGAAGGCAGATTGTACATTGGTCTAGCAAGGCATGGCCAACCCCGGATGTCAACACCGGAGATGGAGTCTTCAAAACAACCCTAGAGAGACGAATCTCATCAGCCTGACTTGACTGATCCTATTAGTGACAGCTCCAAAGGCAGTGTCTACACAATGTCAAATGTCACATCATTTGTGTCACCCACAGAGGACCATGTGTCATTGTCACTAAAACATCAAATGGTTTTCATCAGTTTTCTAATTTTTTATTGTCAATCATAAACCACAACATTAATTAAACTTTCAATATATTGCTTAATTTGTTATATAATTAATTGTGTTTTACCATTATTTGAGTTAAATTTGTTATCCTTAATATACTGATAAATTATTGCCTTAGGGTTAATTTTGCATGAAATTTTACACACTTTCAGCTAAATTGTTTATTTATTACTGTTAACATTTTATATAATTGATTTATTATGCATTTTAGGCAAAGTGCATTGAACCTATTACACGGATGCAGATCAGATCATGCCAAAAATCGAAGTTAATTGGCATTGTCAGATATGGCAGAGACAGATGCCTAGCTGTCTGTTTTTATGACCTTAATTATACTTACAAAGTCTGAAATCCCTTTTTCAGCTTCTGTAATATGATTCATTTCAAGCTTTTTATGTTAGTTGAAAGAGTCAAGAGCACTTATAAACAAAATCTCATGAAGAGGTCACTTTTTACTTGTGCAATTTGTAGCAAGTTTACATGGTTTATGACCTGCAGAAAACGAAAATTATAATATGAAATCCAACTCTTCATTTGTATTTTTTTGGTATTTCTATACATAACGTTGTATCACTGTCAAAGT
Organism: Lamellibrachia satsuma; assembly: GCA_033239005.1. Lineage (NCBI taxonomy): Eukaryota > Metazoa > Annelida > Polychaeta > Sabellida > Siboglinidae > Lamellibrachia > Lamellibrachia satsuma. The sequence goes on along the minus strand of BSQZ01000029.1, from coordinate 6,863,474 downwards.
AGATAATTAGACAAAATCAAGACCTGGTAATTTCTATAATTTGTGCACCATTTCATCCACAGATGGCAGCACCTGCTGGTGCATCCTAAGGTTTTCCCATTCTAGTTGTCATCTGCTAAGGACCTCAGAATTCCTAGGAATCATTACTCTCATCCTGTCTCTAATGTAGACAATGTAATCAAACATGTATACTGACTCAGGTTATCTAAAAAACAAAACATAAATCACTTGCTAAAGTACACAGGCTTAGACCCTGGTTTTTGGGAATAAACCTAGACCCTGGTTTTTGGGAATAAACCTATCCCCATTGGACCCAAATGATATTGATGAAAGTAACATACCACAGGGAAACATTTCAGCTAATTTTGGTTTTTCTACCAAAATCCTCTGTACACCTGATAATGCTGGCTGTATTGAAACTGACTGAGAGAGGACACAGAGAGGAGATTATCCCATCTGTTTCTGCACAGCAAGATTGGTTATTGCCAGTTGGCTGGGTATGGGCTATGCAAGTAATCAATATTCATAGAATCCAGCTTTCTCTATCCGTCTTTGATCAGGTTTAAGGCCATAATCGACTTCCTATGAGTGTCAACCACAGCAGAGATTAACCATTATGATATCCATGTTTTATACATTGTCATGTTTTTTCAGAATAATATTGAAAAACAATTCCGGGGAAATTCTTTGCTTTTTTTCTAAACCAAACTTGTAACAACATTCCAATGTTTATTTACATCTGCGCTTGTAACAACATTCAAATGTTTACGTGTGCACTTGTAACAACAGTGAACATTCAAATGTTTTCATGTGCACTTGTAACAACATTGAACATTCAAATGTTTACATGTTCACTTTTAACAACATTGAACATTCAAATGTTTTCACGTGTACTTGTAACAACATTCATGTATTCCAATTAGATAAACTGTAATGTAAGTTACGCATCACTAATCAGGCCATTAAATTTTCATGAGAACCTTATTTAAAGGTCACATTAAAAATGTCACTAAAAGCCTCTACACACGAGTCTATAGGTATTTAATCATTTGTAGGCTTAACTTAAATGGAATTAGGTAACTAGTGTATTCAAATGAATTTATTATTTGACATTAGGGAGATTTTTACATGAAGAAAAGAAGTAATAAAGTATTCATTAAAAAAAATTAGTATCAACAATTATTTACAGGCTATGTGAACGCTAGCAGTGAGAGTATGCTTGAAAACAGATTTTTAAATATGTAACACAAGTGGGCTAAGCATAAATGATGTATTCTGGACTTTCAATAAGTCACTGGCTTCTGTGTCTATCTGTAGCTTGTAGCTTTCAGTGGCATTCTTGTTAAATCTTTTTTATATGTACATATCGTATTATACAATGTGTATGATTATGCATTCCACGCATCAATCAAGCATTCTCAGACACATACCATACACTCCGTCATGTACACTAAGAGTGCAACACATACACAGACCAGAGATGTCAGCTTTGATATAATCTCAGTTTCAATTCCAATTGCCTCATTTAGATTATCGTCAGATATTCTAGCCAAGAGACCAGTGACTGCGTTGTCAGTTTTCACATTGAGATAAATTCATGATACAAAAATCACTGCTAGAAAATAAAACTATCAAAGGGCAATATTAATGTCAAGATACAGTGGTACAGGAAGTTGTAGAATGCAAGGTGACAAAATGGTGTCTGACTCTAGTGATTCTAACATACTAATTGTAATGGCCATAGCAAAAGACTACTAGAACTGGGTCCAGTATTGGCTAATATATATATATAAGATAAAGTGATTTATTTACTTAAATTACATACATAAGGTAATATCTGACATAGTGGTAGTAAACGTTTTCGGTAAAAAGGAATTAACAGCAGGATTTTAGCGTAAATTAGTACACACTGACTTCGTTGTTTTGTTACACAGTGTTCTCCGTATTCGCTAGGTGGCAGGGGTTTTTTTCTCATGCGAGGTTAATAGAAGACACAGTTAACAAGTATATTAGCTTAAAGTGTTCTTTTGATCACAAAAACAGCCTTATTCAAGGCTAACGTAGCAAACTAATTAAAACTAAATAGTATGATGGCGCCGTGGAAACGGCAGTTAAAGGCCACAAGGCACTTAATTTGTGGCAGTTGCAGTAACTGGGTGGACTTCGTCAAGTCTGGGTGTGAGAAGTCCTGGGCTGAGGTCCAGGCAGATGGTTTTAGTTTTGAGTGTAGGGGATGCGCAAGGATGAAGGAAATGGAGGTGGAGTTGGAAGAGCTGAGGCTGCTCGTTGTGGCAATGGTGGGAAGGGAACAGGGGGGTTGTGCCAGTAGTTCTGGTGGGGGAACAGTAGACGATAAAGTGGGGAAAGACACAAGAGATGCTAGGGAGAGCTCACCTCAGCCTGGGAGGAAGCTGAGAGGATGGAAGGTGACAGGTCATAGGGAGACAGGACGTAAGGAGACAGGAAGGAAAGGAACGGGAGGGAAGACAACCGGAGTGAAGGAGAGGGGAGTAGGGGAGACAGGAGGGAAGGAGAAGGGAGTGGGGGAGACAGGAGGGAAGACAACCGGAGTGAAGGAGAGGGGAGTAGCGGAGACAGGAGGGAAGGAGAAGGGAGTGGGGGAGACGGGAGGGAAAACAACCGGAGTGAAGGAGAGGGGAGTAAGGGAGACAGGAGGGAAGGAGAAGGGAGTGGGGGAGATGGAAGGGAAAACAACCGGAGTGAAGGAGAGGGGAGTGGGAGAGACAAGAGCAAAGGAGTGGGAAGTGGGGGAGACAGGAGGGAAGGGGTCAGGACAGAATGTGATGGAGGGGATCGAAAGGAAGAGTTATTCTGCAGCAGTGATAGAGGGGTGAGGAAGAGAGCAAGGGTATTTGTGGGGGATTCGATAATTAGGAAGACCGACAGAGTCTTAAACAAGGGAGATGATGTGGTGGTCTGCTTGCCTGGAGCCAAAATAGAGGCGATAACTGAGAGGGTAAAAAACATCGTAGGCTCGGGTAAGGGTGGATCTGTTTTAGTACACGTAGGGACAAATAACGTAGAGAGGGAGGGTACAACTGCCATAGTTAGGAAATATAGGCAGTTGGTCAGAACACTAAAACAGACGCGGGTTGAGCAGGCAATACTGTCAGGGATTTTACCTGTAATGGGCAGGAGGGGTCACAAATATCGAAATTGTCGGGGGATGGAAATTAACATGTTAGTCCAGAGGCTTTGTAGGGAAGAGGAAGTTGGATTTGTGGATTTATGGGGAAGTTTTGTTGGGAGGGTTGATATGTACATGAAGGATGGGCTTCATTTAAGCGGAAAGGGGGCGGCAGTATTCGCGGACAAACTTTCAGCAGCAGTAGATAGCGACTTGGGTACAATGACAAATATTTTTGGAAGTAAACATTCTTTAAACTAGAAGTGCAGGGGGGTTACCTAGAGGTGTCTCAAGCAGAACAAGAGGCCACTAGCACAGATAAACCAATATCAAATCATCCGAAAAACATCTCTGAAAAAGGTTATAGATGCGTATGTTTAAATGCAAGGAGCATAGTAAATAAGAAAAACGAATTAAACATTATGGTAGAAGATATTGACCCTCACATAATTGGTATAACTGAATCATGGGCCAACATAGATATAACAGATGCTGAGTTAGGACAGGATACGTAATGTTTAGGAAAGATCGATTAGGAAGAAGGAGCGGGGGAGTTATTTTATATGTTGAAGAATCTATTCAGGCTTATGAAATAAAATTAGAAAGGGAAGCAGATTGCAATGAAGCTGTTTGGTGCAAAATTGTTTCAGGAAATTCAAAATTAACTATTGGATTAGTTTACCGAAGTCCAAACATAAACAAAGAGGACAACACAAAAATAAAAAACGCTATAAAGGAAGTTAGTAAAGGGGAATGTATCATAATGGGAGATTTTAACCATGGACACATACAATGGAATTCTCTAGAGAGCACAGGGATTGAGGATCAACAATTTCTATGTTTAATCCAGGATAGCTTTCTTACTCAGCACGTACTAGAACCAACCAGGGGAGAAAATGTATTAGATATAGTTTTGTCATCACAAAAAGAATTTAGTGGACAATGTAAAAATATTTGAACCATTGGGAAATAGTGTCCATAATCAAATACATTTTGACATCAATGTAAAATCAGAAAGTAAAAATAAGAAAACATACAAGAGAAACTTCCACAAAGGTAATTACAAAGATATGAGAAAATACTTAGCAAAGCTAGATTGGAATAACATGCTGATGAATAAGACCGCAATTGAATGTTGGAATATTCTAAAATATGAAATTGAGAGTATCATCGATAAATTTGTTCCCTTCCAAAAACAAGGAAAATGGTGTAGAAAGAAACACTTGTCAAAAGAGGCAATTAGAAAAATAATGCTAAAACAAACTATGTGGAGGGTTTATAGGCATACTAGAAAGGAAGAAGACTATGCAAAATACAAAGAGGCACTTAATGCAGCTACAACTGAAATCAGACAATCTAAAAGAAGCTATGAGCAAAAACTGGCATGTAACATAAAAAATTACAGCAAGAGTTTTTATGCATATGTCAGGAGTAAACAAAACGTACAAGACAAGGTTGGACCTCTAGAAGACAGTGCTGGAAATATAATATCACAGGGGTTTTTAATGGCGGAAGACCTAAATGGTTACTTCAGTTCAGTGTTTACCAAAGAAGATATTAGTTCATTACCAGTTGCTGATGCTAAATTTCAGGGGCTAAATCTGACTATTTAGGACCGTTAGTTGTAACTCCAGAATTGGTAGCTAAGAAAATAAAGGCAATGAAGGATAACAAATCACCGGGAGTGGATGGGATTCCTCCAAAATTACTAATGGAAACAGTAGATCAAATCAGTATACCACTTGCAAGAGTATTCAACTTGTCATTAAAAGAGGGAGTTGTTCCGTTTGAATGGAAAGAAGCAAACATCATACCATTATTTAAAAAGGGTTCGAGAAATAAGTCAGAGAATTACAGACCAGTGAGTTTAACGTCAGTGATTTGCAAATTATTAGAAAGGTTAATTAAAGACCATATGGTGGACTTCCTCGTTAAGCATAAATTATTAAATTCATCTCAACATCAATTCCTTAAAGCGAGGTCATGCTTAACAAATATGTTATGTTTTTTGGAAGAAATCACTAAGTGGATAGACGTGGGATCGTCAGTAGATATTATCTACTTAGATTTTCAGAAAGCTTTTGACAAAGTGCCACATCAAAGATTACTACTTAAATTAAAAGCCCATGGTATCGGGGATAGCATAACTGACTGGATACAACAATGGCTGACTGACAGAAGACAACGAGTTGTAGTAGATAGAGAAGTTTCAAATTGGAAATCGGTTTTGAGTGGGGTACCTCAAGGATCAGTATTAGGACCTATATTATTCTTAATTTATATCAATGACTTGGACGACAGTATAACAAGTAACGTACTGAAATTTGCGGATGACACAAAACTGTTTAGAAAGGTTAATACTGATGGTGATAAGCAACATTTTTAACAAGATTTTTTAACAAGATTGCCATCTCGAACAACAAGTTCCATATGGCAAGTGGACAAGGAAGCCATTGGCTTATCGAGAGTCCAACAATTTTCTCATCTATGTGTAGCCCGCCCTTATCAGATATCTGTCAATTCTATTTTTAAACATATTCACACTACTAGCATTAACACAATCATTTGGCAGTTTGTTCCATTCATTTATCACCCTCTGTGAGAATGAGTACTTTCTCATGTCCAACCTACACTGCTCCTTAACTAATGCTGCTTTGTGTCCTCTGGTTCTACTGCCTTCTTTAAGTTTGAAGAACATATTCCTATCAACATCCTCATAACTGTTCACTATTTTAAACACTTCTATTTGGTCTCCTCTTAGTCTCCTGGTCTCTAGTGTTGTCAAACCACATTGTAATAAGCGACTTTCATAACTAAGGTCTCTTAATTCTGGAATCATCTTAGTTGCTCTTCGTTGTATTCTTTCTAGCTTATCTATGTCTTTTTTACGATATGGCCTCCATGCTTGAATACAATATTCCAAATGTGGTCTAACTATTGCTTTGTACAGGGGTACAATTAGATGTTTCTCCTTATACGTGATAGTTCTCCTAATTAGGCCTAGAATTTGATTTCCTTTCGAAGCAGCAATCCCACATTGCTCTGAAACTTTCATGTCAGCATTAAATGTTACTCCTAAATCCTTTTCTTATGTGGTTCTACCTAGTACAGCATCCCCCATTTTATATTCCTCGTCCATATTTCCATGTCCTATGTGTATACATTTACACTTCCCAAAATTGAATAACATTTGCCATTTTTCTGACCATTTAACAATTTTTTCTAGATCATCCTGTAAACTTTGTTTATCTGTATCATTAGTAACCTTTCTGAATACTTTTGTGTCATCTGCAAATTTGAGTACTTTGCTAGATATGTCATCCTCCAAATCATTTATATATATTAAAAACAGTATAGGGCCTAACACTGATCCCTGTGGTACCCCACTCAAAACAGATTTCCAGTTTGAAATCTTACCATCTACTATTACTCTCTGTCTTCTGTGTGTAAGCCACTTTTCTATCCAGTTGATTACATCATTGCCTATGCCATGGGCTTTTAGTTTAAGTAACAATCTTTGATGTGGCACTTTATCGAAAGCTTTCTGAAAATCTAAGTAGACAACATCCACTGGTGACCCGTGATCTACCCACTTTGTAATTTCTTCTAAAAAACATAAGAGATTGGTTAGACATGACCTTGTTTTTAGGAATCCATGTTGAGATGTATTTATTAATTTATGTTTTATGAGGAATTCCACCATGTGGTCTCTAATTAATATTTCAAGTAATTTACAATACAACTGATGTTAAACTCACTGGTCTGTAATTTTCTGGCTTCTTCCTCGATCCCTTCTTAAACAGCGGCGTAATGTTTGCTTCTTTCCATTCTGAAGGAACTATTCCTTCTTCTAGTGACAAGTTAAATAAGTTTGCAAGTGGTGTACTAATTTGATCAACAATTTCTTTTAGCAGTTTTGGTGGTATCCCATCAACTCCAGGTGATTTGTTATCTTTCATCTTCTTAATTTTCTTTGCTATCATTTCAGGAGTTACAAACAACTGCCCTAAATATTCTGATGATTCAAATTTAGTAAACGGAACTGGAAGTGAGCTGATATCTTCTTTGGTAAAAACTGAGCTGAAATACTCATTCAGGACCTCTGCCATTTGGAACCCATCTGAAATTATGTTTTCACTGTTGCTTTCCAGTGGTCCGACCTTATCTCGAACTTTCTGTTTACTCCTTACATAAGCATAGAAACTCTTGCTGTCATTTTTTATATTACCTGCCAATTTTTGTTCAAAGGTTCTTTTAGATTTTCTAATTTCAGTAGTAGCTAGGTTAAGTGCCTCTTTGTAGTTGGTGTAGTCTTCTACATTTCCAGTGTGTTTATAGACCTTCAACAGCATCTGTTTGTGAGCAATTTTTCTAATAGCTTCTTTTGACAGGTGTTTTTTCCTGGATCTTTTCCCTTGTTTTCTTAATGGAATAAATTTCTCAATAATGCCCTCAATCTCATATTTTAAACAAGTCCAGCATTCTGTTGCTGTCTTGTTCTTCAGCAAATTATTCCAATCTATATTTGCTAGATATGTTCTCATCACTTTATATCTGCCTTTGTTGAAGTTCCTCCTCCATTGTTTTTTATATGTATTCCCTGTTTTTACTTTTATATTAAAATGGATTTGGTTATGGTCACTTGAACCCAAAGGTTTGTGTACTTTAACATTGTCAACTAATTAATTTTGAGAAGACAAAATTAAATCTAACACATTCCAACCTCTGGTTGGTTCCAAGACATGTTGAGTAAGGAAACAATCCTGTGTTAGAAGTAGAAACTGATGGTCGTAACAAAACAAAACGATCTAGACAGATTAGTGAAATGGTCTGAGAAATGGCACTGCCCATGAATCTTAAGACTGGTGTAAACCATAAATATGATACTCTAACCACATAAACCACAAATATGAAGTGTGGGTGGGTGGGTGGGTGGGTCGGTCGGTAGGTCAGTCGGTGTGTGTGTGTGCTTCTGTGTGTCTGTGTGTGTGTGGTGTGGTGTGGTGTGTGTGTGTGTGTGTGTGTGTCACAGTGTGTGTGTGTGGTGTGGTGCGGTGTGTGCGTGTGTGCGTGTGTGTGTGTCACAGTGTGTGTGTCACAGTGTGTGTGTGGTGCGGTGCGATGTGGTGTGTGTGTGTGTGTGTGTGTGTGTGTGTGTGTGTGTGTGTGTGTGTGCGTGTAATTATGTTGTCTTTATTCATTATTTCAGGGTTGACCTTCCACACCAAAACTAATAAAAACATGCCACAGTGTCAAACGACTGATATTGATCCTAGCAGCGAGAAAGAAACATGACTTGCAGCGCATGAAAACACCTGCTTACCCACGGAGACACTCTCCCAAAGGCAACTTGGCGGATATGATGACTAAATCAACACCCAACAAATTGACATGAATATAGTGCAAAATGGAACCACAGTGGCAATTCAGAAGACGTCTTGGAGGAGAAACCAGCACAGGATGTGGCATACACATATAGGCCTAAACTCATGCAATATTCAAAACGCAGCATCAGTTAGACACTCTGTTGATAATACGGCACCGAAATTGACATGATATTTCATGACGAGTGTTACATAACTAGAGGAAAGCCTATTACAATCACTTGCCATTGGACATCACTGACCATGACAGTCAAGACACAATACCTACTTGACTGCAGATGCTCCAAATTCTTGTTCCTCACCAGCACGCAATGACCATGGGTCATCCAGAAGGTTTTACTTCACTGTTTCACATCTACCGATTACATCTGCCGACACGAGAACCTTCATCACTGCCAGATTGTGAAATGCAACACTCTCGCTCTGCCAATGGCACTGTTGTCCAGACAAGGTCTATCAAATATTTATGGCACGAGTCCAGTGCTTTACCGTGCTGACAGCACAGGAATCTTCACACCACTATTAACCCGGGGCCATGCATACGTGCGTGCCGCAAGTTCCTCATGCAGGTGACATTTGCGTGCAGTGTCACTGCACAGCTGCTCATTTCCGAACCATGTTTACAAATTTAGAAAAGACAATTACTTGGGTTAGCAGGAACCATTAGCAATGAGATCCTCAGGAAGGGCAAGTTGACGGGAACTCCAGGAACCTTCTGCAGAGTGATCCGTCCCCTAAAGACATCTGTCAAAGTGCCCACGGCCTACAGTTGGCATCAATTATGTTTATTACATTGTGTATGATATTCCAACAGATTTACAAGATTTCATTATTATATAATGAAATATATATTGCATTATTAATTTCCATATTAATATTAATTTAATATGACAAACTGTAATATCTTTACTTGTTTGACACATGGTGTATACCATTGTGAGAAGTTTTACCCCGTCCATCTTTCCCACTTTACTGTATGGAGTAGCCTCATTCTGTGCCCAGGGCTTGGCTTCACCATCAACTGCCCTGGACCCCCAAACATGAGACCCCACTTACATACAGAGTATCACAGAAGACCTTGACATTGCTTGGCTGAAGTCTACAGTTAAGGTAATATCAACAGACACATACACCTGGTGTGTAGCCACTGCCACACATGTCGGGCGACTTATTATTAAAGCCAGGCTGTAATGAAACATGGAAAATGCATTTACTGTGCTAAGAAACTATGGATAAGATCACATTATAGGGTCTACATTATGCTGTTCTTGGGAGTGCTGGATAAGATCACAGTAAAAACAGCATACAGGAACCCTAGATATGCCTCAATGTTTAGGGTTGGTGGACTCAGGTTTCATATGTGCAGATGAGGGTGATCTACACAATCCCAAGCTTTGAATCACACAACACACAGGAAACTAGGAGGAATTACATTTGGGTCAGAATTGTTCTCCCCCATTAAAACCGATGTTAAAACTCAAACTTCACAGTGCACAAACTGACAATTTGGTTTTAACAAAAAAACATGCACTTTGATGTTTGCCCTGTCACCAAACCTGCAGTAATTTCTTTGTCAAATCATGCAATTTTTGTTTTTGAGAAAAAAAACATGGAAGATGCTCTCCGTCGTCTGTCGCCCAAACAAACTTGATTCTGTCTTCGTACACCAGGGATCCTTCCATGGCTGACACGAGTATATACGTATGCTGCCAACTACCAACTAGAATTTTAAACCTGTGCAAGGGTGCAATAAAAAATGCCTCAACAAAACGGACGTAAATTAATTATCTGTCCACATGTGCCGCCACAGATTGGGATGATCTACAAAATCCCAAGCTTTGAATCACTTGACAAATTGGAAACTAGGAAACATCACAATCATGTCAGAACTGATGGTCCTATTATATTTCAACACGCAACATATCTGCTTCATTGTTAATTGACACTTCTATCAATTATTCAAGATGCACACATCTGTGTACATAGAAACATGCAAGTTTCTGAACATGACCTCTGTAGTACGTATTGTGGTAAAACAGGCTGTGTTTTGAAAAAAAATATATATTTATATTCTAAAAAAGATCTTGGGCCAAATCCGCCATTACAAATATATCAGGCCAAATCCATCATCATAAAGATCTTGAGCAATATCCTCCACCACAAAGATCTTGGGCCAAACTTTCATGAAAAATACTGGGCCATATTCTCCATCACAAAGATATTGGACCATATCCCATATCCTCCATCACAAAGATATTGGGCCATATCTTCAATCACAAAGATATTGGGCTATATTCTCGATCACAAAGATATTGAGCCAAATCATCCATCACAAAGATTTTGGCCTAAATCCTACATCACAACTATTTTGGGCCATAACTAACACCATACAGAAATTGGGCCATCTATTGACATCACAAAGATATTGGACCATATCCTTCATCACAAAGATGTGCCAAATCATCCACAACAAAGATCGTAAGCCATATGTTCCATCTAACAAAGATCTTAAGCTATATCCTCCATAACAAAGATCTTAAGCCATATCCTTCATCTAACAAAGATCTTAAGCCATATCCTCCATAACAAAGATCTAAGACTACATTAAAAAAAATCTTGCTTGAAATAGATAAACCCTCTTCCCAAATGTGCAGTTCATGGACTACTTATCATTAAAAAAATACCTGTAAAATATTCTGCTAAAAAGGTAGGACGATTGTGCATTGTTACAAAGCCATTAATGTCATTGTGGCCGTGAGAATATGAGAATGCAGAGTGGAGTTCTAATGAGAGTATGGATTGCAGCCAGCGTGAGATCTGATGGGACTGGATATTGCACTCAGACAATATCTTAATGACAGGTGTAATAAATCTGAGTGATAAAGAGAGTAGTATAGCTGAGCACGGCCGTGTCTAATTAGCGAGATGTGCAATCAACAGCAGTTAAAAGGTTTATTTATTATGCGTTGTGCACGACAAGCTTAAATGTGATTGTGTTAGAAATGCCTGATGGGCATCCATGTTTCTAGTGGGATAATATTCAGGATGCACAGATTTGTGTATATAGAAACATGTGAGTTTGTGAACATGACTTCTGTCGCATGTGTTGTGGCAAAACATGGCCACCCATCCAGCTGTAGTCTTCATCAAAACAAAATATATAAAAATAATGAAACACTACAATAAATTATAGCACCCTATTCAACATATTTTTCTATCAAATGTGTCTATGTACTCCATCACTAACATATTGGGTCATATCCTGCATCACAAAGATGTTGCGCCAAACCCTCCATCACAAAGATACAGAAAAGTGTTCTCAAGTATGCGTTATGATATTACGTTGCCACCCTCATTTCATAATAAATGCCATAGGCACCAGAAGCTGTTGAATATTGTGGGGGAGGGAGCAAAATTTATGGCTGTGAGGTTTGGGCCTGTAAAGGTGGCTTAGCAAAGGTTCTAGCAAAGATTCTATTGTTTGGATTGAAGATGCTAACTTGTTGATGCAGTGTTATTTAGTTTTGAAAACATCATCAGACAAACTATTAAATTATTTTCGAATGGGCCAAGTTGAAATTATGAAGTAAAACAGGCTCAATTTCAGCAAAAGTATGCACTATTTTATTAAACCAACTGTACACAACTATTACTAAAACCAACTGTGCACAGACCTATTACTTAAAGTTAACTATTCACACATTACATATATGAGCGAATGAACCTGATTCACAATAGACTAAATGAATTGCAGAAGAAACTTTGACCTGTCAATGTTAATAACAATGCAAAATGTGTTATGGGTAATTGCTATATGCGTCCTCTATGAAGCTTTCAACTTACTTATATACTTAGAGGTATAGTACCTGTGCATAGTGCCAGTGTAGATCATGGCAGCTGGTGCCAAGCCATAAATTACAAGCAGTGACACAGCAAATGTACATCTGATATGCATGCATGCAAACTTGTATGCTTGAATGCATGCATGAATGCATGCATCTAGGACATGTGCAATAACTATGCATGCACATAATCCCTCTGTCATTAACACAACTACGACACAACTGATTACTGTATTACAACCAGAAAAATCAATGCCACCAACAACACCATCACTGCCACAACCAACACCATCACTGCCACAACCAACACCATCACTGCCACAACCAACACCATCACTGCCACAACCAACACCATCACTGCCACAACCACAACCAACACCATCACTGCCACAAACAACACCATCACAGCCACAACCAACACCATCACTGCCATAACCAACACCATCACTGCCACAACCAACACCATCACTGCCACAACCAACACCACCACCACTACAACCACCACCACCACAACCAATACCACCACAAACACCACCACAACCAAAACCACCACCACCACAACCACCACTACCATTACCACCACCACTACCATTACCACCACCACCATGACCACCGCTACCACAACAACAACCACCATAACTACAACCACCACCGCCACCAACATGACCACCACTGCCACTGGCACCATCACCGGATTTGCTCCAGGCACATGAAGACATCAGATGTTCCTGCAGCCAGACAAATGAATCGTCCACCTCCTCAAGGAACAAAAATACATCTATTTCCTAGCGACACATGTCACTTTACAGCACTGGGAGGCTGGACTAAGACAAGGTCAGACTGCAGGTGACTCATGACACATGGGACCAGCCAGACAGCTAGCCTAACCTGAGATCAACAACAAAGTCCAATTACAATCACTACAGTCCCAGGTGAGGTCATATCACTGCTCTTCCCACATGGGGACGATTGCCAACATAAACTGGTCTCACTACAAACATTCAGCATGTTGGCATACATAACTACATGCATTCATATCAACTGTCATACAGAAATCACGTTTCAGAGATACACTGGAAAACTCCCCATAAAATCTAAGTATATAAGGAGTTATGCGTAAAAAAACACCAATAATCCAAAACAAATGTGGCTGTGGGTAGGTGGGTGGGTGGGTAGGTGGGTGGGTGGGTGGGTGGGTAAAGGATCCACTTGGATTATCACATTATTATAACTGTTGGAAAGGAATATTAAACAGTTTTTTGTACAGAGCCTCTAATTTTCCAATTTTTGTTTTGTTTTTGGATAGGGATGTGGGTCGGCGGATTATTTATTTTATTTTATACAGTATGCATTTACAAAAACCCTAAAAAAAAATAAAATTAAAATTATACAAAACAATTTATAAAATACATTTATGTATAATACATTATTTTAAACTTTACTTCATAAGTAAATATATCAATAAGTTATGCAATTTTATATTAAGCTCCCAATAGCACTTTATTACGTTAAGTGGTTTCATGTGCTATATAAATTCTTATAATTATATTATTATATATATATTTGGAAAAGAAATTGAGAAATAAGGTCTGTCTCTAAATATGTAAAAACAAAATGGAAGCCATGGTCACCTCAAAGAAAAATGTTACACCAACATGCAACAACATACTAAATAGGACTGTTATTTAATAAGTTGATCAGTTTAATTATCTTGGATAATTAATAACAGTGAATGACTGACGCACCGATGAGATCAAGAGACAAATTGCCCAGGCCGAGAAAGCCAGAGTTTTCCGGAGCATTTTATCAAACAAGTACGTCATTTGGTGTAACAGCATGTTCTGCAATGGTATGTAGTACTGCTGTATGGATATCAATCACGGTCAGTGTGTAATCAATCAGAAAATAACATAGAAGCAACAGAAATATGGTTCTGAGATGAATGTTTAGAGTATCGCAGAGAAAAAAAAGCAATGAAGAAATTCTAAGAACTGCAAATGATAAAAAGAAGATTGTACGCAAAATCGGGAAAAGACAAGTATAATTGCTCGGTCATCTGATGAGAAACAGAAATCTTTTTTTCTTTTTCATAGAGAAAAATAATAAATTAACATTTCTGCCAATTTTTTCTGAAGTGAAATAACTCCTTGTGGGTGAAATACTGAATAAATATTGTTAAAATTGAGAGGTTTTTCCATGACTTAATAAAATAATGAATTTTACAATTTTTGCTATGCAAGTTTACCATATTATGCTTTATATAATATGAACATATCAAATCGTTATATTCCTGCAAGTTTTGTAGTTGAATAGTAAATAAATGTCATGTTGACTTATAATGGTCAGAGTACAGTATTCTGCTGGTGACGTAGCTGTTACTATATCATATATTTCATAAAAATGCACAGGACCCCCACAATTTTTATCACCTCTAATAGATTTTAAACAACCTGTAAAATTTTAAGTTTCATTATTTTTATTTCAGGGTTGTCGACCACCTTAAGAGACATCTGTAATCGAGGGAAATGGAATCCTTTTTTGCAAATTCCTCCCACAAAATTATTTCTCTGACTCCAAAACACATTACTTTCATAATTTGCAGTATTACCTTCTGCATTTTTCATTTGTAAAAATTAACTGTGCCACTCCTGCAATCCTAATAATGACTTTATAAATTAGCTTTATGGCATTTCTTAATATCATGCAAGTCATAACATCCACAAAAATTACATTAGAAACATGCCATCTATGCATTCTTATTTTCATAATTGTGGTCTAACCCCAAGTTTAAAACTGCTAGTTTTAAAACAGTGCCAAAGTTCAATTGAGATGCAAAGAGAAAGTTCATTCTGATGGCCTCCGTGGAGCACGCCAATGGTGCCTTTGCTTCCCATGGCATTCTCCTTGGTGAACTATAAATGAAATATACCGTATTCGACCTACATGCCCTAATTAGCATACACCACATTTTTTAATCAGCAGGATCCATAATTATTGTAATTTGACAACTGTGGAACTGAATAGTGTCACCATCTGGTGTTGGTTGTTGGCACTACTTTACGCTTATAAGAACAGATTCCTTTATATTGTTTTATGGCCCAGTTTTCTTTTCAGGCATAATGTATGCTTAAGTCGAATACAGTAAACTGACAAGGCATGCCCTCGGTGTTCTAGTTCCAGGAACAATACAGTCTAACATTAAATGCATTTAATCGGACAATATCCTTGCACAGGAGAATTATTCTAGGTGCAAACTCTCAGGTCATTCTTATTCTGCGGCGAGCATTTAAGGGAAATACTTAACGACAGACGACAACCATTTCCTTCCTATAACTGCCGCATTTCCAGGCTGTTAGACACTCACTGTCCACGACGGCTCATGGTGTATCGATTGTGCTATAAATTGATGGTTACCAGTTAGTGAATGATAAAGCCATTTCAACAATATTAAACATAGTAAATGTAACTTTTACCTGCATAACTTTTACCTGCGAACATGCGACACATACGCATGATCTCTGCTTCAAACCACCTCCTCAGTTAATAACATATGTTGATGTTAAAATGTGTAGTGTGCAGTATGTTTAAATAATATGTGCAGTGAGTGTAAAAATAGAGTACCATATTCTACCTAAGAAGTGTACAGCTTGAAAACAAATTGGGTCAAGGAATATGTTCTTATAAAGGTGCACCAACATTATTTTCTTTACACAATAAGGTAACTGTTTAACCTTAGTGGTGTCATTTTGGTGACTATTGTAGAACAACTGAAAACTGGTGCCAACTGCTTAGCACCAGATGGCGACACTTTCAGTTGTTACACGCTAGTCAAATTAAAATAATTACATGATCCAGCTGATTAAAAAGGGGGTGTATCCTAATTAGGGCATGTATGCTTAATAGATCAAATATGGTACATGCCATTGTCAAAATCATTTTCCTAAGAATTGTTATTGGATCCAGTAAAAAATGATTTAATAGTTTGTGCAATGATCTCATCAAAATAAATAACACGTTTGGACAAACACGCTAGCATGTCACAGTGGATACTAGATAAGTTCAATTAGTCATGAAATGACTCTTAAACGAGATAAATAAAGCTATCAAAATGAGGAGGAACCTTTAAATCCAAGTCTAAGCTACTAGGGAGAGGCTGGGAACAGTATTTGATCCATTTTAATCCTCAACGAGACTAGAGAGCCACATTATTGTCAACCAAACATGACTGATTCCAGCTCAGTCCAATTTTAGACACTTTGTTACAATAATGACACATCCAGAGATGCGTGTGTGTGTGTGTGTGTGTGTGTGTGTGGTGTGTGTGTGTGTGTGTGTGTGTGTGTGTGTGTGTGTGTGTGTGTGTGTGTGTGTGTGTGTGTGTGTGTGTGTGTGTGTGTGTGTGTGTGTGTGTGTGTGTGTGTGTGTGAGAAATAAATAGAATTTACAATTAACCATCAGAAGAACAAACAGAAGCCTTAACATATTCCACAAAGCGATCAACAGTCATTTATCCTTGTCGGAGACCTTATCTGGCCGGCACAGCAACAATCACGGCATCTCTATAGCAATGCCTTAAATACCATCCACACCATCAAAAACTGTTATATAAATTCTCCTACTTTGCCTGGACAATAAAATATTGGAACTCACTACCAGACACAATAACCAGCATCACAGAACCCCAACAGTTTAAAGCAAGCTTTAACCCTCTCAGTTAAAAGCAAACACGACTAACGGGATAGCAGCAATCACTCCATGCACACACAACCCTAACCATTTGACTCCTTAGGAGTGTTGGCAAGTATTCTTCACAAGACAAGACAAGACTCCAGAAAATAAAACATTCATTTTGGGTTTGAAAAGCAGCACACATTTCAACCATGATGTATGGTTGGGTCACTTTACAACCATGATGTATGGTTGGGTCACATTACAACCATGATGTATGGTTCGGTCACATTACAACCATGGTGTATGATTGGGTCACATTATAACCATACATATCCCTATCAACTAAACTATGCAATACACACCGGTATTGTAAATTTGAAACCTATCAAGATGCTAAGAAGATGTGACAATTTAAGTGTGTCTTATCTAACAGGGGAAACACGGTATCCAAAAAGGAGCAAGACGACTAATGGATGTTCGGTGAACCTTTCAGACACCAAATCCCAATCCCCCTAACGGATCCATGCGTAAGTGTGTCAGCCTATTGATTTCCCATTGAAGACGATATTCTTAATTTTTGAAGTGCGCTGGAAATGGAGACGGTAACTCTACAAGTGTCTAGAGCAGCCAACACCAGGAGAAGCATGTCATTCACATAATCTTCGTTCTGCCTTTTCTCAAGCTCGATTTCTCCAAGTTAATCAACGTGTGGCAGCCCAAATAATCTAATTTCCAAACCATCTTTTATGCCATCTAAATTGAACAAATTCAACTTGGGACAGCCACTGTCTAAACTCTGATAAATATTACAATGGCTAGATGTATAACCAAATTGAATTGTCATGAAGAATTACTTTGTGTTTCAAGAAACTCTGCATGTGATTAAAATCATCAAAACAATTTTGTTCTTTTTGTGATTTAAATTTCAGATAAAATAATAAATAAATAATAATAATATGGCATTTTTTCTGCGGTATAAATTTGGCAGCTGCGGCCATTCAGAGCCGCTTTAGAGTACTAAAACAGTTATACATGGATTTTAGATAAACGAATATATATTAAAACATTTAATGCATTAAAACAATATTGACAATAAATCAATAAATAAAAATATAGCATAAAATACAAGCTAAAATTTAATAATATTACCTAAATGTAAGCACTAAAATGTTTGTGTCATTGAACTAAGTGGCATGATTGCCTAACTACCGGGCACACACACAAGAGTTAAAGCAAAACCAAAGTCAAGGGTTTGAGGCTATGCACCTAAGAGATAATAAAACTAATGTGCAACTAAAATCAAGAATATTATATCGCTGGTTTACTCAGAATGTGCTCTAAAAGTAGGAGATTCCAGTGATTTCTCCAAATGACCGAGGGCTGACATGTTAACCAGCTTGACCGATAAGTGCATGCGCAGTTCTAGGAAATCGGAGTAACCTAGACTACAAGTGACGTATTAAAGGAGGCTGGTATATACAGAACCTATGTAACGTTTCAGACAAACGTGTTATTTTGCCAGGAAGAGGACTAGTTTAGTAAACAAACGCCAAAATATGTTACATAAGTTGACTTTGGACGCAAACACCATAGTCATATCGAATTGGCAGGTATATAGGAATAGGTATTATAGTCGCGCCTGGTTATTACACGCCCCGTTATTACGCGGATTTGGATATAACGCGGTCGGTCCTGGACCCCGATTTCCTGCCGCCAGGGGAAAATGCCAAATGGGCCTGCTTAGACCTACTCCGAATTGCTTTGACAATTCTCAAGAAACATTAGGCGAACAATGTCAATGAACGAATATCAACATGTTGTTTGTTTTTTGCGTTGTCGCCGACATCAATCGCTGTCGCTGGCTTCGCTTCGACGGTTTTTAAACTGCAATCGAGATTCACAAATACGCCTTGCGGAATCAGATCAGGTTTTAAATGCATTTTTTTGTGCAATACCAACATAACACTTGGGTGAAATGACATGCTTCCAGTACATCGTAAATTTAATCGCGTTCGCGACGCGAAACCAACATGCCAAATTCCTAACTCAAGGCTCTAACGGTGCGCGAAAATACGAATTCGTCATCCGTATATGAAACGATGAATCGATGTTAAGTTGTGCGTAATAAATTTATGCCTCGGTCGTGATCGGTTGAAAGACGAAGTTAAACAATTATTAATTCTACCTATTGTCGTTTTCTGTGTTTTATCAGCTTACATACTACGTTTGTCAAATCATACACGTTTTCGGCTGCTCAGATCCATGTTATTATTTTCGATTCGTAGGCCTATTGGTCCAGTACATCATCATCGCAGTAGAGCTATTCCATAA
Organism: Lamellibrachia satsuma; assembly: GCA_033239005.1. NCBI lineage: Eukaryota > Metazoa > Annelida > Polychaeta > Sabellida > Siboglinidae > Lamellibrachia > Lamellibrachia satsuma. The sequence continues at coordinate 6,844,098 of BSQZ01000029.1, read as the reverse complement.
CGGTATACGTACATGTGTTTTATTCAATTACAGAACCAACAGGGTGTGACATTTTAAAATAATACACGTTGATGCTAGTATAATAAGTTCTATAAACTGCATGTTGGCGTATAAGCAGCACACAGGGCTTCGACAGCGTTCATGGACTTGGTGCAGCGGGCGGCCATCGCTGTTGTTTACTAGCTCCCTGGTGGCAGATATGGGAACACCTAACGCGCCTCGCGTACAGCGCGGTCCGAAGTCGTGGACCCCGACCACCGCGTTATAACGAGGCTCGACTGTACAAACATATTTTAATTTGGTGAGCGAATTTTGCTAGACTTTGACATTCATGACATAGGGTTGTCTAACAGTATAGCGTGGCCCATGAAATTAAGATGATGTGTGTTCAACAAACCTTTCCTAGTAAACCACTGGCATGATATTCTTAATTATAGTTGCAAATGGTTATGTTTTAGTAACTCTTGGTGCATAGCCTAGGCCCAAAACCATGACATTTCTTGACCCGGCAACCAGTTTTCCCATAACATAATACCTTATCCCATTTCGCCTAATCAATCTGTAAATGGACCGTTCAGGCAACATTTATGAAAGTTTGGGAGCATGTGCGTCACAACCCACGGATCAACTTTCCCCATTTAACACACTAGTCAGCAACGTCGTGTCGACACAGCAGAAAAATCCATATCGCAAATGTCAAATCCGTTCATTTCTCTGAGAATCAGCTGCTTCAGCCTCCACAATTTTCTCTCTATCGATATGCAATTTCGGCAAATTAGGACATAACACATGAGGAATGGAAAACATAAAGCAATTTTCTTTTTACTTGTTATTGCGTTGAAGAGGCTGATGAATTGACAAATGGGGATATTTAGTTTATCCGCGAAGGGCAGCAATTACAAGTGAGGAAAAGGCAGGCCGGCAGTCTGCAGATAATCTCTAGAAATGGAGAACAGTAAACCATGAATTTCTTGATTGGGATAGATCACAGTAGAGTCAAGTAGTTGCTACATATACTGTAAGTTCACATCGCAGTGTGGGGAGAACTGCTAACTCATGCTAACTCAGCCTACACATGAATGTTAAATTTTAACAAGATGTAACCAGACTGCCAGCCAAAGCAAACAACCCAGGTAGCAAGTGGACAAGGAAACCATTGGCATTGGCAATGACTTATCGAGAGTCCAATGGCAATGGTTTTTCATCTATGAGTAGGCTAGACTCTTGAGATACCAGTCAATTTTTAAACATATTTGTACTGCTATCATTTACACAACCAGTAAATCATTTTGATCAAGTAAAAGTTACGATTTATGCATAATTAAGATGGGAAAACAATTGATATTTTCTACAGTTTGCCAAATAATGTTGCTTAATTTGTGTAATAACTGGTTGCGTATTAAAGAATAAGTAATAAAAAGGTACTGCCTGGCCCTGAATCAACATACCAACACACGCACATTCCCCAATATTTTAATTGTTTTTCAAGAAACCACCATTTCTATGCACTCTCAAATAATTGGCCTAACAAGTCTAGCAACGATCGTTTCATAGAACCATTAGGGTTATATTAACAAATCATTTATTTTCAAAGTAATACAAAATTCTACAATATATAGAGAAACATTATGACAGTGGTGGTGGTGATGACAGTGGTTGTGGTGTCAATGGAAGTGGTCACAGTGGAGGTGGTGACAGTGGAAGTGGTGACAGCAAAGGTGATGACAATGGATGTGGTGACAAATGAGGTGGTGATAGTGGAAATGGTGACAGTAGATGTGGTAACAATAGAGGTGGTGACCATGGAGGTGGTGCCAATGGATGTAGTGACAATGGAAGTGGTGACACAATGGAGGTGATGACAGTTGTGGTGGTGACAGTGTAAGTGGTGACAGTGGAGGTGGTGATGGTAGAGGCGGTGACATTGGAAGTGGTGGCAGTGGCTTTGGAGGTGACAGAGGAAGTGTTGACAGTGGAGGTGTTGACAGTGGCGGTGGTGACAGTGGAGGTGGTGACAGTGGAAGTGGTGACAGTGGAGGTGGTGACAGTGTATCTGTTGATAGTGGCTGTGGTGACAATGGAGGCGGTGACAGTGGAGGTGCTGACAGTGGACGTGATGATGGTGGAAGCGATGACAGTGGAAGTGGTGACAACAATAGATGTGGTGACAAATGAGGTGGTGATAGTAGAAATGGTGACAGTGGATGTGGTAACAATAGAGGTGGTGACAATGGATGTAGTGACATTGGAAGTTGTATGACACAATGGAAGTGGTGACAGTGGAGGTGGTGATAGTGGAGGTGGTGACAGAGGAAGTGGTGACAGTAGAGGTGGTGACAATGGAGGTGGTGATAGTGGAGGCGGTGACATTGGATGTGGTGGCAGTGGCGACAGTGACATTGGAAGCGGTGGCAGTGGTGGTGGTGACAGTGGAGGTGGTGACATTGTAGCCGTTGACAGTGGCACTGGTGACAATAGAGTTGGGGTTGGTGGAGGTGGTGACAATTGTGGTGGTAACAGTGGAGGTGTTGACAGTGAAGGAGGGGACATTGGAGGTGGTGACAGTGTATCTGTTGACAGTGGTGGTGGTGGTTGTGGTAGTGGTGGTGACAGTGGAGGTGGTAACAATGTAGCTGTTGACAGTGGTGGTGATGACAATGGAGGTGGTGACAATGGAAGTGGTGACAGTGTAGCTGTTGACAGTGGTGGTGGTGACAATGGAGGTGGTGACAGAGGAAGTGTTTACAATGGAGGTGGTGACAGTGGAAGTGGTGACAGTGTAGCTGTTGACAGTGGTGGTGGTGACAATGGAGGTGGTGACAATGGAGGTGGTGACAGAGGAAGTGTTGACAGTGGAGGTAGTGACAGTGTAGCTGTTGACAGTGGAGGTGGTGGCAGTGGAGGTGGTGACAGAGGAAGTGTTGACAGTGGAGGTGGTGACAGTGTAGCTGTTGACAGTGGCGGTGGTGACAAAGGAGGTGGTGACAGTGGAAGTGGTGACAGTGGATTTGGTGACAGTGTAGCTGTTGACAGTGGAGGTGGTGACAGTGGAAGTGGTGACAGTGGAGGTGATGACAGAGGAAGTGTTGACAGTGGCGGTGGTGACAATGGAGGTAGTGACAGTGGAGGTGTGGTGACAGTGGTTGAGGTGACAATTTGGTTGTTGTTGTTACGACATCATCAGAGTGGATAGATGAACTGAAGTAACTTTATCAAATAAAATTGATTTCAATTAAATTCAACTAAACTAGCATATATGGCCCTATTCGAGAATGGTGGTTGTTTTATCTACATTGTCACACTATATACACTGTCACAAATCTCAACAGATTCCTGTAAAACAGGTTGTGTGGGAGGCAGAAGATGCAGCATGAAATTTCTAAGAAGCCAGTGTCTGTAGCCTTCAGCAAACAGCTGATGACAAGCTAATACCACAGATGCATCTTGAGCGCTGAAGATTTTCCCAGATTAGTCTTAGACAAGCGCCAATGACATCTCTCGCAGGAAATTGACCTTTAAAAGTAACTCAGCTGTGGCATTAACATGTATTGAAACATGAAAACATTGACATGTTGATTTGTATCTACATCAAGATACATCATCTTATGCCGGGTAACCTACTTCGATTCTAAACATCATGGTACTTTTGCCATGTTCAAAGATTAATTTTAATTAACTTTGTGATGTGTACAAATAAGATCGTGTTGACTGCACAGACTCGTGTGCATTCATCACTCACAATTCACATTACTGTTGATAGGATCAAGCACAGGCCACAGCTGTTGAATAAAACACAATGTCAGTGAGGTCAATGACATCGACCTATGATTATACAGTGTGAATGTACCCTCTGTCAAGTCTCCCAATCTCGGCAATGGTAACAAAGCCTGGGCGAATGTATCTGCAATTTTAATGGGTCATTGGTGTCACCTTCTGCTCATGAAAAGTGGGGAACACCACCAATAATTTTTTCTTCGTTTGCTCCTATTGATGATATTCACAGGAACAAGGTATTGATTTTAAGGTATACTGTATTCACACTAGACTATTAATAGGTATATTACAAATAAATTCAAAATTGTTTTATAATCAACTTTAAATATTACCTCATGTAGAGCTTAGCATAAATATCACTGTTAGTGACGATAGAGGGCTGATATTTTGTGAATTTCGGTGAAAGACTATCCCACAAAAACTAGCTATAATAAACATGAATGGCTGGGCTCAGTTGCCACAGTTCTATAGATAATAGCCTTCAGAGTAAAGTGGCATCACGAAAACATGTCCGGTACCAATAATTTGTTGGTACCACGAAAAACCGCCCAACTTAAATACTGGTAGTGGCTTTACCTGATTACTATTATTTTATATATATATGTTATATATATATATATATATATATATATATATATATATATATATATATATACATATACATATACATATACATATACATATACATATATATATATATATATATATATATATATATATAAGTATATATAAATATATATGTGTGTGTGTTTGTATATATATATAATCGTATGACTAGCTAGCGAAACGTCTAATAAAATTATATTCGGTGACTGTTATCACTACGATTGCACTATTATATCTCAAAGACAGGGTCAGAGACAGAGTCAGTCACGTGACAGAGTGATTCGAAGTTTCAAGATGCGTCTTGAATAGCCTATAATTCTGTCAGTTGCAAGGGAAAGTAATTTTATGCATTTATGAAATCGGAACATACCTTCTGGTAAGATGCGCATAATTTAGTTGGTACTTTGTCATGGATTACTTTGAGCCTTAATATTCCAATCGGCAGCATCCATAGTCGTTCAACTGCATTGGCGACACCTGGTAGCATAGTCACTCGTTAATTGTTCACGAAATAATCGGGAAATAATAGGGGAGACCGGGACACGGAGCACTTTAGACACTTTACTATCTAAAGCTGGTAACTGCAAGTGTTTCGTCAGTGTAACTGTCCCATTGTCCGGAGTGCGGTGGCTTCCCGTTACAATGGGTCAACGAACCATACGTGCACTAATTTATGAATTGGCTAAAATTAACATATTAGGTTTTGCGAAAAAAATCGTAACACAAAGTTGGTCAAGAAGAGTGTTATATAGCAGAATAATATGTTGCAAGGTAAGGCATTGTTTTCAACTTACGTAACCAATAATAATATAAAATTAAGAAAAAAAAATTAAGCAATATTCTTGGTTTTGCTTTTATGTAATCGTAGCCTGCAGGGACGGATCCAGGGTTTAGAAAAAGGGGTTCCAAGGTAATATATGAAGCGCCGAATGCGCAAAATGAGGCGTGAAGCGCCTCGGTGTGTGTGTGGTAGGGTAGTACCCCTTGCTACCCATTTGACCTTTTTTAGACTAAACACTTGAAATTGTGTAATTTGGGACACCAATAATCTGGTTTTAATCGAGTTAGGGCCTAATGTAATCAACCGAAAATTCAGACATGCGACATCGTACGTGTACAATACGGATTTTTGGGAGGAATATGGCCTTGGGCCGTGTCCCGTTTTAATACGGATTTGCTGAAGAAAAAAAAACATCGTGATATCACGTACGATGTCGCATGTAGTCCTATGCATTTTCTTGTATTCGTCACATAAGTATAACTTCAAATGTCAAATTTACAGTAGACGAGGTGCAACTACTTATGAGTCTAGAGTTTCGGCAGAACGCAGTGGATTTTGTTTCATTTACGCCTGTAGATAGGCCTATTCTATACGAGTATATACAATTGACTAAACCAACACGTAATCGTCTGAACTCTGTATCGGCATTACTGCAAACTAGTCACACGGTAGTAATAGTAAAAATATATATTTATTCGTACGACAATGGGTACAGTTCAATTACAATTGAAGTATCTTTGCACACAAAGAGATTAACACGCCTTTGACTAAAAAAAAGTGCTACACGCATTCTCTGTATTATTCAGCGCATCCTTTGCCAAGGAAACTGTTTAATAGTTTCTCATCCAGCCCCTTGTGGTAGTTGTTCTGAATGATACAATAAAAGTAGCTAGACAAAGTGTAATTGAAACTTTTAGACATATATGAACCAATACCCCGAAGGGCTAGATTGCCCTCTCAAGAGAGTCTATCCAAACTGTTGTTGCATTTTAAACTACTCTGTATAAAGCGCACCATTCGATTCTGAATTTGAATCGGGAGACATTCTGCTAAAAGTAGTAGTACCATGTAACAACAGTGAGTGCAAACTGGTAGATTAAAACGTTTCCTGATACCTTTGCGCCATGTAAATTAAAATGCATTATAGAAACATACACCATAGAAAGAGGAACAATGTGACATTACTAATTGACGTTGTGTACTTATATTACAAAACCCAAAAATGTAAATGTAGTGATTAGCACATCCGCCTTTCATGCCATAGTTCTGAATTCAAGACGCAAACCGGACACGGTACATGTGGTGCTTGGCGATAAAGTTCTGAAAAAGGCTAATTAGTTGATTGAGACCTCAAAAGGACGTAACATTCTAACCACAATATAATTATAAAGACTATAGTCAGTTAATAGAACGTTGCCGGGTGCTGGAAACAACTAGATACTATAAGAAACTCTGTTTATATCAGCTGTGTTTTAATAACTGTTGTTCAACTGTGTGCGTGTGCGTGTTCGTGTGCCTGTGTGCGCGGGTGAACGGGTGTTGTGTCTGTAATTTTGTTTTAACATTTACAACATAAAAATACAAAATCAAGTGAAAATTAGTTTTTTTAAACATTCTGCACGATAGTATGTTCCTACACTAATAACTCATACCACACCATCATTATTACCAAGACTTTGAGGATACGCTGGACGCCATGTATAATATCGCCTGTGCTAGATCAGTGTCTGAAAACGTCGGCCTGCTACTAAAGTATGCGTATGTAGTAAGCGAGAATTTTTACCTTGTGTTGTTTCTTGGCAATGCCTTTGTCCCCCGTTGACATGCAGTTGCAATGGATTTTTTTTACTCAAAAAAGGGGGGGTCCGGACCCCCTGGGTCCGCCTATGGTAGGCTTACTATTGCGAAGGCCAATGCATCTTACATTATTTGGTAGGTGGTGTGGTATGTTCAACAGTTGGCATTTTCGAGGAAACTCACCTTTTTTTGTTTAAAGCATTTTAGTAATCGTCGATGAAAGATATTTCCACGCAAACCGTTGGCGTGGCTGATTGAGCATGTGATTATTAGGTGATTATCTGCGTTTCTGTCACAGTCGCGGTGACTTAGAAATCAGTTTACATATTTGAAGAAAGTGCATTAGCTTGACCTCATCCTAGACCTGTTAGTGAACAAATCCCTGATGAATAATGACACTCAGTGGTGGCAATGATGTATCATTTCCTGAGCGGAGACGTCAACAGGTCGACATTACTGGTCATCGCTAAGGTCACATGGTGTCCAGAAGGAAGCCCGGTGTCTAGACGTTTATAGCCAGCCACCTGCCCGGATTACTTTGTCAGGCGGGACTTCGTCTATAATCAGATAGGTAGCAGAACTTAGGCCTAGTTTTGGAAGGAATGCGAACTTAGAGTTTAGTCGATTTTGCATCGTTTAATACGAGTTGAGGTAACACTTAATATTGCAAGACACGTATCACGAGTTATAAATATTTTATGGTAACTTGACCCGATCTGATACAATGTACGTGCGACTACCATTACCAAGTAACCACGTGAGAATGCACGAACGAACGAACGAACGAACAAAATAAATGAACGATAAAGTTCAATAATAGGTACCAGGAAAAGCGAAATAAAATTTATGGTTTTCGGCCTATGCACCTGTAAGAGTTACTAAATACACAACAATTTGTAAGTACAATTAGATTATCACGCCAGTGCTTTATTATGAAAACCTTGTGATATTCTGGCAATATTCGCTCGCCAAATGAAAATATATCTGTATACATTTATTCCTATACTTGCCAATAGTATATGACCATGCTATTTGCATCAAAACTAAAATTATGTAACATATGTTAGCCTTTGTTTGCTAAACTAGTACTCTTTCTAGTAAAATAACACGTTTGTCAGAAACTTTGCGTTGGTTCTGTTTATTCCGGCGTCCCTAGAACTGCGCATGCGCTTATCGGTCGCGTTGGTTAACATGTCAGCCCCCGGTCATTCGGAGAAATGACCGGAATCTCCCACTTTTAGAACGCATTCTGAGTAAACCACTGGCGTCCTATTCTTGGTTTTTAATTGCACGTAGTTAGTTTTTATTATCTCTTTTAGGTTCATAGCCCAAAACCATGACTTTTTGTTCCGCTTTAACAGCAACATCAATCATACTCTGAAGAGTCTGTTTTTTTGCCAATTCCGCTTTCAAACAGTTTGCGTGGTTTCATCATTCGCACGGGTAGCGCCAGAATACTCTCGTTAGTGCTTTATCAAAAATGTTCGTGCCAACAGCACGGCTGTTCGATCGAGTCTGTCAATGTGCGATCAACATCGACTCGTCGCCTAGTCGCTTCGGTGGCCTCGCGGCAGCTCCTCCGGTCGGTATCGGCTGTCGTTCGTTATCTCGTCAGGGCATCGTACGGTGATTGTGATGTGTGTGCGTGCGTGCGTGTGTGCATGCGTGCGTGCGTGTGTGCGTGCAGTTACGTAAAAAACCATGGGAGTAGAGATATTGGATTGGTAAAGAGCGGCTCTGCAGTGGCCATACCGTCGAGAGCGGTTTCCCGGTGGCCACACCGTCGACAGCGGCTCCCCGGTGGCCACACCGTCGAGAGCGGCTCCCCATTTGTCCTATCGTTGAGTGTTGACTCCCCAGTGGTTAGGCCTGGGAGTCATGTTGCCATGGTTGGATCTCGGGCCCACGTTTATCCGGTGGTTGGACCGCGGGATCAGATCTCGGATGGTTGGACCGTGGGTCGGATTTCCGGTGGTTGGACCGAGGGGTCAGATCAGTGGCTGATTAATATAGGGATCATGCCCCAGTTAGACTTCCTGGTGTGTTACGAATGTAGAGCACAGTAATTTTAGATATGTAATTTTCAAAAAATCATGTCATCTGACATAACTGTATTTAAGCAGACACATTGGCAAGTTTGCTGGCAGAACATGTTAGCAGTGTAACCGTGGATTTTTAGATGATTTCAATAGGCGGAAGGATTTTTGGCATTTTTTTCGCAGGTGTGCGTAGTAATTTATGCAAAAATTGGTAAACATTGACGGGTATGGCACGTTCAGCCATTTTAAAAGAGTTAGAAATATGTGATTTTGACAAAACTTGACCAGCATGTCAATGAGATGATGACAACTGCAGGAAAGAAGTTTCAGATTTTTTTATGGTCCCGTTTTCTTATAATCGTGCAAAACGTTAACATGGTCACCAATGGGAAACGTAACAGTAGGCTGAACCCTATAGTGGCAACTGAGGCACGTGCCCCGGGTCTCCACTCAAGTCCAAAAGAAATACAACGAAAATTCGAGTGAAATTGTAAAAACAAATCTGAAATCCAACAGATATACGCTAGTCAGCATTAAAAATACCACCTTTTGATTTGATTTTTTTAGCGAACAGTCGTGAATAATGGAAGGAAAGTCTTTCTGAAGGGTGTCGCACTGGGTGGACAAAATGAAGTTCAACCTCTTCTGCCTCATTGTAGTGCGCAACGAATTTTTATCCTTTTCATTGGTGATAAACCTTACATATACCAACAGCGAGAGGCACAGGCGTACCGCGATTCCAGAATTTGGAAATGTGGGTGTGTATCCTGTTTGACAAGCGATTCGTGTTGGTTTTTTGTGTGTGTTTTTTGTTGGGGCAACACGCTTGTTTCAGGACTGCAGCGCGTTATTGTAAAACGTTTGGATGTTGAAACGTTTTGACAACGTTATTATAACGCTGTTTTACTCATGCAATACTTGAAGAAGAAGGTCGGATAGTTGGACATCCATATGAGTTTGGCGCACATGTCAGTGAGTACTTCGGCGAAGAAGCTCTGCCCACACACGTCACAGCTATAGAAGTGTTAGCAGCGAAGACTAAGCTCAACAACACCAGAGCAACCGACTAGGACTGCGTCCCGGGAGAACAGCTTAAACTTTTATGCGGCAAGATTTCTGACAAATCCCATTGCGGAAATCTGCAACGACGCGCTGAAACACCATGAACTATTGGAGCTTGATAGAGGTGTCTTAAGCCCATTAAGACAGTGGGACCTCTGACGAGTTTGAGACCCATCGTTCTACTGACAGTCCATCGCAAAACTGTTGTACGTTCTGTCCCGAATTACATCGAAAGTCGATGAATTTCGCATAAAAAACGAGCGAAACTCTCTGCAGGCGCACCGACCGTATATCCGAGAAATGGCGGACGACTAAGAAACATGGACGGATCCAGTCCTTGAAACGGGGTGCGCCCAGATTCCCAACAGGACACCAGGGGCAGCACGTTTAATTATCCCAATGTCGAAGCGTGCGAGTGAGCGTGCGTATGTGAACTACGGTAGAATGTGTATAGGGGAAAAAACGAATCGCATTGATACTTTTTAATTTTACAGCAAGATTATATATGGCAAATAGGCCTATTTATTACATTCAGCCACAAGTGATTCTCGTTTATAGGTGATAGTTGACGAGATAATGCACTTCCGGTCCCCAGGTTGTGCACATGCACCATAACACTTTAAATGTACCTATGTTATTATAACATAAACCATTGGATTTAGTATTATCACATTTTAATGCTAGCTGTTTTAATAAGCAATATATGTGTTATTGTTTGTTCTCTCTGTTTTAATTCCAAATATTTTTAGGTTTATCTGTGAAATGCTAGAGCGGGCAGCAAATCGTTGGGGACCGGAAGTGAGCACTTATCGGTAGTTATGGGTAAATTAGCATAAAACCAACATGGCGGCTAACTAGACTTGCGTCCGCTATTGACAAAACCGTGGTAGAAGCCTTCTCGATGCATACGTTCAGTACATGATTCTGCATCTTTCGGAAGTCCAAGCCGAACTTCATTACAAAGTGTAGAAGAAAAATGTATGTATGATCTACTGCAGTTCATCTGCAAACAAAGTACTTCACATTTCGGACACAACCTTCAGCTGGATCTGCTCCCATATGATGGTAATCAGTTCTTTCTGAATTACCTATCTTATTTTGTGTTGCCAATTGCGTCTCCAGAACCGCATCGCCGGCATCATCCCAGAAGTTAAGAACATTTAAACTGTCGTATTACTCATCAGTGTCGAGAGGGCTTCTCAGGGCAATATTCTGCTTTTCAAAGAGAATTATCGACTGTAGTACGGGCTGCAGGTTAAGATGAATGTCCCTCATACGGATTTGCAAACATGCCAATATGCAGTTGCTGTCTGGGCAAGTTTGAATGTTGTCGTACCAGAGAAAGTTGTCTAGTCGTTGCGCTGAAGTGCGTTGACGGTGTCAAGAAAAGTATTCTTCACACACACAGAAACAATCTGGTCGGTATAAAGGGGGTTGCCCGGGCACATGGTGTACACAGGACACCCCCTCGATAAACCCATGAAGAAGATTCGCTCATTACTGGGAGACGCAAATGATGTCGCACGCCATAAGCAACTCGTAAATGTCGCATTTCCATGCATGTCGACTCTCAATTATTCGTACGGAATTTTTTATATAGCCGATAAACCTCACGGAAACGGACATCTCCGTCATTTGATGTTCAACGGACAACATATTTACAAATTTGCAATTTTTTTCTTCCATTTTCCGTTTTATCATTCGCGAATTGTGCTTATTCATAAAATCTTTCGATGAAACAGTCATCCATGTACGAGGAACAAGCAGTTAATGCTTTAAAATGTCGATGATTGGTTACGTAATTGACCACGTGATCCAGAAAACTCAGCAACGAAAAAAAACGATTGTACCAATGGAATGTGAAGGATAGTTGAAAGAAAGACTGACTATGCGAAAAGAACGAAATTCTTAATATTTTTTGATACACGTATAAATGTGTATGAACACATCACCCAACACCACACCATCCCAAGACCGTCCCGCAATGCACCGCGGAGGGCCGGAAAAGACGAGGCCACCTGGGGAGAAACTGGCCGGATAACAAGCAGTGAATGGATCAAGCAATGGTTTATCGACCCTACTATACACACAACAGAATTATGTTGTGCGTAGTAGGATCGGTAAACCTTGTTTGGTTTACCGACCCGGCGAAGACTCTGTGGAGATGACACCTTTACGACCGTCCCAGTCCACTTACAATGTGAACAAGATTGTTTTACAACAAATCTAAGTATTGTAACTGCTGAGTTTCACCTTTCTGCCTTTGGCGCTACATGGCCACACGTGCAATTAATTACCTGCCCCACAACAATGTCAACTCGGGCAAGTTTGATGGTAAACAAGACAATTGCCAATTTCTCAATAAAGGTGAACTGCAGCTCAAACTCACATAGCTGTGAACCGTCGTAGGAAGTCTTACGGACAGCAAAAACCGCCACCATCGACTATAACCACACACACAGGCCTTCAACGTAACAATTATTATTATTCTCTGTAAATAAATGCTTTGCTTATTTTGTTTTTCTTTGTTGTGTTTCGTTTGATGGGTTTGAAGACATGCGCAAAGCGGTTATGTGCGAGGCAGCCCAGCCTGCACGTGCGAGGCAGCCCAGCCTGCACGTGCGAGGCAGCACAGCCTACACGTGGGAGCTAATAATCTCAGTCATCTTGATCACCATAGGTTGGCATGTATGCATTTCGTAAGCCGTCGATAGTCATTATCATTATTCAAAATGGAATCGTACCATAACGTTATGAAAACATTAAGGTAGTGTGGGGTAAAGCGCACACCCCGGGGCAAAAGCGCACCCCCCCTCCCCCGTCTCGGCAGATGCCATTTCCATTGGCGCAATCTTTCAATGAAACGATGCAACAAGATGCCAAACCAGTTTTGGTCACGTTCGATTTTAGCAGAAACATCACGCCAACAGAGTACATCAGTTTGAATTTATTACCTATATTAGTATAACAAATAAACTATAAAGGATCCCATAGGATAAGTACTTTAACCATATCAATTAATATTTGTTTATATGTCTCCTATATCTTGCCATAGTAGGTGTCATTGGTTCATACAAGCAATACTATGGCACACGTTATTTTTGGATATAATAATAGCATGGCTATAATAATAACACACCATGGCTATAATAATAACACACCATGGATATAATAATAACACACCATGGATATAATAATAACACACCATGGATATAATAATAACACACCATGGATATAATAATAACACACCCTGGATATAATAATAGCACACCATGGATATAATAATAGCACACCATGGATATGATAATAGCACACCATGGGTATAATAATAGCACACCATGGATATAATAATAACACACCATGGATATAATAATAACACACCATATAACATACAGTAATGGGGCAACGTCAACCGGGTGGGGGGTGCGCTTTGCCTCACATGACGAAATTTTATTTGCTAAATGTGTAGCAGTGCATCTAAAATGTAAGGTTGCTGTTGTTGTGTTGTTGTTGTTGTTGTTGTGCTGTTGTTGTTGTGTTGTTGTTGTGTTGTTATTAATGTTCTGCAAGTGTGTTGCTATTTATATAAGATATGTGACTGTGTTAACCGTTTCCGTGTAAAATGAAAATAAGTGGGTCAAATCGTGTTTACTTCTAAAGGGGTGCGCTCTGCCCCCCACTACTCTAGGTGGTGGTTTAAAACAAATGTCGTTTAAAGATGCATTAGGGGAGATCGGGGCGGGTTGGCGCATGGGGCGGGTTGGATTTGGCGATTCGTTGGGAAAATAATGTACTAATCCTACAGCGGCTCAACTAGGCAAACACCTAAAGCACTACGTGCAATACTAGAACATTGCATCCACAAAGACGAAGTCACGCAAACGTTATTTCAGCTTTTCACTTTTTCAAAATTGGAACATGATCAATGTCTTCTATACCATAGGTATATACTGGTCATGTGCCGTGTATGACAACGTGATGAAGGTATGGCAATTAGGCATATAAAATAATCAAACCCTATCGCATTTTTGCATATTGTATTTGTTGTGTCATGCAAAAAGCGGACCGCCACGCCGAGGCTGGTTGGCGCATTTTTATCCGGTTGGGTTGACGCATGCATTATCATGGAGATTTGGCAAACCTCGAAGTTACGCAAGATGTCGCCTGAGTCAGTAATGAAGCCTGCACAATCGTTGAAGCTCAGTCCACCGACGACGCCCAGTCCCCCGGGACATTTAATAATAACAGGTCCGGTCGCACGAAGAATTCACTGGTGGTGATCGGTATTATATATGCCACAACTGTGATTCTGGTGTTTGATAGCCCATGCTTGACCTATACATTGCCTTGTGTTGAATTAAGTGATTGCTTGGAAGCCATTTTGATACATTTGATGGGATGCGCCAATATATCCCAGGGGGTGGGCCAACCTACCTCGTATACGGGGCAGGTTGGCGCAGTTGCGGAGAAGTCAAATAATGGGTAATATCATAAATACTACAATAGTTAGGAAATCGCTGAATACGTCTACTAATGCACGATGGAATTGGGAACATACGTTTGCCAAGCGGGTGTACCATGTCTACGCTACATTAAGAAAACATGAATTTAACTGAAGTTTGCCCAACCCTCCCCGATTTCCCCTACAAATGACCACCCCAGCGTTGTGGGGCTCACAATCCCAATTTGCCCCAGTAGGTCCCATCCTACGGGTCGGATCTCCGGTGGTCGGACCACGGCACTAGGTTGAATAAAATATTGGCAGATCTATTAACTAATTATACTATTTATTTAATTTACCATAATATAATATTAACTATTTACTCACAACCAATTGCCGTAATGAGCATATTTGTTTTCACATACTGTCTGTATGAATCTGATATCACTTTTGTAAAGTGCTCACAATACTTGTGTAAGGTCGTTATGCAGCGTCGCGGTCACGTGGTTGAGTAGACTATTAGTTAACGTTTTACGCTCCAGACTCCACCTGATTCCATGAAACGTGGCAGCATTATTACGTAATTTCCTGGGGAAGCACAGCCGCGCAACGTTTTATGGGATCGATTGCAGTATAATCCTTTGCCGCCACCAGGGGACAGACGACGTTTGATTTTCCCATAGGCTGCCATTATACCACTTCTTTCCTGGAAAAAATGTCTACGATTTTCTTTAACATCTCACAGCACATTTATCTTCTATTGACAGACATGCTGTGTGAAACTCGTGAAAATCACATACCACTGAAAAACACACCCAAAGCTGTTACCCATCGACTGATTTTGAAATGTTGGTACGTTTTGCGGCATAGTCAGTGTAGTGACACGCGAGAGTTCAGCGTCTGTCTATCGCCATCAAATGAAAGATATAATGCAGTTGCGCAGAGAACATTAACTTTCCTAGCTTATCCGATGTGAAAGTGCTCCGAAAAAAATCCACTCATCACACGATATCCTCATTTTGTTAGGGACTCTTTAAATGTGGTATGTGAGCACTGTTATCCAATGGTGAATGCCTATTTTTTTTCAGGGTATCTAAACAAACTGAATTTATCACAATAGTCGTTTTTGACTCAGACAATTCGCGTGTGAAAATCCATCGTCGAAGATCGTCTGGAAGGTCATCTTCCATTGCTTGCATCACATCATCGCTGAACTTCAACAAAACGTCAGTCATTGACGTTAAGGATGGTTGAAGTTTTCTGTGCAGCTGCAGACCCGTCCATTTGGGGTGTCCGGGATACGGAACCCTTTTATAACTGCAACATGTTCCAGAAATCATCACGGAACTCAAATGATTGTTTTGTGTTTATTAACTTAATATTGCACCGATTAGCCTTAAAATGCAAAAGTCGAATATATTCCAAACCCCCTTTTCTAAGTCCCGAGGACGGGCCTATGAGGTGGGAGGTTGGCTTTAATCTCGCTTATCCGACTTTCGCTTGCCTTCGTGAACTCGCTGAGTAGAGAGTCTGGTTCCAAACACGAGGTCTGACTGTTATCCACTCCGTGTTATGTAGGCGTTACAATGAAACGCCAGCAGCCAATCAGTGCCAATGTCGAGATTCTACACTATACAATAATTTTGCACTACTAACTTTTCAGTGTGACAGTTGTGTCAATATAATCAAAGTTTAAAATTGATTCGAATTGCATCGTATAAACTGATAGAAGTTCACTCTTATATGACGAGTTAGCCAAATCCCCGAATGAGAGCCTAATTAATCTAATTATGTATGCACCCAGAATGTCACAATGAAAAGTACGGTTTGACTCCAGGCGATGATGTGCGTGACAAACGGTGGCCCCATATCCCGTACCCTGGACAACCGAGGCTAGGTTGGCCCCTGAAACAGGTGGTAGATGGTAGGTTGGTCACTAAAACAGGTAGGAGATAGGAGGCTGAGACCCAGTGGCGGATCAACCAATAAGAACTGGGCACGTGCTTAGGGCCCACGAAGGCAAGGGGCCCACGAAAATAGCCGAGCATATTTTTGTAGACTGAATGTTCCCGAAAACCAGTTATGTTTTGGCATAACCTGATGAGGCCTTGCATGTTCTAATGTTTTACAACATTATACAGGTGTTATCAAGGAGTGATCATTATTTATCGTGGAGCGAGTGAGGTGGACGTATTGGCTGGATTTGAAATCCAATTCACCCCCAAATCCTCTGCACTAAAAACTGAGCCCTCCCTTCATTCCTTGGTTCCCCTCCTGATAAATTATGGCCGGTCCCTGTTTTCACAAATCGGCGAGATCGTACACGTCCAAGACAAGATACGTACAACGAAAATTCTTTGTTCGAAAGCTTGCTAACGAGGATAGTTTAACGAGGGACTGGTTAGTGTATTCTCCATCAACTGGAAATGTGTATTGTTATGTATGTAAGCTATTCAGGAGCGGAAGTGATAGCTTTTCTCTGAATGGTTTCAATGACTGGAAAAATGCGCACAGAATTACGACACATGAGCGTAGCAATGAATAGTCACTTAGTAGCTGTAAAGAAGGGGTTCGAAAATGCCAAAGCGCACCATGTTGATTCTGCGATCGCAAAGCAGCTGGAGAATGAGCCGCAATACTGGATTGAATTCCTCAAGCGCATCGTTGCCGTTGTTACCTTCTTGGTAGAGAAAGGACATCCGTTCCGAGGCCACACCGAGTTGTTTGGGCAGAAGTACAATGCCAATGGTAACTACTTAGGCTTGTTAGAGTTGCTCTCACAGTTCGTCCCTTTTCTGGCCGAACATATTCGCCGATATGGGAATAAAGGAAGGTCAAGTATTATATCTTTTTTCAACAATCTGTGAAGAATTCGTCAAGCTGTTATCGGACAGGCTGAAAGCGAAAATAATTGCTGAAATAAAGAAGGCGAAGTACTACTCTATCAGCATAGATTCCACACCTGATATAGCACACATCGTCATTCGATACGGTCGGATTGACGGACAACCCGTGGAACACTTCCTGGCCTTCGTAGACATTGAGAAACACTTACGAAATACTTACGAAACACTGAAGTCTTTCCTAGACAAATGCGGATTAAAGCTTGAGGATTGCCGTGGACAAATGTATGACAATGCAAGAAATATGTCTGGAACTTATTCTGGAGTCCAGGGGCGATTTCACCAGGTGAACCCTCTTGCTGAATGGGTACCATGCACAGCGCGTAGCCTAATTTTAGTTGGGACCGCAGCGGCCGAATCCAGCACTGATGCGGTCAGGTTTTTCGGCATCGTTCAGCGACTTTACACATTCTTGTCAGCCTCGCCACAGAGGTGGTCGAAACTTTTAGAGAACCTACCGAAACAGTCTCCAGTGGTAAAGAGCCTATCAGAAACACGATGGCATCTGCTCGATGCTCGAGCAGATGCCGTGAAGGCGCTGGCATCAACTACAAACTAATACAATACTCTGTTGACGCGATAGCTAGAAATTCTACCAAACCTCCACTTGGCGTGCTCGAGGTAAAGTCTTTGGTGAGCAAACGGAGCTCTCTGAACATCGTCCTTATGTGCATTGTGTGGAGAAACATCTTGGACCGAGTTAACAAGGCATTGCAAGCTCCAGGAATTGAGATCGGTTCAGTGGTTATGCATTACCGTGTCTTGCTGGAAAACATCCATTCTTTGCGTGACTAAGAAAGGTTCGATCGATTCGAGAATGAAGCAAAGTCCGTTGCACCAGGACTTGATTATGACGATGAAAACAAACGAGCAGAAGAGAAAGTCCATGACGAAACACCAGAAGAGGTAAAAGTGAGCGACTGTCGAGAGAACTTCCGAGTGAACACCTACCTAGTCATCATTGATAGATTACTCTCCGAAATCAAGAAACGGAAGGACGCCTACACGAATGTCTATGAACGTTTCGGGGAGATTCGATCTCTCGTCGACAGCGATATCACTTCGAAGTGCGGAGAGCTCACTCGGTATTACGATAATGACATTCAGCCTGATTTTGAGAAGGAATTCCGTCTCTTCACGAAATATGGAGAATTCGAGACAGGTGTCGAGATGATAACCGTTCTTCATGAAAATAAGCTGATTACCAGTTTCCCTAACGTTCACATTGCGATACGGGTATATCGGTCAATTTTCGGCTCAAGCTGCGAAGGCGAGCGATCTTTCTCTGTACTGAAACATCAAAGACTACCAACGTTCCACGATGGGTCAATCGCGCTTGTCGGCACTGTCACTTTTAGCCATAGAGTCGGAAATGATGCGTTCACTCTTGGTCGATGGCTTATTATTAGCTCGTTTGCCATCAAGAAAATACGCAAGGTAAAACTGTAGACTACGCATCGGTAAGCCTTAGGTGTGAGATGGTGTTAGTCGACTTCGACAATCGCTACCAGCCTACCGTACACCACGACAATATCTGCGATCTGTTACGAAAGTCGCTTATTACAATGTGGTTTGACAACACTAGAGACCAGGAGACTAAGAGGAGACCAAATAGAAGTATTTAAAACAGTGAACGGTTATAAGGATGTTGATGGGAATACGTTCTTCAAACTTAAAGAAGGCAGTAGAACAAGAGGACACAAAGCAGCATTAGTTAAGGAGCAGTGTAGGTTGGACATGAGAAAGTACTCTTTCTCACAGAGGGTGATAAATGAATGGAACAAACTGCCAAATGATTGTGTTAATGCTAGTAGTGTGAATATGTTTAAAAATAGAATTGACAGATATTTCATAAGGGTGGGCTACACATAGATGAGAAAATTTTTGGACTCTCGATAAGCCAATGTCTTCCTTGTCCACTTGCCATCTGGAACTTGTTGTTCAGGATGGCAATCTTGTTAAAAAGAAGTGTGTATTAGTTCGTGTATTAGCTTCATTGATGATTCATTCATGTACATTATGCTGTGTAAATATAAATAGTGACATGCTAACTTGAAAATATTGTTGTTGGTTTACTTGGGGCCCACGAAAGTGCCGGGTGCCTAGGGCCCACGAATGTCTTAATCCGCCACTGCTGAGATCCCTCCCACCTCCCCCTCCTCAGATGTCTCGGAAGGCATTGCGAGATATTACGAATGCGTGACAAATACCATGTAGGTCTACTGTGGTAATCATTACCGCTGTTTTTAATATAAAATTATCGTTGCACAGTATCTTGACTCCCCGAACGGATCCTATAGACGTGGAAAAGGAAATATGGTGTCGCCACCTGTTAGACTTAAACGAGCACACCAGTTTCACCCTGTTAGATGTTTCAGCTGGATTCATTGCGACTCAAGTTCTGCGCTTTGTGGCAAAAAAATAATAAGGTTTGGGTTGCGTCGTATTACGTAGGGCAATGCATAACTTTTTTATGGAGTTACGTTTCAGTAGGCATACTATGGTACTTTAGCTTTCCAGGTGCCGAACGCAGTTTGAAACCGTAAAATCCATATTCGGCCTACATATAAGAGTGTGAATTACATTTACAGATGCGGTTCGAAAATGTAATTCAGGCCGTAATTGCAATCCCGATTACATTTACATGTGCGGATTACATTTACATTTGCCACAGTTACATGGAAATGTAATCCAGCTCATATATGTAGACTAAATCAGATTTTGCAGGGTCTGTAGGTAGGCCTAACGTTGTTATGATTGTCGCTTGCGCTATTACGGCATTGTTGGTTATTTTGCTTCGTGTCTAGCTATTCAATAACGTCCTGGTTCCCCCGTTGTGGTTGCTTGTTAACAAGTGAAATCATTTCATTCACAGCGGTTCGCCGGTTTCTAGGTGATAACAACTAAGCCATGTCGTACAATGCACAACCGTCTTCTAAACGGAACACGTTAAACAACAATACCTATATTTGACGTATATGTATTGTTTAAAAAATCGAAACTCAGACCATTCGATAACTGTAAATGGTAGTCTGCACTTTTATAGCCATAGATACAAAATTCCATTGCAAATCAAACAGGATGTAAAAAAAACTTTGATGCGCTTTCTTATAATATGGATTTTAACAAAGGCCGCTGCTGATTCTGTCGGACGAGAATCCGTTACGATTTGGCCGACTTTCAACTTGCTTTCACGTGACTACGCATTGGTCATATATGTTGTTTCTTTGGAATAAAATCACATGGCAGAACTACTACTTTGTATAATATTAATTTCTTTGTACCTTTAAAGATCCATTGCCTAGGCGCGCCTTGAAGTTGCTGCCTTTCGTGCGATTTGTGTCCGATTGTTATGACACGGCCCTGCTACGCGTTTAGGGTCACTTTATTCAACGACAAACTGGCACCGGATTTCTACATCCTATATATTTTTTTATATATAAAATTAAAGGTAACATAATATACTTATTGTATTTCGAATAGCATCGCAAGCAGTTTATTGTAACAGCTGCTGAGGGTATATTTATTTTGAAGTTCTGATGACGCTGGCGGGACTGATGTAATATTGAACGCTACACAAATGAAAATTAATGCGTGCGTGCTTTCGTGCGTGCGGGCGCGCGCACACTATGACAACTACAAAATAGGTCATCTTGTTTATTATTAATTGTTTTATATTAATTAATTTATCTTCTAATAATTAATCTTCTCCTATTAATTAATTAATCTCTTTCTATGATACATATGCATATTGATTGCTGAGCTCATCAGCTTTCATTTGACATATCACACATTACGATCAATGCAAAGGAGTTCATCTTATTTAGTTGATTAATTAATTACTCTTGTTCTATTAATTAATTAACCAATTGCTTGTTCTCTGTGAAAATGGAACATATTAATTAAATCGCTTGCTGAGGTCCTCATCTTTCATTTGATATATTCTTCGCCATGATCATTGCAAAATAATTCACCTTGTTCCATTAATTAATCAATCTTGTTTAATTAATTAATTAATTAGTTGTTCCATCTAAAATAATAATATACATATTTGGCTTTTTATTTGTTATTTACCAATGATAGTCACAACAAAATAATAAAAGAAATATTGAATTAATTAACTTCCCTGAAAATCATGCACATTTATACAAATTAGGCCTACAAAGATTGATGAAATGTTACAGTTTTTGACATATTTGAAATCGAGAACTAGAAATCTTGTGCCAAATTTCATTGATAACAATTGAACATAACTGTTTTTCTTACAGTTTGGGTCCATTTCTTGTTCAGTGTTACTGTATAAAGGTAGGCACACTCTGGAAAAAATTATTTGACGTCTTCAAAAATTCATATCTCCAAAAGTACTTCACCAACCTTGAAACTGTTTTTACATTTAACTTGCTCATGGCTGCAGCCATACCATAAACATATAAAACAAAACAGATCTGCAATTTGAAATGTCAATTGACACCCCTACTTATAGCGCAGCCATTTGCACTGAGTGATGTCGCAGTAATTGTAACGCGATAAACCTGTATTCTATCTGATGATTGTTCTTTATTCCAACGTCCGGTCGCACGACGCTAAAACAGCATGACGCTCATTAATCATTACCACCAACAAATGGGGTCATCGGGGAAAACGCGAACACTCAAATTATCCTCACATTTGACGGATGATTAGTAGGCGCAGTGAAGCTGGGTGAGTTTTTGAAATGTTTTTCCATCTCGATGTGACGTAATCTGTCTTCGTTGCCAGATATGATATTTCAAAGAAACCGCGCGTATTGTCAAGGGAACCAGAATGTCGCTGTGCAATTTTACGTTAATGGAAATTATAGCGCGCGACGGAAAACATACCAAAATTCGATTCCAATGCATCACAACAAATTGTAATTTAATATGTGATGGACGATGACTCGATTCCAGATTAATGCATCTGCACGACAATATCACATCCCTTGTTGATAGGACCTACAACTTCAGGGCAAAACACAAAGCTGCGTAAAACCATTCAAAATATAGATAACTAAATCCATATACAAAGAAAAATTCGAATGAGTAATGAAGACGCTGCGAAAATTAAATCGATAAAGATACTCTTACAGCGAGTCCGGGTCGGGGCACTGTGCGCGTACATACACCGTGTATGTGCTTTGCGGTACGTTGTACATGGTTTTACAGCCTCGTAGCTAGCACTGTAACGTCGGGACCTCGACGGAACAGCACACATTTAACAAGATTTGCCATCCTAACCAAAGGCCCAGATGGTAAGTGGACAAGGAAGCGATTGGCTTATCGAGAGTCCAACAATGTTCATCTACGTATGACCCGCCCTCGTGAGATATGTGTCAACGTTGTTTTTTAAACATATTCATGCTGCTAGCAGTTATACAATCCGTATACAATTTGTTCCATTCATTTATTGTTCTCTGTGAGAACGAGTACTTCCTGATATCCAACCTACACTTATCCTTTACTAATTTTACCTGATGTCCTCTAGTTCTGCTATCCTTCTTTAGTGAGAAAAACATATTTCTATAAATATTTTCATACCCATTCAATATCTTAAAAACTTCAATCTGATTTCCTCTTAACCTCCTTGTCTGTAGAGTTGTTAAACCACATTATTTCAGTCGTTCTGGAATAATTTTAGTTGCTCTCCTCTGTATGCGTTCAAGCGTATCTACATCCTTCTTACGATATGGTATCCATGCTTGTATACAGTATTTTAAATGAGGTCTAACTATTGCTTTATACAAAGGTATAATTAGCTTTTTTCCTTGTATGTTATGTTTCTTCTAATCAACCCAAGAATTTCATTACCCTTTGAAGCTGCTACACCACGCTGCTCTGAAACGTTCATATCATCTGATTCTGGATGCCGTAGACTCTGTAGTCTTAGTAATCCGTGTTTGCAGTATTAAATAACCACCAAACTCTAAACTGCGCCAAGTACAATTCAATTGACCAAACAATCAAATGCCCGTGGCCATGGTGCACTGCTTTCCCCTAAGTGACTTGGTATGAGCAATCCATGTTGACATTTATTTAATCCTAACTTTAAAAATCAGGTTCTGAGAGACAAAAGACAATATTTTTTCATTTGTATTTTTGGGGACATAGTTATTGATCAACTTAGCAATGTTGGCCGGTGTCGCGAAGGAAATTAATCGCCCCAAAAAGAGCCACGACTCCAAGAAAATATTTCCTTTGAAACGTCTTGCGAACTAAAAGTTTAACAGTCATATATTTTCGGAGAAAGAATATTAAGATTAATATAAAGTAGATACAGAGATGGAATGCTTGACAACGATAACTAACCCTCACACTATATGTAAAAACGTATACATCTGGCTCTGAGTCTGAGACCACAGTGACATTGTATAGTCACCGATGTATTTCTCGTCTCATGCCAGATTTTGCCTCATTTTGTGATCTCGATGGATTTCACATTAGATAGGTCATTGATTCGATATACAATCATATATCGGTCACTGGGAGTATAAACGTCTGATAAAGTAAACTTTTTCGAAGAAAAATTATGCAGAAACAGGTTTTTGAGGCATATTTTCGCATATATAGTTCAACGTTAATCGCCAGGTGGTCTTACTGGTATGACACATCGCTGCATTTTGTAAATATGCCAAATTTCACTTTATCGGACCAAACGAAAATGTCCGCAAAAGTTATCGAAAAGCCTCGTCATTTTTATACATTTAAAGCGTTGCATATCACTCACTCAAACCAACTGTTCTAGCAACTTGTTTTTACTCGATATATAAAATAACTGGTATAGCTGTTCAGAATATTGATCCCATGCACAAATGTGACTTCCGATTTGTGTCAAAACGGCACACTATATTACATAAGGCAAAAACCATACCAATCAGTATACTGGTCAGGGTGGTTTTTTGCTTTATGTAATATAATATGCCGTTTACACAAAAAGCTGAACACACTTTATGCGCATGGGATCAATATTCGAAATAAGTACCAGTTATTTCATCTATGGAGTGTGAAAAGTTGTTAGAAAAGTTGTTTTCTGTTAATGGAGGAGCTACTTTAGTGAACAGGTGGAACTCTCTCACCGAGGTCTCAGGATGTCGTTTCAGCACATCCTTTTACAGAGTGACAACTTCCTATCCATACACACAAACTACAGTAAAGACAAGCTAAAAGGTTATTAGCCTAAAAGAGCTGAAGAGGATGTATGTATGTATATATGTATGTAATATCGAACAACGGAAATACGCCTCTCAAAACGAGGCTAACGCCGGAATTTGCCTTAAAAGAAAGATTGTCTTCGAAAAAGTCTCACTGTATGGTAATATTCAACGCATTAAACGTATAAAAATTACGAGGACGTTCCATTACTTTCGTGTAATGATTATTACGAACGACATTTTTTTCCGATAAAGTGAAATATGCACTGATCTATATATAACAGTTATGTATAGTTCGGTGGAAATATGGCGTATTTACAAAATGCACCGATATGTCGTACCAGTAGGGCCACCTGGCGACTAATGCTGAACTAGCTATACGAAAAAATACTCTTCGAAAAAGTTAACTTTGTCAAACGTTTATCATCCCAGTGACCGATCTATGATTTTATATCGGACCAATGACTTATCTAATGTGAGATCCAGCAAGATCACAAAATGAGGCAAAATCTGGCGAGAGGCAAAAACTACATCGGTAACTACTATTAGCAATGCCGGAGCTCGTTAGGCGGCCTTAGTAGTGCTGTGATCGGCAAGTTGACCAAAACGTGTACCCGCGGAGGGGGTGCCTATTAGGTCCATAGCAGCTGACATGGACAACCTATGATAATAAGTGTACATATGCCGGTAAAGCTGAATAAACGTACTTTACTCTGACATACATCGTGTTTTATTTCTTTAAGTGAAAGTAGTTTTTTTATTAAAGGTGAACATTTCATGATTCTCGCAAATTCGGGATTCACCTTGATTCACGGAAAAAACCCATTGTATGTCTTTCATTGATCATTTATTAACATAACTAAACTATATTTGGGTTTTACGACGGTGTCAACAATTCGTTGCATTGGGCCGCTAGATGGCGCCGCTCGTGCAGTGATAAAATTCTACTACATAAATCATGATTTATGTCACTCATTTTTAATATTTAGCGTCGGGTGAATGATGAACATTGATTTGCAAACATGAATACACGTAAATCCTGCATTTTATTGATATATTTTCATAGTCTAGCAGGATGCTTAAAATCGAAAACGGCGCCACCTAGTGAGCCTGTTGCAAACCAATGCTTTGTCATGTCACTGTGAACATTTCAAATTAACTTGTTTAATTGGTTAATTACATATGTGTATCTACATAAACACGGTCCCTTGATCTACACAACCCATAAATGGTCAAATGTCTCCAGCAGCTGTTTACTTGTTATTGACCTACTTAGCATTACTTATATAGACACCTTGTATACAATGTTATTAATGTTCAATAAATACTATATATAATGTAGTACTTAGGCTCACAACTATTGTATATATTCAGAGGTAATTCATCACGTAAACATCCATCACACACTGTGTGTAAACATTCTATATCCTATGTAACCATGCATAATACAACTTCATCATCATCATCAGCATCGTCATCATCATCATGTGGTGCCATCTCCTTTCGGAAGGTCAGCTATCACGGACCGCTACTCATATCTGCATTGTACCATTCTGACCAGATCTTCATACTTTATGTTCTCCATCCATGCCTTGCAGTTGTTTCTCCATGTGGCTCTTGGTAGCTATGCTAGACCATGTTGAGATAATTAAGTTATTGCAGTGTTATGCATCATTGGAAAGGTCTATTATTAAGATACATCATGGCATCAGTTGCGTGGCTGTATGTTAATTAGTGTTCATGTTAGAGCACTTTAAAGACAACGTCAACGTTTTCAAAACACGTTTTTTTTCTATTTTGATTAAAAAAAGCGTACCTGGCCTAAAAAATAAACTAATATTAATTTTAACGTACTTTTTTTTGCATATGCTGGTACTATTACATTTTGTCAACCTATTGGTAGTCAACATACCACCGTAGTTTCATTATTTTGCATGCAACAGAGTTGCAAACATTGGCTAATGTGACAAATTTAGCCACATTATACGGGACCTTGTTATAGGCTTAAATATGATACACTGTATACATTTAATAATGACTTGTTCATATGCTATACACACGTGTATGTTGGCTCAGAGGCAGACGAAGATCAAGACTACAACTATGCATATAAAACAGGAGGTCGTCGCGCTGCCATACTTTTTATGAGGCATTTATGGAAATTGTGACACACTTGGCATGGCGCTCACAGCGCTTGGTGCTTGTTTGATTGCGGTATTGTTTATAGTTTCAGCGGAACAAAAGGCATTGCAAATTGAAACAGGTAGTATGTATTTAAGGCATCTGTGTGATTTAGTAAATTACAAATAATTTAAGCATACTCCCAGTGACCGATATATGATTTTATATCAATAATTGACGTATATAATGTGAGATCCATCGTCATAGAGATCACAAAATGAGCGAAAATCTGGCGTGAGGCGAAAACTACACCGGTGACTAATATCCATATAAAACATGAGGTCATCGCGCTGCCATATTTTTTATGAGGCATTTATGGAAAGTGTGACACACGTGGCATGGCGCTCAAAGCGCTTGGTGCTTGTTTGATTGCGGTATTGTTTATAGCTTCAGCGGAACAAAAGGCATTACAAATTGAAACAGGTAGTATGCATTTAAAGCATCTGTGTGATTTAATAAATTACACATAATTTAAAATAGTTAAGTTGTTCGATAGCATTGTTAACAAATGGCGCCAGCTGAGCTGGGTTTGCTTGGCCCGGCTTGGCCTAGGACTTGGCCTTGTCACTTGATGTTATTTGGTGACAATGGTCCATTGAGTTCTGCCTGCTTTCTAAAAGAGTTCGCGACACGGTCACAGTTGGATGAATATCAGGGGTGTAGGGCCGTAGCTAGATATTAATACATGTGGAAACACGAATCTAAGAGACTAAGTGTAAGAGGTAGTCTGTGACTGTGTAAACAAAAAACAAAACAAATTATTTTTATTTCTATTCCGGTGGTGCATTTTTAAATCGAAATAAAACAAAAAAGAATGCCCCTTTGGCCATAAAGAATATATATATATATATATATATATATATATATATATATATATATAATTCATAAAGAATATATATATATATTTTCTTTACAAATTAATATATAATGTCATCCGTTATCGCTATATTCCATAACAAATTTTAATTATTTAATTAAAACAATATGACAAAAGAATATGTCATTTGAATCAGCAGTGTATGCTTTGTATTCGCATCTACTAGCCAAAGGTACCATTGATGATTGGGATATTTCAGGGCCATTTCAGAGCATGCCACTTGCTAAAAGTAAAATGGTCACATTTTCCATTATTATGTGTAAAGTATTTGTAAAACGATGTTAATGAGTAGGTTATACGTCATAGCATACCAATAAATAGATATTTCATCATAGAAACATTTGAAAGTTTGTTGAGACACACCCATATAGCTGGGACAAAAATTTTCTGAAAGTTTACCGTAATTAGGGAATGAAGGGTGATATGCCCTGATTTATTTTGCAGGAAACAGTGCAGAGTCAGACCCCATGTCAAATGATACATGCATCAGTAACCCTTGCCAGAATGGAACAACCTGCCTACATACTCTGGCAGGCTACTTGTGTGAGTGTAAGGAGGGCTACAATGGTACAAATTGCACAACAATGTCATCATCAACAAGTAAGTATGTTCTTAAAGCTAATAAAGGCAACAAAGGTCAGTGTTCGGTATGTATGTTGTTTGCATTTGTGTGTATCTGTTACTGAATTTTTACAAACAAATTAGAAATATTACAACTAAGTTGTAGTCACTGTTCATGAATTACCATCTAAACTTGTACGTGTTGGTCCATGCATTTGTGCACTTACCAAATGGTAAGCCAAATTGTTGCACTGTTAATAGAAGTATTCATAAACGTGTAATGTAAAAGTGTAGCTTCTAAAAATATGACATACCTAAAAAGCAAACATGTAGAACAGAAAACAGAGCAAACTGCCCAAACCTTTAAGTAAGGAATAAAATACCTTTGTGAAGGTATTTGTGAACATTGTGTACTGATGCTTGCCTGATCTACACCAAGACAACGAATACATCAAACTCTTAAAAAGGCATGTCAAAACAACACCAAAACAGAATCAGTTAATGCGATGGGTTATGCTGCAAATTCTTCTAGATCCGACCGACCCTGGAGAGAGCTGCAAAATCACATGTTGCAGAAGATCCTTCAAACGCATGTAAAGGCGAGTTCCACTGTACGCAGCATGCTTTCAGGACATCCAACCATTCCATGGATATGGTTTGGGTGTACTCGGGTAGACATTTCCCCAGCGGTAATGAGTTTTATTTACTGAAAAACGTTGCTATAGATGCACTATGACTATAGTTTCTGACATTAACAGTGTGTATGTTTGTTCTGCAGAACTTCCGTGTCAGCCAGAGCTGGATAGAAGCAGGGAGAAGAGTCACTGTGTGCCATCACTACATATCAGGTGACTATAGTGATAATTAACTAGGAAATACTAGACTAACCTCATCATACAGAATAAATGTAAGCAATGTGGATTTTAGGAAATTTGAGAGGTACACAGCCATATATAATTTTTATATGGATTTGTTTCAGATGGGAAAAAATGTGATAGCGTACATATTTCCTTTTGTTTATCATACAAGTATAAAACCGAATGACAAAGTAAAAAATACGGATTTCAACCAAAGAATGTGGTTGGTCTAAATTATGTCTATATATGCTTCATAGTAACTTACAAATTTCTGGATTTTAAAAAGAGCAATGCACATACAGTCCCAGGCTCCCTGTTTCACCCTTGGGAGGAGCCCATGTGACTCTCTACGTTAGAAGACGATAAATCCAGTGCCAAACTAGCCGATGTCAACATACGACATCTTGAATAAGCTCCAGGCTGTATCAGGTGGTAACACTCGCTTCTGTTTGTTGTAAAATACCCGTGAGCATGGCGCAACAGCACTGGTCTCGGACACAACTTCGAGTAATATATTTCAGTCCTAACTAACTAAAACAATAAGAAACTAATCCATGGTTTGGCGTTTTATCTTGGTCTTAGATCATGGGGAGAACAGAGGCGTTCAAACAGTGGCGCCACACACTGGACTGGTGATCAGTCCACTGTGTGGCGCCACTGTTATAGCCATTGCAATGCATAGATTAGCATTCATTTTGTAGAAAAAATACTCCCAAATTTGTCTGTGGACTCCCAAATATGGGCAGAGTGGGAGTGCGATGGACTCCCATTAGTTTCCTATGAAAATCGATGCCTGACATATCAACATATCCAAAATGGAATAATAATGCTCCCCTCCAAGCCACAGTCATGTGTGTCTCATTAGTAAGTAAAGCAGCTGAACATGCTTGCATGTTTATAGGTGTCGGAGAAACTGCAAGTGGCGTGCCAATGTGCATGATGTCGTAGGACTGTTGCTGGATTGTGTTGGCTGTGACCTGCGTCACTATGACATCCAGTGGACGGTCAACACAAGCCTTGACTGGGATAGGGGCACCGGGACAGGGGACAGTCACAGGGCACTCAGCATCTACCCTGATGTCCTGCAGGTGGCCACGGTCTACCTGGTCAATGCCACTGGTCAGTTCCTCTGTCTTTTCTCTAAGGTAGACCTACCACATCACACAGAACTTGAATAGTATTGTAAACTCTTGTGATCTACAAACACTATTTTGTCATAGACATTGTATGATTTTCTGTACGCATAATCATAATTGTTTTTTTGTTGGAAAACATATTTATAATTAATAATCTTGAAGTGACATAAACATAAATGTAATCACACCCATTCATGTATACTAACTCTACTGGTAAATTAATTTAAAATGTAGAAAACAACAATTTAAAAAGTAAACTTCTTTATTTAATAAAAAGAAAGCATTCCTTTGTTAATAAAAAAATGGCTTTGATTGTAACTTGTGAAAGTGCGAATAGACTTATGTTGTAACATATATAAATGTACCACTTTTGTAAGTTTTTGCCCAATTTTGACAGGACGTGGTAAAAAAAGTCAGTTTGTCCAATGTTTTCACAGAAACTAAATACAACGACCAAAATAATTAAATTGAGGAGCGGCCTTTAAAATGTAGAAAACAATCGTACAATTGGGATAACTCTATGACAACATCGCGCTAATGAAACGTTTACGTTTTAGCCACACAGACAGGTTCTCACGACTCCTTGCCCTTGGAAGCAAGCTACGTTCTGCACATGGCGCGGCCGCCACGCGGAGGTCTGTGCCAGGTGGTACCACAGGAAGGCGTCGTCATGACAGACCTCTTCAACGTCACCTGTGTGAAGTTCTTTGATCCGTCAGTGCCACTGAACTACCTCTTCTATCTGAATCCAGACTCAAGCACTGGCAAGAAAGGTTAGTGGTGATGTGGATTCAATAATCCGAGCTTGCAACAGGGTATGTTTATAATAATGGATTACATGACAGATTTGAAAAATAAACCAACAAATTGAATCACTTTGCTATGGTATTTAGTAGGGCCGGAACAATACACCAGTGCACCGGTGTATTGCGATACACACCTCCCAGTATGGTACATGATACACAATATCTGTATCATGGCACACTATGATATGCGATAGCGGTAGGCAAAACATTATTCACGTCACCTTTGTGAAGCAATAAACGTTCAACGCGAATTGCACCTGCCATGTATCGATAAAATAGTGAAAGATAACATGTAGTATGTTTCCTATATATGTATATCTAAATATAATCTATGTAAAATCTTTACACTATTATTTTTTTTCAATGCATGCATGCAATTTGGACCTCATGTGAGTGACAATGTGATGTCTGCTGTAATGTTGCCTTGTCCACGTTATAAATATACATGTGTTTTACTGTTGTATCATTCTAGTCAGTGTAGTCTGTATTGCGATATGTATCGTAATTTGAAGTAGTGTATTGTTCCGGCCCTGATATTTAGTGTTCCAATATTAATTTATCGATGAACTTACACATTTTTCAGGCATAAATTTGCTGTAGTATATAAGATATAGCTAAAAACACAATTTCAGCTAATTCACAGCAGGATATTTAAATTGACAAAACACATAAAAGTTGTATTTTTTAAATAAATATCTTAGATTATAACTATTTAAAAGTAACTGTTAGGGTTCCCGTCTTTTGCAACAATTGGGACATGGATGTGTCACATTCACATAAAAAATTTCCAGGAACCCTGATAAAATTTTATAAAATTAACGTTATCTCTGAACAACACACTTTCAAACAACACCAAATTTATTTTTATTGCATTCAGAACAAGAAAGATCCATGCAAGACATCATATGGTGGCCATACATTGTTATTGCCATTTGTTGTAAAACTACCGTATGGTGGATCTGTCAGCTGACCTAAACGGCTACGATATTTGCAAAAAAAATTATCATACATTGCATGATAGCATGGTATTTGGTAGTGCTATACATAGTTTGGCATTGTAATTCCCACTAGATGGCTGCACATACTAACATATTTCCCACAAGAGGGAAGCACCTGATTTTAAATTTCTAATTTGTTGAAATGTGTGGCCATATGATGGCAAGTTTCTGCCTGGCATATAAGCAGAAAATTTACTGACCCTTGGGGCTTAAGCTAGGCGGATCTTGGGGTCAGTTCCTTCGGATGGGGTATGATGTATGAACAGGTTTGGTTGCACATGTTTCTAATGCTTGTATCTGTGTAACCTCAAAGTTATATCTATCACAAATTGTGTTGTGATTTTGGGTTCTTCATGGCTAAAGACGATTGTACGGTTATGACATCACAACAATTGGAAACTAATTTTAATTGTTCTCCTCTTTATCCCTGAAGTCTGGGGTGAAGCTGGAAATGATACCGGTCATAATTTTTTGTATACACATTTTAATAAATTTTGCAAATTCATTGATACCTAAATTAATGGATGTGTGACATTTCGGTGAATAACACAATGCATGAATGAGTTAATTCAACATTAAATCATACAACAAGAACAAACTGATTCAGTTCCGTCTCCTCCAGTCTCCTGCCTGTGGAGTCACGTAGCCGCCCTCCTGGGGTGGCGATGAGGTCAATACCCCAGATGCAATCAATCACTAGGTAATGTTGAAATCACAAAAAAAATCATCAGACAAGTACATTTATTATTGTTCCACAGAAATGTTCTCAAAATAAGTTTATAATTTGCAACGTTGTTCAGTACAAGTGATACGACGTGTGTGAAAGCAGGTCAGCTGCTACACATGAGTGTGGGAGAGCCTGTCATGCCCCCCCTTCCCCTGCCAGTGGGGCCAGCCCGCAACAACTACACCAGTGTCATCAGAGTGGCTATAGCCGACAGTCTGGCTGCCTCTGTCTATGTAGATCTTCATGTCAGGGTGAGTCCACAGTTAAGGGCATATTATATACTTTCTATCCATGTTGTTAACTTTTTATCACAGAGGCCCATCCAAAATAAGGTTCTTAATTACCAAGCAGATTTGCTTTCGCACCGATATCCTGTTTTTATCTGAACAGTCCATGTTCATGTTGTATTTGTTTTGCTTCATGTGTCGGCAAGTACCATAAACTGTATATGAAATACATTTTTTATAAATGTTTGACTTCCTAAAAAAAATTTCAGTTATAACTACAGTCGACTTCAGATGCCATAGTAACAATGATTAATTATTTTTAGCCACAAGTACAAGTGAATGAAACCTTCAGAATTAAGTTCTGATTCAAGTGGTAAGAAAAATAAAAAAATTCCATTACAGAGTTGTGATATATTTGATCAAAAATATCTGTTTTAAAAGAACAACAACTAAATTGATTGCAAAACCGAAAGTGTCCTGGACCAGTACACATACACACATTTTGTGACGTCATAGAAATATGTATGGTGTACTCAATGTAATTCGATAGGCCTGTGCGCCTATGCTGTAACTACACAAAAGTCATAGTCGGGATAGAATAGGTAACTACGTAAAATGTCGTAGTTGGGATAGAAAGAGTTAATACCATGGAATGTGTCAAATTGGAATGCTGCTAGTACCTCATTGTTTTGATATGCATGAGTGATTATTGATGCTTCAGACGATCTTTATGCAGCAAAGGTCTGTTTTATTTATAAAGAAAACTGATAGCAGTAGAAATTAATGATGTTGGAATTTTTATTTTGTTTTTGGCTCTGCCACTTTAAAGTCTTTCACATAGTTTATCACGAAATAAAATGAATTGAACTACCAAAAAATAACTTATACAAAGGAGCTGATTTTTATCAGCCCATGTTGGGCCACAGTTTTTTTTTAGGTTTACAGATTTTTACAGTCATGCCTAACATCGGAGGAAGGGAAAATGTTTTACTGTCATGTCAAACACCGGTGGGGTGAAAAAGAGGGAAGAGAGATGAAAAGGGAAAAGGATTAATCAAGGCCAGTTGTTTTTCTAAAGTTTTTGTATGGATTATTACAGTAATGTTTAAGGTAGCTGGGGTGGCTATTATATGCTTGTCTTGAATTGATTAGTTTCAGTAGAAGTTTTAAAGATAAATTAACCATTTCTTCACAGATTGTATTCCAGATTAATAAAATTTTTAGTTTTTCATTTATTTGGTCAAGTTACAAGATTTTTTTTTTGTAAATGTAAAAAAAATTTCCACAAAATGCGAAATTATTTCGTTTTTGAAAAATCCCAAAATAAATAAATGACATACATATAAGTATGACAGTGTCACTGATAACTTTGAGTTAGATATGGGTTAACATAAACGAATTACGTCTGGTACACCACCGTGAATGAATTCAGCAAAAAGTTGAATGACAGCCTAAAGTGGCAGTGTATTTTTGACACAAACCCTTCAC
Source organism: Lamellibrachia satsuma (assembly GCA_033239005.1). Taxonomy (NCBI): domain Eukaryota; kingdom Metazoa; phylum Annelida; class Polychaeta; order Sabellida; family Siboglinidae; genus Lamellibrachia; species Lamellibrachia satsuma. Next base: position 6,809,672 of record BSQZ01000029.1, on the reverse strand, counting down.
CAATCGTAATTCAATATCGTATTACGTTGCCTACATGTAAGACGCGTTCATATGTCAAATTGCAACATCATAAGTGTTGTATTTATTTTTAAATAAAGAAATTAAGCATAATTTCTTGGTTATTAATGAAAACACAATCTTAACAAATGCTTGTTTTTGTGTCGAAATTTATGTTTTTTTACTGGCGTTTTACGAATTGTTGACAAAACAATGACCATTTGTAATATTGACATGTCCCCTTAATTTGCAGCCACAATGGCCCTTGAATCTGTATTTGTAACGTGTAACGTATAGTAATTTTTCCATTGGCATGTTGTGAACTTGTGAAAGTGAATCTAACGATAATAATTATTCAAAGAATTACGCATGCATTTGATTATGCATTTGACAAATCAAATGTTTGTGGGTCGTATTAAAATGAAAATGTTTAAGGTAAGCATTCAAATGCAAATGCATTAAAAATGTTATGGAGGCATTTGAATGCGCATTCAAATGCTCAACATTCAAATGCGCATTAAAATGCAGTTGCATTTGTTAACAAGCCTGATATATGTTGCCATTTCCGTTTGTGTCAAAGTCATGATAAACTAGTTTAGCGCAGATATATGCTGGTTTAAGAACATGGTTTAGTGTTGGGGGGGGGCAGCCATGGCCTAGTGGTGTTGGACTGTAAATTCAAGGGTTGTGAGTTCAAGACCCACACTGGGCACGGAGTACAAACACTGTTTGGAAGGTACCTGCGATGGACTAGTGTCCCGTCCGGGAGAGTCAGTATAACGGCACTGTAAGTTGCTTCGCACTATAAAAACCAGGTTTAAGCACTGGCCATATAAGCCTTCATGGCTTCCTAAGGCGTAATGCCAGGGGAATGACTTTACCTTACGCAAGGTAGAATCACAATAACCAAACGATATGTTCTGCTTTCACGGCGAATGGATATAGCTGGTTCGAACATTGTAGCAACAGCCCAAGTATGCCTGGAAATAGTCGGTCTATATTTCATTTTGAAACTTTCATGACTATGAAAATCACTTCTCTTACAGAACATTATTCACATAAATGTTGCACGAGACTGATCATTTATATTTTGTATAAACAGTAGTAATGCAGTACAATGCTACCGTGAATGGCGTTCCCCAGCATTGTGAATATAATTATTTTTGGTGTCGCAATGCTTCTCTGCCATTCGATTTTTGTGAACATTTTGTTTGTGTTAAAATAGATTATTCGCAAAAAAGTTTCACGTGAGAATATCAGCAGGACATAAAAAATAAACAGCTTTTCAATTTGTATTGTATTTATTCCCCAAAATGTGGTCAGCGGATCGGTAAACCCCAAAAAATAAAAACCGTCACCTCACTGTAAATGTTATATTTCCGTTTTCTTGTTTTTAGGTTTTACCAAAGAAAGAAAACAAAAGTGTTCAGTTGAAAGACTTGCAACTGCTGAAGAAATACATTGTAGGCATGCACACTTCCAGCAACTTCTCAAACTTGGGTGTTTTACATAAAACGTCAGCAAACATTTCGGGTGACACTGCCCTGAATAGAGCGGCTGCTAATGGCACGGTACAAGGATGTCCAGTTCTAGGAGTGCATCCAAATAGTACTTCATCAAATGCAACATTTCCAAATAGTACATTACTGAATGAAGTATTTTCCAAGGATACGTTACTGAACGGATCATTTACTAGTAGTACATTCCTGGATTGTCAATTTTCAAGTGGTGAATCTTTGGATACGGCGTCTGAGAACGATACACTTTCTGAAGGCGTCTTCTCCAGTTTGGACCTTCAAACAAGTACATTCAGAGATGGTAAGTATTCATTCATACAGAGGCAATGAAGAAATGAGTATGGGAGGCAGGCAGGGAGGCAGGGAGGCAGGGAGGCAGGCAGGCAGGCAGGGAGGCAGGCAGGGAGGCAGGCAGGCAGGGAGGCAGGCAGGCAGGCAGGGAGGCAGGCAGGCAGGGAGGCAGGCAGGCAGGCAGGCAGGCAGGCAGGGAGGCAGGGAGGCAGAGAAGGATGTGTGATAGAAAGAGGATTACCAGGTGTAGTGTCCTCCCTATCTAAAAATCTAACGGTTGGTGTGAGACAGAAGAATTATGGTTGAACCAACATTTCAGCCAGGAAAAATGTGATGGACGTCTCTTATTAATCATTAACTATTTTGCTTCCATATATGACTTGTTAGAGCAGTTTATGATTGACTAGAGGTCACTGTTGGGTTGATGTTCATTTGTCACAGAAACAAAATATATTTAGTTAATTATTTTTCGGCATGTAAGTAAATTTCATATTCTCGTACATTCATATTGAAAATAAGTTAATTACCTGTCAGAATACTGGTTATGCTCTACAGAGCTTTTCGGGACTTTCGCAGTCCCTTCATCAGTGTTAGAATCATAGGAGGCTATAAAAATTAGGGAGAGGCACCCAGAGATAAACGGAGACGACCACTACAACATTCCCACAATCTTCTTGGAACTGCTGTCATGTGACAATCAGCATCCAGGTCACATGACACTAGACATCAGCGCATTCTAATGCTGATGAATGGAATGCGACAGTCCCAAAAGCTCTGTAGAGCATAACCAGTATTCTGACAGGTAACTAACCTATTTTCAATATTTTTCACATTTTTAATAAATCAAGAATTACTTTGCGAGTTTGTATTTTATAGTGCCTTAAATAAAATTCAATATTTGTTTCTGAATGTTCTTCTTATTTAAATGGACAACTGCCCTTTGATGTGTGTGGTATGCATCATGCTAGTTTCTCTTTCTGTTGGTAGAATTTGCGTCAACAATAAGTCTAGCTCTGAGTGTTTCTTCCATTGTGACAAGTGCATCACAAGTTGGGGATTTGGAAAAACAGGTAATAATTGTGTGATTGTATTTTTTACATTCAGCCTATCTTCAGTTAAAACTGGTGAATGATTCTAAATAAATTCAGGTTGAGTAACTTACGTCATTTCCAATTACAAATACCAGTTCCAATAAAAAATCAATTTCAGTTATCAATTCCATATGAAAATAAAAGTATGCGAACAGAGAAACCACATATATACATAATGCCCCCAAAACATCTATTTTAGAGCAAGTAATTTCTGCTTATTATGGTACAAAATGGCAAACAGATATGATAAACGCAATAATATTATATTTCATTGATTTTTTGTAGTGAATAATTTGAGGTAAAGAGTTACATGATATAATTGCAAAGGTAAATGAGAATACCAATTACATTTTCACCAATTCCAATTAGTTTCAAAAACAAAACACCGGTTACAATATTGGAATTGGCGTTTCAATTCCAGCTACAATGTATTTGACCCCAAATCTGACCAAAATATTGCATGGTGCCGTTTATTTTCCTTAAGCTCTGAATTATAGTAGTTGCCTAACTTTTAAACGTTAATAGTTACATGACCAGTAGAATACAGACAGTATTTAGTTAGTTGCCTGACCAGTAAAATGCATGTAGTATTTAGTTAATTCCATGACCTGTAGAAAACAAGTAGTATTTAGTTACTTGTGTGACTAGTTGAATATCGTGTTTAGTTAGTTAGTTAGTTAGTTAGCCTATTGTCTACAGGTACAGGATGTCGTGGTGAAGAGAGTGAGTCAGCTCACGTTGAAGGACATGGCGAGTATCTCACAGAAAGCAAGCTGTCTCAACCAGCTCACTGCTACTGAACAGACGCTCAGCGAAACTAGTAAAGTAAGTGACACTATTTGTTAAATGTTTCACTTTCGTGTCATTTTCAATAGTCTGGGAAATGGCAAATGTTATGCAGTTTTGGGAAATATAAATGCTTATGCATGGAAACAATCGAAAAATATAAAATAGGGATACTAAACTAGACATGTACAACCATTAAAATAAAAAGGCAGCTAAATAATCCCAAAACTCCAAAACTGAGGGACCTTTTCTTATGAAAAACACTTAATAGAATGTGGCTTGACAACACTAGAGATCAAATAGAAGTTGTTTAAATATTGAATTTAAATCTATATATATATTTATATATATAAATATATTGATAGAAATATGTTCTTCCAACTCATTGAAAATCATAATACTAGAGGGTAGTATATTGGATATGAGAAAGCACTCATTCTCACTAAGGACAATGAGTGAATGGAATAAATGATCTACACATTGTGCAAATACTAGTAGTGTTAATATGTTTAAAAACACAGTTGAGAGATACCTGAGTAGGGTGTGAACTGTTGAAAAGTTGATAGTTTCCTTGTCCACTTGCCATCAGGAGCTTTGTTTTGGATGTCGTCCTTGTTCAATCCTGTAGTTGGAGGCTGTCAAGAGCTACACAGAAATGGCCAAGTTTCTCAAGAATGTGTCTGAGTCGCTGGATGAACAGAACTCACTCGACATTCTTGCAAGCAGACCAGAGTTTGTAGAATCTGCTGCCTGGTAGGTGAAGTCTGTCAGTTTTGCTACAGCTACATTGCAGCCTTATTTTCACCATCCATTACAGCTCATACCTCTATGTTAGTCACATACTATGTGACTAGTGTACTGTTGAGCTGGTTGCTTTCCCCACTTTGGTGGGTTTGAGATAGAGACCACCACTCTGTGTGTCTTTGACAGGTTACACATTCACCCCTTGTTTGGAGTTATTTACCTTTCCATTAACTTACATATCAGGTGGAAGGGACCAACGGCTTTGACTGTCTCTTCCGAAAGACAGGCAAAGTGGGGTAAGAAATTGCCCAAGTTTCAAAGTGTTAAAAGTTTTATATTACTGGTCTGTAGATGTTTAACAGCTGTGTTATAATGCAATGTCTGGAGACAAGAGATCAGGTTATGTTTCCACTACATGATATTGCCCCCACAAGCTACTGATTAGCACTGCCACTGTATAGGAAGGTGGTTAGAAACACAGAATGTTGGCTGGACTCAAATGATGCAATACAACGTGCATTTCCAGCACCACAGGTTCCAGCCATTGTTGCTGCTCAGAAACTGTGACAACTTGCGATTATTTGGAGCGAAAACTTTGCTTTTATCACAGAAACGTACACATCCTGTAAATTTGGCTGCTGTAAAAACTGCGCAACTGCGGTCCGAAGCCTGGGTAAAGAGGGAGGGTTGGGCATAGGGCTAACAACCCCATCCGGTAAAAAAACTGTTACAGAAACCAATACCAAAGATCAAGCCAATTGTGGTAACAGGAATGAAACAAGCCAGGAAACTGGAAGGATGGAGTATGCCAGCCAAACCCAGATGGAAGCTGACAGACCGATAGTGGATTTCCTGAAACCGAAGAAGAAGATGAGATGCGCCTGCTGGAACGTACGTACCTTGTACCAGACCGGCAAGCTGGCTCAGGTGGTGAGGGGGTTCAACAATTATAACTTGGATATTCTTGGAATCAGTGAAGCAAGGTGGACAAGAACAGGGAGCCTGCTTGCATTAGGCCACACCATGCTCTACTCAGGGAGAACCGACAATCATAACGCAGAAGAAGTAACCATAATATACCAAAGCAAACTGGAAAAAACACTTATTTAATGGAAACCCATGGCAACAAGAATTATAACAGCCAGATTTAACTCAAGATACACCAAGCTCACTGTCATATCGTGTTATGCCCCTATTGAAGATGACGAAAAAGAGGACAAGGAGGCTTTTTACGATTAGTTGCAAGAACCGATACAAAGGGTATCGGCTCATGACATGGTGCTGGTGATAGGTGGCCTTAATGCCAGCGTTGGCAATGACAACACAGGCAGAAAGAGCAACATGGTCACACACGAGTGTGGAATCATGGACGATAATGGACAGCGCCTCTTCGAATTCTGCGAAGAAAACAAACTAGTCATCATGGGACCATTTTTCATCATAAAGAAATCCACAAGAAAACTTGAATTTCACTGGACAGGGGCACCACCAGCCAGATAGACCACATTCTTGTCAACAGGAAATGGAGAAGTTCACTGCCGGATGTAAGGACAAAAAGAGGGGCAGATGTGGCCATCGACCACAACTTAGTCACAGTAACCTTAAAGCTGCGAAAGACCAAAAGATGACAGGAGAGGGCAAGACAGCTTGACTCTAAGAGGCTGAAGAACGACTTGAGCTGAGAAATCGATTTAGCACCCTGGAGGAAGAACCAGAAATGAACATACAAGACAAAGAAAAGGAATGCTTGGATGAAGCAGGACACTTGGACAAAGATTTCATAAAGGAAAGAGACCAGGCAAAAAAATTAATGCACCCAGATCGCAAAGGCTGAAGGACAGACTGAAAATCAGATATGCTGAGCTGAACAGAGAGGTTAAGAGGATAGCTAAAGCAGATAAGAAATCTTTCATGGAGGGATTTGCAGAGGAGGCTGAGGAAGCAGCTAGAAAACAGGACCTTAAGACTCTATAGGATCACAAAAAACACTCGGCAGTAGATTAAAAACAGTGATGCACCAGTCAAGGATACACATGGAAACCTCGTCTCAAGTGAAACAGGGAAATTGGAGAGCTGGAAAGACCACTTCCAGACCATCTTGAACAGGCCGGAGCCAACTGAAACAGCTCAGATACCAGAAGCTGAGAAAGACGTGGATGTGAACACAGACCAACCAACACTTGAAGAGGTGAAAATGGCAATAAAGATGATGAAGAATGGAAAGGCTCCAGGCTCTGATGGAGTGACAGCTGAGATGCTGAAGGTTGACGATACAGTCACACCCAGACTTCTGACACAGATCTTCAGTGACATCTGGGAAACAGAAAACGTACCAGAGGACTGGAAAATGGGGCTGGTAGTAAAATTACCCAAAAAGGGAGACTTATCCAACTGCAAAAACTGGAGAGTATCACCCTTCTATCACTCACAAACAATTCTTTAACATAATTACAAAAAAAAGAAAGACTGACCAAGGCACTGGAGCAGCATATCAGGGAATAACAGGCAGGCTTCAGGAAAGGGAAATCCTGCAGTGACCACATGTATACTCTGAGGCAGATACTAGAGCAGAGCAAGGAGTGGAATACATCCCTCTATGCTAATTTCGTAGACTTTGAAAAGGCTTTTGACAGCCTTCATCAGGAGTACTTATGGAGCGTCATGAGACATTAAGGAGTTCCTGCCAAGCTTGTCAACATCATCAAAGTGCAGTATACATTTTTTTTGAGCACAAGTTATATGCAGCAGCAGTCTGACAGTACATTTGAAATCAGCTGCTGAGCATGGACTGGATCATGCGAAAAGTAGAACGTGCAGGAGAAGAGGGATTAGATGGACGCTGACAATATATATGTGTGTGTGTATATATATATCTATATATATATATGTACACATATCCTGTATATATATATATATATATATATATGTATATCATATATATAATGATGTGCTCTCATATATATATATATATATATATATATATATATATATATATATATATATATAGTAAAAACTGTGCATGCCTCTTTCTGATCACATCAAGCAATTGGTGCAATTTAGCTGATGTTTGATAATGTGATCAGAAAGAGGCATGCATGCAGTTTTACTATATATATATATATATATATATATATATATATATATATATATATATATATTCCCACTGAAAACTATAGTGCAATTCAGGTGATGTTTGCTAATGTGAAAGAGGCATGCATGCACACTTACTTAATCCTCTTCATGCAGAAGTGAATATAAGGCCAACACCAGAGCATGCCACTGCAGTCTATCTCTTTATATATATATATATATATATATATATATATATATATATATATATATATATATACACGTATGTCTATATGTATTCATATAGACATACTGTAGTCTCAGTGGCTTTTAAATATGACATATTGTTACTTACTGTAGTCACAATAGGCGTAGGATAATGTGAATGATAAATAAACATGACCACATTGTCTTGTAGGACAGTCTTCAATAAATAAACATGACCACATTGTCTTGTAGGACAGTCTTCAATGGCAGTTTGACCTTGGTTGAGAAGATGGTGACGGGAAAAGAACATCTGGTATGAGTGCACATCATTACAAATAATTCTATATAAAACCTTTCATCACAATATTATTATTGTTGCAAAACTTTACCCCAGGGACAAAGTTTACAAGCTTGTTTTTTCGAAGGTTTGATTTTATTTTGTCCATTTAATAATTTATCCCAGACTGCCAACCTTCCGAGAGGAGATGACACAACACGATGACGAGAGGGTGTTTGAATAAAAACAGTTATTTGTCGTGGAAAAGCTCTTAAATTAAGTATTGTCAATTTATTGTACTTAAAAAGGTCCTGTACCTGATCATCCGGAAGTGCACACATCTAGTAGATAGTCTTAGAACGTCTGCAGTGGTGATGCACACAGTGTGTCTGTGATTGTTGCCTAGACAGCCGAGGTCGCCCGAGAGTGTCTTAGGACCGCAGAGGACATTGCCTCCACCCTGATCTCCCTGAAGGTGCCTGGACACAGGGCTATAGAGGTGTACTCCAGGGACCTGGCCGTGCTCCTGAAGAAGGACTTCTTGGACCACCTTAGTGGGGCCTCCTTCCCACTCCGCAGCACCACCACAGACAAGGGTGGTGGGAGAGGGGGAGAGGTCAGGCTTCCTGACATCATCGGAAACACAGCTACCTCAGCCGAACAAGTACTCGGAATGCAGGTAGGGTGGACAGTCTCCCACATAGATCTAGTGTACTATTAGTTATAATAATTAGTGGCTTTCCTGTAATAATTACATGATAAGGTTGTGTTAGTGATAAAATCAGTAACACAATGATATTTTGTAATTGTTACACCTTACTTGCCCATAAATCATGGCATATCAAAGAGTTTAAATTATGATACTTTATCATTGTATATTATATTTTATTGTTGCAACACCTTATTTGCTCATGAATCAATGACACTCATGCACGCACACACTTACTCACTCACACGCACTTATACGCGCACAAAAATATACTCATAACAGTCATCTTCAGTGTAATAATTCATCACTGACGTTTTTCATTAATTACTTTGACCACAAACACTTTTCTGCAAGAGAAAACCTTGATCAGTGAACTGATATACATCATTAGCATTATTCAGACCTGCCACGTTATATGAATTTCACGTATGCAATAATGGTTTTAGGGAGGATTATATGGTCGTATCCTGTTTTAATATGGATATGCTAGAAAAATTGTGATAAAGTACATATTTTCTGGTTTTCGTCACAAAGTTGCAAAATCGCATGACAAACGTATAATGGTCGAATATGATGCTAGGCAGATTTTCGACAAAACTTAGTGGATATTGTTTGATGTTGGTATATTTGATGGTAACACTCGATTGGAATAGGAATTCTACAGGCTGCAGTTAATACAACCGATAAACAATGTTTTTTGGATTTATACAGCTTTCTACAGAATTTCTAGAAAAAAATTAGGATTTCAACCAAAAACGTGATGTTGACTGTTACTTTATTTCTGCTTACAGTTGATGTATGCCAGTCATACGTTTTATAACTGGACTGGTGTATCAGAGATGGACGGAGCCACAGACATTGTGGACCTACGACTGACCAATGATGACGGCACTCCTAAATCACTGCACAATCTAGCACATCCTGTAAGCATTAGGATGCCTCTGTTTATAGAAGGTAAGACTTCACAGAAAATGTACCTGACTGGTTGTATAAGTATTTATTGCTTGAATAAATATGAAGTTAAATGGGCATTTCCCAGGTAATGGGGTGACATTAAGTTTAAACAGTAATATTAATGGTGTGTTATTCATCTCCTCGTGTCATATGCTGTAGAGTTTCCATGACATGGAAATGATAAAAGTAAGTACAGTCAAACTTGCTGATTCGACCACCTGCATTAACCTGTCATCAACGACCACAGTAAAATCCTCCCGAATGAAGAGATTCAGTTAAATTGCCTGCATTAAGCGACCACCTGTATTAAGAGACTGCTTTTAGGCCATCCCTTGTGTGGTCGCATAAGGCAGGTTTGACTGTACATTTGAAGCATGTATGAAATCATGCACGTGACAGGCATTCAGGTTCATGTGTAGATCACTGCGTAATTTCTCTGCAGGTGATCCAGCTAGTAAACACAAGCTTCTGCTTATTCGAGCGCACGCGTTTGTGCTTCCCGATGCGCATGAAGCGTAAAGTAATCTGTACTGTTGCGGTTTCCCAGAGGACATCACGAGGAAAATCACAGTGGCTCTCCCTGGTGGTCGCAGAGAGATCGACCCCGATGACATCACAATCTTCTCTCTGGAAGTTCCACAAAACAAGCAGTACTATGTCATGCTGTCACTGCTAGGTGTCGCCACTCACCTGTCATTTATTCTCATCGTCAAGACATACTCCATGCCAGACTTGTGGGACTTCTATGGCGGAGAACGTATCAGCAAAAATGCGATCATATTCACTGTTAGTTTCACACACCAACAAACGATCAACATTAGTCACTATAACGTGCCCGGAGTTGAGAATTTGATTGAAAGAAATGGCAGCATTTATATCCTCGGACGAACGTTCAGCAGCATACAAAGAGTGCCACTGTACTTTGGCCTAATGTCGACCATCTATGACGGACACTTGTGTGAACAGTGTAGGAAAGTCAGCGATGTGACGTGTGGATTTTGTGTGCAAATGTCCAGTGATGACAGTGTAGATTCTGTGGAGATGCAAGTTTCTCTCGCACTGCCTGATTGTCTGTCCTGGAACGAAAGCAACAGAAAATGGAGCGACTATGGATGTAAGGTAATATTTCACATTACACTACTTATTCCCCCTGGTCCCTTGTGGGGTGGGGGCCACATCTCTTAATTTCTTCCTCCCTCTCAATGAGTTGTCACTATATATTGGGACCCTCGGATCCATCAGGATCCATCAAACTTCATAGTTGCAATTATTTTTGCAGCATTTCTGTGTATATTGCATGTGCATTGTTATGGAAATCTAATGATTATCAAATATATGGTTTTCATAGTTCTAAAAAGTATTTACCTTTACGTAGCACTGTTGGCTCCACAGAAATTGTCCATAATTGAACAAATGCTAATCTCTTCAAGATGTTTACGCTATCCTTGCTTTTAATTTGTCCTTCTGCTATTGCTGTGAAATGTTGAAGGGAGATTTAACCTTTGCTCAACAGCAAGGTGGGAAGCCTGGGCAGGTGTGACTTTGTTTTTTGTCTTTGTAACACCATCAATGCTCTTTTTCAGCTGCCCTCTTGCTTCGTATTTACGTGTCTTCATGTTCCATGCCCTTGCTACTGGTTGATTTGACTGCATCCTCACTAAGTGGCCCAATTTGTTATAAATTTGTTTTTTACAGATTTGTCCATTCTACGGATTTATAAATTTTCTACATATTTTTAGTGTCAAAATAAATCTCCGGACGGATATTGAATTCCACACGAGAAAAGACAGTAGGTGATCACGTAGCATTTTTCCCATGTCACTCGCCATATATTGAATTGTCTATGTAAACAACTTCTCTGGATTTTTTTTTACAAATTGGACACCCCTATTTCTATATATCTCTTATACACATGTATGTTCGTTTCTGGACTTGTTCACAGTTTTCTTCAGACACCTCATTTACCCATGTGGTAATTTAGCGTTCGTGTGTACTGGTAGTAATGAATTGTTTTAGGTTTCGGCAGAAACAACACCATCAAGTCTAGTGTGTGACTGCAACCACCTGAGTTTGTATAAAGGAAGCTGGTATGTGAAGCCACAAGAAGTCGATCTCAAAAAATTGGAGCTGATCTTTGACATTCTGTACAATGCAGTGGTGTTAATGGTGGTCCTAGGAGCATGGTCCATATACTTCGTGCTGCTTGCATGGGCACGCAACAGAGACCGTCGAGACCTAGCTAATGTAAGTCACAAACCATTATTTACTCTATTCAAACTTAACAAGTCCATCTATTCAAACTTAACAAGTATTCCATGATATTTGTGATAACGTAATGACATGTATTGAAGCAGGTTGCAGAAAGAATGTGTCATCTAAGCTAACAAATCAAAACTAAAGATTGCCTTAAAATCAATCCATATAAAATCATCTACGAAACAAGTGAAATAACCAACTCTCTCTTTGTCTAAGCCTGCTTTGTTAACTTCATCATATTGTTTCAAATGCAAAGATGAGGCACAGTGGTTTGACCATCTTTGAATAAAGTGATGTTCTCTTTCTATGGTTTTTAGCATGTTGTTATCATGCTTTTTTGTTGTTTTAATATGCTGTTCTTGATTTTAACATGTCATATATAATGTCTATTCTGAATATTATGTGATCATGCTGATATATCTATTTTAGCATGTTGTTGTCGTTCCCTTTTTGTTCTCCGTGTCAAACCATGCTGACACCAGTGTAGTATCTTGGTGGCCATTACCACATTTTGAAGACCTCAACACAAAAGTCACGAACTAGGCGGGAAGCACACTTTTAATAATCAAGCAAAACCGTGTTACAAGACAGCACTATAGCGGCACCGATGCAACGGTTTTTTAATTGACATAGTCAATAGGTGGCAGCACCTTACGCTATGACACCAATATGTAACAACCAGGATTTTAGTGTTGCTCCATCAGCTCTAGGTTGGTGGAAAATTTACTTTGTGCTAAGAAATTAAGAATTTTGGGAAATAGTATTTATAAAAAAAATTATTTTACCAACAATTGTTACTGTAAACTTACAGTAATTTCTTTTTATTACATGGTAATTGCTACTGATGATGCACTGTCTACGGTGATATACGTTGTCCTGCACAGTGCATAGTCTAGTACAATAAAAACCAGTGTCACATTGTTACGTATGCGTGCTGAAGAATTATTACAAACGGTGCTCATGGTGTAATGTAAAACTTACCATTTTGTAGTAAGCAAATTTTTTTGACAGAATTCATTAATTGAGTCGTTTTATGTGTGTTTTTGTGAGTTTCCATTTTCTGCTGAGATTAACAGAAACTTGGGTTATGTTTCGTGTTTAGTTCTGTCATACATAGATACATACCACACACAGCCGTCATTGATGAAGAATAAAATATGTTGTTGCATTGCGAACCGAATACTAATACACAAAATACCTTAGAAAAGGGATTAAATTCACTTTTTAAATATATTGGGAGCTCTTCCACTGTCACCATTTTATTGTGAAGGCCTAAATAGGTTAAAGTTACACCATTGCCTAGCTTTAACATTTAGGCTAATGGTACCCTAACCCTAAAAACAAAACCTAACACTAATCCTAGCCCTAAGACATTACATTGATGTGCAGTACAAAAGTGTTGTAGCTTTAGCCACTCATATTGTAAAACCTACATCTAGGATATGTTTAGTAAATTTTTTTCAAGGTAAAAAACAGATTTAGTTGACCAGATAAATAACAATGAAGCTATTTTAAGGCTAATTAATGGATGTCCCTTTTGTTATGGACTTGATTCCAGGCTTAAGCAAATAAAATAATGCTTTACTATAAATATTAAAAATACAAATTTACATAGTTAATAAATATATCATATGAACAATTTTGATATCAGCACGGCTGACCTTAACTCTGTATTTTTTACTGTGACTAACCAATGTTAATCTCACTTTTAGATTTGTTCTTGCATCACCTGTTTAATTAAGTAAACCTTTTGGTGGAAAATAATGGTTTGTCCCTTTCTCAAGTATGATATGTGTGTGTTTTCGATACTGGCACACAAACGTGGGACAAAGAAGATAAAAATTCAGATTCATTAATTGACACTTGCATTAGTTTTACTAAATTCTTGAACACCATCTTGATAACCAGAAACAGTAAAAGATAACTACTCAATGGTAAATAAAAAAAATTGCATTGTAATACAAGCCATTATTATGTAATGTTCATGACTTTGTGTCCTCAAGTGACCTCAGAAGCAAATAAATAATAAGTCTATTGATAGAATATCCTTTGGAATCATAACACTGATTGTATAATCATAATTTCCTTCATGTAATCTTATCATGTTAAATCAACATCTAAGAAAGGGCATAGCGACGTACGTTACCCCAATGATGGAGCCATCAAGTATCTAACTATTTTGTATTCATTTAATGGAAATTGTCATTTCTTACTTTTCAGATAGCTTCTTCATCTCAGAGTTTTAAAAAATCAGAGTCACAAACTCTTAAACATGTCCAAATTCAAACTTTATTGTGTATGTGTAACATTCGTCGCATGGACACCAAAACTTGTAAATAAGTGCAATTCTCTTAAATTCTCTAAAAAAATGTTGGGATGTGCTCTTATTCCTTTAATGCAGGATGCACAGAAGCAGATTTGCTCTCTTGACCAGACACTGAATGATTCTGTATGTTCTGTACTTATAAAACTACTCCCCTCTTATCTTAATAATTGTCCTCCGATTGAGCGTTCTGCCTCTCCTTTCTTTGGGAAATGTCCCTTCCTCACTGATCAAAAAGTTATGTTGTTTTGTGTTCATCTTGTCGTGGGATGGCGAAGGTATATTTAGTGTAAGTGTAAATGTCCTATGCATTACCAACAATGGCCTGTCTGGTCTTAGTAGCTGCCAGGGCAGTCCATTTTTTGCAATGCCAATTTTGCCATCACATGGGTCTTTCCTGTGACGGCTTCCAAAAACGTTTTTACCAAAGAAAAAACGAAATTTCAGTGACAGTGAACTTGAAGAAGAAACTGCACGATTTTACAATATTCGCATAAGCATTGTAACAGCTTTTTGGTCCACATCTTTCTTAAGTTTGTTGGTCTCAGTTTGTTGAAGGCAGTAAAACAGACAATAATACCAACATGATACAAATTATCCATGAAACTAACATATTTCATAATATCTACATAGATTAGCATTTGTTCGATGATTTAAGCACGAAGTCACAAAATGGTGGACACCAAATTTCACTGTACTCAATAAGTGTATGCGCTGACATTCACAGGAGAATTTGTACTGCTAGTTTAATTATCACATAGAACTTTGATTCGAATTACCATAAATTTACCTCAAAATGTGCGATTGAAATGTTAAATGAAAGCAACAGAAACTTTCGGGACATCCAGAAGACCATGAAAAAAATGGAAATGAAATTAACTCATATCCCATTACTAGAATAAAAATGCCATTGAAAGGATGAACACACAGTGTAACAAAAGAAAAAAGAAACAAGAACAGTCATAAATTTACTTTCACATCTAGCCGGACCCATTAACGATCGTTATTTCCAAGGACACCAGTTGCAGCGAGTTACCATGGTTTTTACTAGCCTTGTGTCCTGTCAGTCTTTTCTGACATATGCAAACCTTTTCACCTAGTCATGGCTACACTCTTAGCAAACAGTTTCCATAAAAGTTGCTTGTTTTATCTGTCTCCCATCGGATTATTCTAATTCCCATGTGGTGCACTTTTGAATGTCCCGTTTTGGTGTCTATCTTTTATGTAAATTACAGTTTAATTTAATCTTCACAAGTAGTATTTTGCTTTAATGTGCACAATTTATCTCAGCTACATCTAACATATACATATATATATTATATCAAATGATAACATTGTAATGTCCTTTACTCTGACATTCATGTCAGATCAATTCTAAACTGAACTGTCAAAATCTCTCCAATATTGAAAACATACACATATTCAGGGATCGATCTGGACTTCGGGCACATCAGAGGCATAACTGTGCCTTTTTGAAATGTTATGTGCCCCAAATTAATTTAATAAAAGAGCAGTTAATTTGGTCGGTTTGTATAATGTGGTAATTCTGAACAGTTAATTTAATATTAGGCCAGTGATCATATTTGCATTTTTTTTTTACATTCAGTACATTTTATTTTGCTTTCTTGATACTTTGTTCACCCCGAAATATGAGGTGTATGCTATCTAAATATAAGATAGTTTTTACTTCTGCTAAAAAACTAAACACTTGAATGTCTTGATGTTTAGTGTTTGTGATCTCTTGGTATATTTAATATATTACCAATAATATAAAAAAACAACATGTACAGAGATCACTTGTTTATTTTTAAATCTGTAACGTAACAAAACAAGGTACCGAGTCTGTCCTACATTTCGTGGTCGTGCCACTACTGTTTGAAACGACAACAAAAACAGACTGTGTCTTGTCAACGTCAACGGTGCTTCTGTTGTCGACCTCGTCAACGACGTCCCCAATGTCACCGGTCTCGACACTCTCGAGCACGTCAGTTGTCAGTTTTCGTAATTGTTTCTGCAACAACAGTCTCGGCTATTGTTTGTCACTTTTTAGCCCTCCCAACTAAGGTACCTTATTAAGGTAGGGAATTGATCTTTTTTGGGCGTTACGGCATGTGGTCGATGAACGACAAATAAGAACCTACAGTTCCTATATTACTGACCCCTGACCCCCATTACTAGTAATATCCCCAACAATACAATCTGTTCAATTGTGCCTCTTTAAGTGTATTGACCAACTTCCTGTACTTGCCAACGATGGCCGACATTATTTCCTTCCCTTCGCGTCATTGTTTATTCCCACACGCACAAGATCAGCCGTGCCACCACCCATAACCTGTCCTTCCTTTTCTGTTACATCCTCTATTTTTGCCCCTGGTAGGTACATCGTGATGCATGATCCTCTCCTCTTTTTACGACTTGATCTACTTTCCTAATCGTTGACTCTCCCATGAATACCCGGTCTCTCCTCACCTTCCCCTGTGACACTATATCTGCGAAGCTCCTTTCCTGTTGCATCACTCGTTTACCATTATCTTGCTGCACACTCTGCCTCCTTCCATCTGTCTTGTGCTCGTTCTGCTTAACTCTATCACTGACATCTCTCTCTCTTTCTCGTATATCACCATCCCTCTCTACTCCGCCTCGCTCATCCTGTCATCTTTCTTCTTCTGTTCCATAGTCTTCTCCTTTTCTCGTCTGTCGTTATATCTGGCAATTCCTCTACACTCAGCCATTTACTTTGCTAGCCAGGTAGGGTGTGGTTGTTGGATAGATGGAGCACGACATATAAGAGTGACAGCTTAAAATTGGTTAGATAAGTAACAGGAATGGTTCGATAAGTAACAGGAAGCCAGTGTAACTGCTTAGAGGGAATAAAAACCAGAGTTGACATGTAACGAAGTAAAAGTACTTTGTTACAATACCTGAGTAGTTATTTCAAGTAATTGGCATGTAACGAAGTAGAATTTTGACTAAATACTTTTACTTGTAACGAAGTAGTTTTATCTAAAGAAACGCGGCTCGGTACACAATCGTTTCGGCCGAGATCACTATGCCCGTTGTGTGCTGAGGCCGAAGTCTCCAAAGAATGCTGGCCGAATTCACCGTGCGTCGACACCAACTGTATCCGCGTTGACAGCTCGCTTCGATCCGAGGTGGACCGTGGTCGACGACGCCCGTGTCGCTGCCTATGTCCTCTTTCAAAGAGGTTTTAGCACCAAGATAACCCAAGGCTGCCATATTATTTGGTCCGGTTCGCAGTCGAAAAAAATTTTCCCGAAGCGAGCAAAGCTGGCTGTGCTTCGTCGGCTTAAAGTTTGCTTTTTTAAACAAAGTTGGCTCCGTAGGGAATTTAAGAAACTACATGTTACTCTATTTTTTACTACTGTTTGCATTACAATCAAATGCCGCACAATAAACCATTCTGACGCTCACTCTAAACCACCGCTATCGCTGTCAACCGTACGGTGAAAGAATGGAAAGTCCCAGTCTCGTAGCACTTCCTTGTCATCAGTGACGTCACGTCGAAGCTTGCCGATAATCGCGGGAAGTAGTAATAATACTAATAAAAGTCCTTATATATCGCCCGATCAATCGAGATTGTTCTCAGGCGCGTTATATACATAGTAGTATTTTGGAAAAATAGACATAATCGAGGCAGGCAGGTAGTACAGAGTATTATTTGGAATTATTAATTAATTGAAGTATAATGAATTTGTGAAAATGGAAATAAACTACAAGATGTAATATAATATGATTGCAAGAAATCGTTGTTTTTATTCCCTTTATGTAGATAGAGGGGTCTCAAAGATTTGTTGTGAAAGGGTGACGTAATTTATTTGGCGTTCACACTGTGCATTGAGTACCCTCCGACACGCGGCTCTGCTCTGCTTTCAGAGAACCGTGACTATATTAGCTGACAATCACCATACAGATCGGTACTACTATCTGATGACAGTATTGACGGGCTGGAAGAACCAGGCGGGCACGACGTCAGTGGTCGCCCTCTACATGACGGGAACCGACCGCACGAGCTGGCCTCACGTGCTGATCGACGAGGACAAGGATTTGTTTCTGACGGGAGCCGAGGACTGGTTCCTCCTTACCGAGCCCCAGAGCCTTGGGGAGCTGGAGATGATCAACGTCTGGATCGATTGCTCCGGGCTCTTCCCAGCATGGTCTGTGCAGCCTATAGCACTTTCTCCGTGTTCTTGGCATAATCGTTATCCTCGCTTGCCGGGATAGTAGTGGTATTACGATACCCCTGGCAGATTGACCTGTAGAAACGTGAATGTGTCAGTTTACTCCACACCATGTGTGAAAGTACGCTGCATCATTTGTACTATGTGCCACTTCCTGTCTTGGTCGACATGTTTCTGGGAACCAGACGCGCTTGCGCCGAAACTTCAAACTTTCCAAGAAATGCCAACCATTACCCGTCCAACCAATGACCACGGGTCCACATCCAATTAAAGTTGAGTAACTTAAGTTCCCATTGGTTAACACAGCAGCTGAAAAGTCAGCGTTTCAACAGGTCGGTTTGCCAGGGATACTGATGCAGTCAAGTACGTGATTGGTCTAGCTCGCATCAGTCAAAAGAGGGCTCCACCAGGCTCTACTAGGTAACGGTACTGGTAACATTGGTTAAATAGCACTACAGCAGAATGGGTCCAACCACTTAGGAATGGCGCCTAATATAATGTGATTAGACAACATACTAAGAGGAGACTAAATGGAAATGTTAAATACTGAATGGTTATGAGGATATCGAAAATTCCGTATATCCATTTGTACGCGCGACAGTGCAGGATAGAACGTGGATTTGAAAGCTGTTCATATGAAATGATATGCTCCTTACATCGGGGGTCCTAATAGCGAACTGCCACTGTAGCATAATTTTACGATACAAACGTTGAGATTGTGTGTCTTTAACATGCAAAATCACTGTCATAATGGGAAACAGATGCAGATTTGGCCACCGAGCTTCATACAAGTGTGTTTACTTCCTCAATGCTGGGCAACATAATGAACACTGTTGTGGTGTCCCCGTTACTTGCACATGTTAAACTCTTGTAGATTTAAATGTGACAATTTGTTCTGGAAAACAAGTCCTTTACGTGGAAAGATCAATTGCATTAAATCGTCTTAGAACAATTCCAATTCAAACTGTTATTGGTTGTGGCTTATATATGGTGCTGAGGTTATGAGGACATCGTTTGGCTCCATTCTGTTGCCCAGAATTGTGGAAGGGCACACATATTTATATGGGGTGTAAAAGGAATGGATTGTGTTTACAGGTACCTCAACCAGATCACGATCACCGACATCCAGACGGACGAAGTGTGGCACTTCATCTGTGACGGCTGGCTCTCCCCCGACCCCGACGTCGGTATCATCGAGCGGCAGATCACCGCCAACCGCAACCCGTCTTTCTTCTACGCGTTCCGGGTGAAGTCCATCCAGAACATGCGTGACCAGCACCTGTGGATGAGCATCTTCGCGTGTCCTCCACACAGCTCCTTCACGCGCGTCCAACGGCTGTCTTGCGGGTTCTCCTTCGTCATGACAGCCATGATGGTGAACATCATGTTCTACGGACGCCTCGTTTCGGCCCATGACTATGTCGTTGTAAAAAACATCGAGATCTCGGTGACGCAGATCATCATAGGCACCGAGAGCGCCCTCATTAGTATCCCCATCAACATGGCTATCGTGATGGTCTTCCGAAACCTCAAAGAGAGGATGCTGTTGTCACGGCAACAACTCAACCGGTATATGACCAGCAAGGAGACGGTACGGATGGATCAGGAAGACCGGCGAGAGTCGGGTGTATCCACTACAGGTGAAACCAACACAGAATCTGATGATGAAAACAGGCATCATTCCGTTGTAACGAAAACGGGGGGAACTAGGCGACCTTATAGTATAACGAAGACAGGCGAAAAGAGGCGACATTCCAATGTAACGAAGACAAGGAAATATAAACGACATAATGATATAATGAAGACATATGGAAATAGGCGACAATCCGATGTAACGAAGACAGGGAAAAACAGGCGATTTTCCGATGTAACGAAGACAGGGGAACACAGGCGAAATTCCGATGTAACGAAGACAGGAGAAAACAGGCGACAATCCGATGTAAGGAAGACAGGGGAAAATAGGCGAAATTCCGATGTAACGAAAACAGCGAAACACAAACGACATTCTGATGTAATGAAGACAGATGCAAATAGACGACAATCCGATGTAACGAAGACAGGAGAAAACAGGCGATTTTCCGATGTAACGAAGACAGGGGAAAACAGGCGACAATCCGATGTAAGGAAGACAGGGGGAAATAAGCGAAATTCCGATGTAACGAAGACAGGAGAAGACAGGCGACATTCTGATGTAACGAAGACAGAAGAAAACTGGCGACAGCCCGATGTAACGAAGACAGGGGAGTACAGACGACATTCTGATGTAACGAAGACAGATGGAAATAGGCGACAATCCGGTGTAACGAAGACAGGGGAAAACAGACGACATTCTGGTGTAACGAAGACAGATGGAAATAGGCGACAATCCAGTATGACGAAGACAGGGGAAAACAGGCGACTTTCCGATGTAACGAAGACAGGGGAAAACAGGCGAAATTCCGATGTAACGAAGACAGGAGAAAACAGGCGACAATCCGATGTAACGAAGACAGGGGAAAACAGGCGAAATTCCGATGTAACGAAAACAGGAGAAAACAGGCGAAATTCCGATGTAACGAAGACAGTGGAAAACAGGCGAAACTCCGATGTAATGAAGACATGGGAAAACAGACGACAATTCGATGTAACGAAGACTGAGGAGTACAGACGACATTCTGATGTAACGAAGACAGATGGAAATAGGCGACAATCCGGTGTAACGAAGACAGGGGAAAACAAACGACATTCTGGTGTAACGAAGACAGATGGAAATAGGCGACAATCCAGTATGACGAAGACAGGGGAAAACAGGCGACTTTCCGATGTAACGAAGACAGGGGAACACAGGCGAAATTCCGATGTAACGAAAACAGGAGAAAACAGGCGACAATCCGATGTAACGAAGACAGAGGAAAACAGGCGAAATTCCGATGTAACGAAAACAGGAGAAAACAGGCGACAATCAGATGTAACGAAGACAGGGGAAAACAGGCGACAATCTGATGTAACGAAGACTGGGGAGTACAGACGACATTCTGATGTAACGAAGACAGATGGAAATAGGCGACAATATGGTGTAACGAAGACAGGGGAAAACAGACGACATTCTTGTGTAACGAAGACAGATGGAAATAGGCGACAATCCGGTGTAACGAAGACAGGGGAAAACAGGCGACATTCCCATGTAACAAAGACAGGAGAAAACAGGCGACAATCCGATGTAACGAAGACAGGGGGAAAGAGACGACATTCCGATGTAACGAAGATTGGGGAATACAAACGACATTCTGATGTAAAGCAGACAGATGGAAATAGGCGACAATCCGATGTAACGAAGACAGAGGAAAACAGGCGACATTCCGATGTAACGAAGACACGGGAAAACAGACGACATTCCGATGTAACGAATGCAGAGGAAAACAGGCGACATTCCGATGTAACGAAGACAGAAGAAAACAGGCGACATTCCGATGTAACGAAGACAGATGAAAATAGGCGACAATCCGATGTAACGAAGACAGGGGAAAAGAGACGACATTCCGGTGTAACGAATACAGAGGAAAATACGCGACAGTCTGTTTCGTTTGCTATGCGAGAGGTGAAACCCTTGAACAGTAACAATGCAAGTTCTCTGCATCCTGTCGTCGAGGAGACGGCCATGAGTGAAGCTGATCACAGATGTGATACAGATGATTTATTCAGTTTAGATCGGACCAGTTCTACGTGGTCAACGACTGTGACAGGAAGCGTCAGTGGAGGAAGCCTGAGCTCTGATATTAGTTTTGACGACGCTCCTAGAACTAGTGCTGCTGGTAGCGTGAAAGAGCAACGGAGGAAACATTTCAGAAACCCCGAGAGGAAGACACTGACGTGGGGTGCCAGCTGTCGTTCTGTTGCTGGTGGGCCTCCGATGAGAGAGACTTGGTTTGGCCCTGACAGAGGTGATGTTGACAGTTTAAGTTCCGCCAGTTCTGTGGGATCGTCGTCTTCGTCGTCGTCGTCGTCGTCGTCCAGTAGTGATGACCTGCCAGAGACTGTTACAAGCGGCAGGAGCACTGTCGTTAGTGTCGACGTTTGTACTGATACCGATGATATGTATGGCGGTGATACTATTGATGGTAGTGATAGTGGTGGTGGCGATGATGACGGTGGTGACGGTGATTATGACGGTGGTGACGGTGATGATGACGGTGGTGGTGATGGTGGCGATGACGACCGTGACGGCGGCGGCTACACTTGCAGCAGGGTACAAGGTGACACATTGAAAATGTGGCGTAAGGAGAACGAAACACGCAAGTCCAGGCCATTTAAAGCAACCAAAATCCAAAAAAGGTGATTACACATTAAACCAGGGCATGTACTGGGGAATGCTTACACGGTTTTACAATATTAATAAAAAATAATACCATAACCCAGCAGGCAAAATGACATTAAAACGACGTTGCTTCAACGTCAAGTACCCAAAGTTGTAGCAATGTTGTAAACTAGTTGGGTTTGAAAATTGTATCTATGTCAGGTTTCGAAGTCGGGTTTCCACGTTGTAGCAGTGTTGAAAACTAGTTAGATTTTTAAGTTGTATAGACGTCGACTTTCAACGTCGTAGCAATGTTGAAAACTAGTCGGATTTGAAAGTTGCATCGACGTTGGGCTTCAACGTTGTAACAATGTTGAAAACTAGTTGGATCAACGTCAGGTTTCAGCATTGCGACAACGTGGCGGCTTGGCTGAAAAGACGTTGTATTTGTGTTGTTCGACGTCGCAACGTATATACGACTAACAATTAACGTCGTACCGACATTCTGAGCCAACTGGGAACCATGCAGTATAGCATCCCTGCAGATTCAGTTACAACTTATAACGCCTCGTGCTTAAATCCCGCCATACACATACTATTCCTTCATTTGCCAACATGTTAGCGACTACTTTTTCTGTTGACAACTTAAATGTAGTTGTTATGTGTGTGTTCTCCATCAACAGTAGACAACACTTTGTAGACATCTGGCATCTGAAAAAATCGGTCGGCCGATGGGTAGTCGCCAACTATTTGTCAGCAGACAAACTGTTGGCGACTAAAAGTCGGCATGTGTATGGCGAGCTTTACTTTTATCCAGACGGGTTCCCTCTCTGTTCAGTTATCGAGGTTGCCGATTAGAACTTATACGAAACAAAGGTGCTCTGAATTTTAAAGCGGTGGGTAACAGCTAAGTGGTTGTGTAAAAATTTTATCGGAGCAATTATTCTGCGGTTATAGCGCCAGATTGTCAGTCGATAGGTCCTGGGTTCAAATCCCACCTTCTGCCGTCACCCCACTACGGAAGACAGTATAATTCGCTGGTACCTTCAACCTGATGTTTATGCCGGAGAAATAAAATACTCCACACAGGGAACTGGAAACAAACTGCCGCGGACTCACAGAGCCGATGTTCTCGATCTCTAACAACCATGCATTGGCTGCTGCCAAAACTTGCAGTGGTTGTGAAGTAAACGCCACGATTGTCTTGTCTAGGCGGGCACCGGCTCTATATGTGACTACACGTTATTATTGATACCATGGCGAGAAAACAGTAATGCTGCTGTCGTACATATGAAGAAGTTCAAACTTTAAACCACTGAGCTTGGTTATCCCAAATGGAAGTCTGAATCGTCGCGTTAGAGTTCACACTAGCTGGCTTGTCTTGCATAGAAAATGCCAAAGGTTATAATTACTACACAAGTAGCCTGTAGGTGAATACAAAGCAAAATCGTAACCCCTTAGCGGTTGCAATGTTTAATAAAAATGTACCTACATATCCAACATAGTATACTATATTTTACTAAGAATGGGGGTCTACCCGTAGAAAGTGTCCGGCGTGCAAGAAAACCGACCACCTGTTGCACAGAATCTGCTTGCAAAGGTGTAGACCCCAGTGTCCGAAGTATCGGCACCAGGGACACAAAATCACGAACTCTAGGTCCAAGCAAAAATACAATTCACTAGGTAGAAATTAAATGGCAGACCATACCAACGTCTCTGCATTGTAAGTTCATGCCATAACCACCTACTCTGTGCTGGATTCGAACTCCATGAAAGGGTTGGGCCAAGCTGAAGTGCTGAACCGCCAGCGAACGGGAGTTGGGTGGTTTAACTAAAGCTTGCATGTACTGGAGACTACCAAAAAGCGCCTCATACGAACCCAGTGCTGGTGCAGCAAACTACACGCCACGTCACTAACGCCTGTACACTGTAC
The DNA here is from genome assembly GCA_033239005.1 of Lamellibrachia satsuma. Lineage (NCBI taxonomy): Eukaryota > Metazoa > Annelida > Polychaeta > Sabellida > Siboglinidae > Lamellibrachia > Lamellibrachia satsuma. The sequence goes on along the minus strand of BSQZ01000029.1, from coordinate 6,785,046 downwards.
GGTGCTCCAAACAGAGAAACTGGCATTGCAGAATTGCATATGATGACCCGCGAGTGGCTGGTCAAAAGACTGCACATTTAGGGTGTTGACAAATAAAGAATATTGAGAGTGCAGATGTTGGGACGAGAGCGGACGCCAGCTTGCATGCATACTTCAGTATAATGAATATATAGCTAATAAACAACAATAATACCAACTGACGTAGCATGTTACTGAATAAATATTATTGATGAGGACATTGATTTGCTTATAGTAGAGACAGGAGACGGAATTATTTCGGGCCAGAACAATTTGATTCTGTGTAGTGGCTGATTCGGTTAAGCGGCGCACTTTAATAGAGCGGGGGCGGGGAATTATTCCACACAGCCTGTATATTTGATTCTCCTAGGCAGCGGATTCTGTTATGCGTGATTTAATAGAACGGGAGCGGAGAACTATTCCACACAGCCTGTATATTTGATTCTCCTAGGCAGCGGATTCTGTTATACATGATTTAATAGAGCGGGAGCGGAGAATTATTCCCCACATCCTGTATTTTTGATTCTCCTAGGCAGCGGATTCTGTTATACGTGATTTAATACAGCGGTAGCGGAGAATTATTCCAACACAGCCTGGATATTTGATTCTCCTAGGCAGCGGATTCTGTTATACATGATTTAATAGAGCACAAGCGGGGAATTATTCCAACACAGCCTGTATATTTGATTCTCCAGGCAGCGGATTCTGTTATACGTGATCCTAGGCAGCGGATTCTGTTATACGTGATTTAATAGAGCGAGAGCGGGAATTATTCCAACACAGCCTGTATATTTGATTCTCCTAGGCAGTGGATTCTCTTATACGTGATTTAATTGAGCGGGAGCGGAGAATTATTCCACACAGCCTGTATATTTGATTCTCCTAGGCAGTGGATTCTGTTATACGTGATTTAATAGAGCGGGAGCGGGGAATTATTCCACACAGCCTGTATATTTGATTCTCCTAGGCAGCGGATTCTGTTATCCGTGATTATGTTAATGTCAACTGCCCTGGAGCAAGCGCCGTGGGCGCCTTGTCTTGGCTGATACCGGCGCTATAATTATAAGAACACACATTATACATGCCCGTCCTCGAGGCTTGTCTTGGCGGATATCGGCGCTATAATTATAAGAACACACATTATACATGCCCGTCCTCGAGGCTTGTTTTGGCGGATATCGGCGCTATAATTATAAGACCACACATTATACACGCCCGTCCTCGAGGGGGAGTTCAGGTTTTTCTTTTAACATTTTTCAGAAACCATCCCATAAATCCGGGCTGATTGTGTACGCCCAACCCCCTCTTCAAAACTTTGAGAACGGGCATGTTATATGATTATTATTCTCACTAGCTAAAACGCACAGAGAATACATAAACTATGAAGTAGCTAAACATTTTAAAGTTAAGATTGCCGAGTTATATTCAAATAAGAAGTGATACGAAATCTCATCAATAAATACTTTTTTTTAACTAATTAACTTTCTCTCTGCAGACTGCCCTGGTGGTTTGTTTACATCGGTTGGTCGTTGGCAGCGACGTCCTGCTTCTTGTCGTCCTATGTGGTCGTCATGTACAGTCTGACGTACGGCTACGCGGCCAGTATGTCGTGGGTCGTGTCGTTCTTCACCACCCTCACGCAGAATCTCGGCGTTATTCAACCGCTCAAGGTGGCGTCTGTCGTCGGGTTCATGACGTTCCTCTTCCGCAGCCAAGTGCAGCCCGTCTCTGACTTCAGCCAGTTCGCCAATATCAGTAAGTAGACATGACGTAGGTATGCGTATTAGTGTGGCGCGATATTACCAGTGTATTGCGGGTTTTTTCTGCGCGATATGTATCGCGATACGCCTTCGACGTCATGCATGTTAATGTACAATATAATACAATGGGTTAAGCCATCTTAACTAAAACAATCACACTATATTGCGATACGATCCTCTAGTAACGATACAGAAAGTTTGGCAATATCCACCCTTAATAGGTATTTACACTAAATTTCAACATGTTTATATCATTACTGCTGTTCACATATACACGCGTAGGAGTTAATACAATTGTTGGAGAATTTATTTCACCGATGGTATTGTCATCTACAATATGTGTATCAACACCACGCTACTGAAATGTTCAGCAGATCATAATCAGTCACGCACGCACGCACGCACGCACGCACGCACGCACGCACACACGTAAACTTAAATGTGTGTTCACTGAAATAATATTGATTGTGACATCTAATGATTAAACATATGACATCTCATGAATATACACGTAACACCTCATGAATATACATACGGTCATACAGACTATGTTTATCTTTCGACATATGCACACAAAGCTGTGTTACTTGCAGGCAAGGATGAGATAGCTGTCGTCATGAAACGGAGATCTCAGTACATATCACGTCCACGCAAGTCTTTATACAGCCCGCCGTCCAAGGAATCAGTGACACCTATTGTGTCCCGCCTGCGCTGGGAAAACGAAATGTGGGAGAAGTTTTGGAGCATCAGTGTCTACATAATTGTCACGTCACTCATTCTGACCATTGTCTACGGCCCAAAGGACCCAATGTCTATACATTTGACCACCAATGTCAATAACATGTTTGTTACCTCTACGTTCACCAATGGCCAGAGGTTTAATGATGTGAGTGCTGACATGGCATTTTAGTTCAATGGTACATTACTAGTCACCGCACCCACACATTCACTTGCACTGAACCAAAATCAGGTTCAGCCAAACTTCATCCCTGATCACTTGTAAGGTATCAGATTGAAAAGTGTAACATTTACTTCAGCGGATGGGCGACCTAATTTTGCGTCAGGGAGGTGTAAAATTCTGCATGTGACGCCACGGTTCTGACTACAACACCCGTTTACATTGATGTTACACCCATCACCGAATAAGGGTTACATATTGCTGACATTTCAAGTTCGCTGACTCCTTATTATTTTCTGTGGTAGATTAACGTAACCTTCGAATTATGAACGTTTAGAAGTTTTCCATTAGTACAATATAGGGCATATACATTGTCGAATACGGCTTACGGTTGCAGGTGAAAACGGTGAAGGATATGTGGGCGTACTTTGAGACGACTCTCTTGCCCGGGCTTTCGTACAATGGCACTCAACATACCATCGATAAGATCAACTACGTGATCGGTCTAGCTCGTATCAGACAAAAGAGGGCCCCACCAAGTAACGGTACTGGCAACATTGCAATGTAATTTAGCTCAACATTCTCGAGAATGTTGCTGAATGTTATGACGTTTTCTGTGACTTTTCTTCCATGTACAAGGATATCAGCGTTTAACATTTCACAGTGGCGCAGAATAGTATCCGATTCACAATACAGTGTATGTATTTATGTAATTTTGGCCGCTAGATGTGGTGTTTGTCAAACTGCACAATACATGAATACTTAATTAACTGACACGATACAAATAAACAATAACACTAAACGCTCAACTAAACGCTCAAACAAAGCAAGGAACAAATGGCAAATACCACCCGTGTGACGTTTAAATACATGACTACATCGTGGTTTGCGGTGGCACCGTTCAGTGATAGTGTCATAGTAAAATCTGAATTTTGGTTTGACAAGTGAAATAATAAAGCACCACGGATTACACTTAATATTGTGTTGTAATAACTTGCACACGACTTATGCTATTTGATCAATTACTGATACTAGCAAAAATGCCCATCCTTCCGTCGGGATAACTTCGTAGTTGTGTTTACCAAATTTCAGGATACACAACATCACCACAGAAATATCCATGTATGCCTTGGTACTTGGTGCTGCTAATCAATATCTTGATGGCTTCTTGGAATGCAACTCTCGAATTTGCTACTTACCACTAGCAGTTATAGTCTAGCGATGCCTTGTCCTTGTATTATGTAAGTTCGGACAATCGTAGAAAAAATGCATGACGTTGTGAAAGATTATAGGTAATTGTTGGCATAGCGTTGCGTTGTTCGCACCTGTAATAACTACAAAGGGTAATTCGATTGTTCATAGAGAGGGTAACAGCAGGGTGAATTTTGAAAAGAAATAAAACTGACGACCCGACCGTTGGGTCGTAGACGAACCCCTGAAAGTTTGATTCCCGAGATGCAAAGCGTCTAGGAAGAGTAGCATAACATACATACAAGCACTCTTGCTGGATTATAGTAAGATGCTATGACGTGCTGGTAATACTCTGATGACGCGTTGCCTGGGTTGTTATGCAGTGACGACGTGATATGTTGCAGTGCCAGAAGAGTGTAGCTTGCTGACATGGGAGGCTATTCTAGACCGCAACATGTGCGAGGAAACGTACAAGTGGAATTCGCGGGATAAAGGCAGTTACAACACATCATGGAAACCATTGGGAGAAACAAGTAGTGGTAACTCCAGTGCTTGGGAGTACAACCGTGACAGGTACAGTATGTTACGTATGCATTAATTGGCTACTGAGAAGCACTCTTGACGTAGCATAGATAACGACAGGGAGCTGTATTTTGGTGTATGCCTCATTATTAAGTATTTGTTAATGCTATTTGCTCAGTCAGTATTTTACAATTTTGATGTACAGTCATTCTGCTGATTGTGTGGATGCAACTTCTCGCAAAACGTATGTATGTATGTATGTATGTATGTATGTATGTATGTATGTATATATATATATATATATATATATATATATATATATATATACGCTCTATGACTAGCAATGCCCATGCTTCAAGATACGCGCGTGCGCAGATACACCAAGCGGATAATATTTTACGGCGGAAAAATTTTAGCACGACACCGTAACTACATTTCCTCTGTGGCTAAGACATAGTAAAGTGCAATGTTCTCTGAATGGCCAATGACGTGAACAGCACGGTCGAGACGGCTTTGTTCAACACCTCATAAAAAGATGCTAATAAATGAAACAAGTATACAGTTGTGAGCAGGGTTGAAAAAATCATGATTTGTTTTTTAAATTAAAAAAAATCGGATTTTTTTAATTTATTTGATTTTTTTATTCTGGTATACACAATGTCATAAAATATTTTACTCTCAGGCTATCTGGTGTCAATACAGCTACACAAGTGTGCGCACTTTGTGACTTTGTATTAAAAAACACATAAAACTTTGTTGATCTCGATGCTTGTAAACAATTATTTGTGTTAAATTCATATAAATCAGCGATTAAAAAAACCGGAAGTAAAAAAAAATCATAAATCAATGTTTATTTGGGGGGAGCAATTTAAATCATGATTTAAATCAAATGATTTAAATCAAACAACCCTGGTTGTGAGAACAAGATATGTAACAATCGCACTAAATTCATGCGACAGAACCAGAGGCGGCCCTGTGTGGACAGCGTGTAACCATTCATTGCATACATGCAGGTGAAACGTTATCCTGTATGTTTTGTTTCATTAATTTTATTCGTCCAATGATATGAATTTCTATCCCGAAATAAAATCGATGTTATCTTAAATAAAAAATTACTTCCCAAAAGGTGGGCATTGCGAAGCAGTCAGTTGCATATAACGGATGTGAATGACTGAGTTTGTGACCGACGCTTTTAGAAAGTGCTAATGACAGGTTTAGTTTGCATGTGAGATGTTCTGTGAACCAGCGTCCTGAACTCTGCGTTCATCCATGCCCGTCACCGGGGATACACGACTGGCGGCTACGTGATACTGCTACTAGACGACGTGGAGTCTCAGAAGGAGATGTTGCGTGATCTCGCCGCGCATAACTGGGTCGACCAGTACACGCGTGCAGTCCTCGTCGAGTTCACCGTCTTCAACCCGCCACTCAACATGTATAGGTAAATACAACTTCGTGGTTTGTTCGTTTGAGTTCATCAGACAAATGGAGGCGTTACGTCTTCGTCCCCCGCTGGTTCTCGAGGGGTGGGGGCCCCGTCACTTAGTCTGTTCCACCCTCTGGACGAGTCGTCTCCATCTGTGGCGAACTGTTGTCATTTTCCCACTCTCGGCTGTTCACATCTGCCCTATTGAAATCTCAACACTGTCCCTCTATATTTAATAGAAGGAAAAGACCGAAAATAATAATTACTTTCGGTCTTCTTCTACCAACCTGATCTGTTTTGTTTACCCTCTTTGTTAATCTTGCCTCAATCGTTCTCTGTATGTGTCCTGCCCATCGAGATCTGCTCCGCACTAATTTCATTCCAATGTCGTCTCCCAATTCCCCCATATTCCTTCCGTCTTCTCGTTTCACTTTACATATTCTCCGGCAGTGGCAGTACATAATAACAATAATATACATTACATAGTAGGTAATTCGAACCCACGTGGTACGTTTGTGGTAGCGAGCAGTCTAGATTAGACCGAAGTAGGTTGTACTATTTTATCAGACAGAGACACTTCTGTTGTTGGTGTCGTGTGAGAAACAACATCCACAACTCACTGGGGGATTCAGCAGACATAGGCTATCCAGCTATGTATGTTGTCAGTACAGTATACTGCCATACAAGATACCAAGGTGTAAAGGATATTGTTTATTACGTTCAGTATATGATAGTATTAAATGCCTCCGTCGATACGCAACATTGGACAGGTGAGACATTGCAGATATTCGACTTTTATGTTTCGGCTTACAAAAATATGTTGGGGGTTACAATCTACAAACATATTGACCATGCCATGTAGCGATGTTTCACCGCCACAAAATACAAGAAGTTTAGATTTAACCTACAAGTACAATTATTACTAGTAATTACTAATCAAGTTTCAAAGCATGCATGTCTTATAAATTACTTAATAATTCGAACTGTAGATGTTTCGTGGTCTGTGGATCACCAGATAAACATAGTTACATTGTAGCCGTCGCTTTATAGAAAAGCAGTGTTCGACATCATCGCTTCTGTAGAAAATGATAGGTAGATTAATTGTCTACATTTTATTTTAGGTTTTAATATAATAGATGGCCAGCAGACAAACCGTGATTATGATGACGAATTTCGAATATATGTGTTCGAAATGTCAGAGTGATCAAACAATGATTACATTGAAATAACTAAGCTACCTCCGTTTAAAAGGAACAATTTGAAATCCCCTTTCTGGCCTGTCCTGTATATAAGGTACATCGTATATATGGGACAGTTCGTCCAAGTCCCAATATGTTCCTTATAGCGAGCGTCCACTATATGTGTTATAATGAGGTACCCGTTCTATCTGCAGCACTGTCATCTTGGCATTCGAGTTCGTGGAGACTGGCATCGTCGACCAGTACAGTGCGATCTTCACGGGCAAGCTATACATGCTACGGACTCTGCGCGACGTCTGGATCGTTGCGTGTGGCGTCGCCTACGTTCTCTTCACCATACGCAAGACGTTTCTTCTCGCACACAAAACGACCAAGGCGTTTAGGAAAGCTCGGCGCCACATCACCGTGTGGCTTCTCATCGACTGGGCCATCGTTCTGCTCACGTACGCGGGCTTCGTCGCATACGTCATTCGCCAGTTGGCGATCGTCGTGACACTGCGGCTGATTGTTAAATCCGAAAATAAACGGTTCATCAGCTTCTACATGATCGCCTACTGGGATTTTGCCTTCGTGTGTATCGGCTCGGCCGGCCTCAGTCTGAGCATCTTCAACCTGCTGAAGATCATCAACTTGAGCCAGCACATATTGAAGGTGCAGAAAACCCTGCGTCGAGCCATCAAACATTTGATGCGTGCCTTTGTTGCCTTCGTTATCACGTTTGTTATGTTTGTCTGCATTGCTATGAACACGCTCGGTCCGTCGTGTCACGCCTACAGCACCATGTCGCAAGCTTTCATGAACGTATTTTACATGTGTCTATGCAAGTTGCGCCACACCGAAGGACAGTGCGTTAACTCGAATCAGTTCTTGGCGATCGCGTTCTTCGTCGTCGCCTTCGGCAGCCTGTTCGTCGTGTGGGTGCCGATGATGCGAGCCATGTTCGTCTCGTGCCACTTCGACACTATCGTGCAGACGGAGGAGATGAAGCAGGAGGGGGAGTTCTTCAAGTTCATCCTGGGTCGCCTGCACGTCTGGGTCGGGCTCTGGACGTCGAAGGAATATGAGGAACATATCATACAGGACGAACTCGGGGAGCAGGAGCGGCACGCCAAGGTCAAGAAACGCATCCAGCTACGAGAGAACGTCTATGGAGAACACATTCGCCGGGCATCGAAAGTACGCTAGAATGTGTAGGCGATCGGGCGTGCACAATACAGGTCAACAGAATGAAAACGAATGGTGTCCCTGCAACTTACACAATGCCAGCACCGTGGCAGTCACAGCCAATAACATTTTGAATTGTTCTGAGATGATTTATTCCAATTGATCCTTCAACATAAACACTGACCAAATTGTCCGAGTCAAAAATTTAATATTTCAACATTTGTATGTTATGGGACACCAAAATGTCTTCATTTTGTTGGCCAGTGTATGCCAACATAAGATGTTCACTTTCAACGGGGGACCGTTGACACTCTCTGTCGACCTGTTTGTGTGATTTCATCCATATCTGCAGCTAATCTTGTACGCATTGTTGCAGGTTGGAGCTGAAGTGTCGAAGAATACTAACCAATAAAATAGTTACGGAAGGGATCTTAACATTATGCCAGCAGGTCTCAATAAAGTGAAGAGTTTTTTGAAAAAATTTTCAAATGCTTTGTCTTACAGAGATGTTGATGTGAATATCCGTTTTTAAGATTTATTTTACATCATAGCTCACGAATGATATGATTGTTCACAATTGTTCATAGGATTATTGACTTTAAATTTGTATTGGCATATTCATTACTTTGAGGAAGGAAGTCTTAAGCTTCTATCTATGCCGAAACAAGAGCAGTCTTTTGTAGATATCTAATCAAGTGAGTTCACGTGAAACGGGGCTTTGGGACATAGCACATCCCTTATAGTGTTTGTATGCCGCTGAGTTAAAATTATTTGGATGTATGTTGTTAAAAAAAGTGTTACAATGTAAATGGCTGCATCACTGTTTGTGCTGATAAATACCTAAGCCAGTGCTGTTTCCATAGATCACTTCATTGAAATGAGACAGTGATATATTGAATGATGTGTGTAATTCGTTTATATTCAATAAAGCGTTGGCTATAACTGACTCGTAGTCCGGTTTGATATGCGTGCATTTGCGAAGGCACATGTCAATCTAGATTATACCGGCTAGTTAGCAATACCCCGGGGGTGGGAGGTACTGCCATACCAAAGCGATGGGGGTGTACCACCAGAGCCCCGTAGAGCACATGGAGAGAGAGAGAGAGAGAGGAGAGAGAGAGAGAGAGAGAGAGAGGGAGAGAGAGAGAGAGAGAGAGAGAGAGAGAGAGAGAGAGAGAGAGAGAGAGAGAGAGAGAGAGAGAGAGAGAGAGAAAGAGAGAGAGAGAGAGAAATCATGACATTTATGGTCACCAAGAGTGAATTATTGAACAATTTATCTAATATATAAAAGTGCAAGGTAAGCCCGGGCGGAACGTTTTCATTGGGACATTTCCTCTTCTATGAAAGATAATTATCAGGTTTAATTGGGGCACAAAGAGAGAAAATTAAAATTTTTTCTTTGGACAAAAAGAGAAAAGTTGCCAAAAACGGACATTTGCGCGGCACATACATGTATACCTCAGTATAGAGAGTATCCCCCCCGGAGCAATACTAGCTGTTATACTGGGTCTAGTTGGAAATATAGCTAGCAATACTTCAGCAGAGTAGACCGTATTCACACGCCCACACAGATGTTATGACCCGCTCAGGTTGTGTGTCGAGAGCCCGTGAGCTGCACTTGAGCGAAACGTATTGACACAGTCGGCGGAAGTACTCGTGTGAAGCTTTTTCATTAATCGTATGAAGTATCCAACTTAAACCGCATATAAAATAACGGGACATTCAGTCACAAGTTGTATATGTGTTAACCCTTCGTTCAATTTAATACCATATCCTAAGCTATGTTTGATTGAAGTCCGGTCGGCAAAAGCCAGCACACTGCCATAATGGCCATTTCGACAATGCTACGTCAAGTGCGTAGTTGCAGTGACGTAGCAAGTCATAATCAACAATCTTGTTGCCAAGCCAACCAGTTATTTGTATCAGTCTACCAGCCGTCCATTTTTTATTTATAATCAAGTTGTGGCAGTGGTGCAACTGTTGGGGGTGTTGAAAACCTTTTTCGCAACTCCGTGTATTACATAGTATATACACAATCGTTTAAACTACGCACAAAAACAACTGAAACGTTTTGTTTCAAGTTAAGTGGTTTGGTGGTCGGCTTCTGTTTTCACTGCGAGCTGCATTTAGCAATCGACGGAATGTTGGCCGAAAAAGAATACGTTTTTTCTAACCACATTTTGCAAGTTTAATACTTTATCAAGTCGACTACAATAATGTAAATTTCAACGAACAATGCGAGAACAAACAAACTGACTAAAATCCCGATCTAACGATGAAAGATAATTATTTCGACGATTTTAACACTGGTATGCACTCTTCAATATGGCAGAGAAGCACTCTTCAATATGGTAGTGAAGTACTTTTCAATATGACAGAGAAGCGCTCTTCAGTATGACAGAGAAGCACTCTTCGGTATTTAACAAGATTTAATGAGATTGCCATCCCAAACAACAAGTTCCTGATGGCAAGTGGAGAAGGAAGCCATTGGCGTATCGAGAATCCAACAATTTTCTCATCTGTGTGTAGCCCGCCCTTATCAGATATCTGTCAATTCTATTTTTAGACATTCACACTACTAGCATTAACACAATCATTTGGCAGTTTGTTCCATGTATTTATCGCCCTCTGTGAGGAAGAATACTTTCTCATGTCCAACCTACACTGCTCCTTAACTAATGCTGCTTTATGTCCTCTGGTTCTACTGCCTTCTTTAAGTTTGAAGAACATATTCCTATCAACATCCTCATAACCGTTCGCTATTTTAAACACTTCTATTTGGTCTCCTCTTAGTCTCCTGGTCTCTAGTGTTGTCAAACCATATTGTAATAATAATAATAATAATAATTTATAATAATAATAATAATTTTATTAAAATGGCAACTATAGCAGTTGAATTATACAATTGGCACAGTAAAACAACCAATGATAATAAATTGATTAAGGCAAAATATGACTTAAAATATAACAAATTTAAAAGGTGCATGTACATCATGTTTAAAGTTATGTTTGTAAATAAACAAGGTAAATATGAAGGACATAATCATAAATTAAAACTTAAAACAGGCAATACTATAGTAAAATAAATTATATGGCCTACTACTGTTATGTAAAAAGTAACTAATTTATAAATGAGTTCATAATTACTGCCAGTGTCTTAAAGCATATGGTATAAAAGAGTTCTGAAATCTTGCAGTTCTGCAACGCGGCACACAGTAAGTCCTCGTGTTTCGAGTTGTATACGGAGTTTCCCGGAGGGGAGGCAAAATATGGTGTAATTTATGTGTAGATTGTTGCATGCTTATGAATAGTGTTCTACACAACTTCTCCCTCCGGTCTGACATCGTTGGTAGGTTGGCTGCGGTGATGGCTTCTGTGTACGACTTATCTTGAAAAATGATCCGCATTGCCCGTCTCTGGATGTATTCTATCTGTCTTGTTTGCTTTTTTGTAAGGCTCGTGTGCCATACTTGGCATGCATACTCCAATACCGATCGGACAATTGAAGTGTATATTTGATGAGATGGTGAGGGTCAGTGCCGGCTCTTTTGAGAAGGATGATGAAATATAGATGTTGCGGTGATTTTGTAATGAGCGGCTTTCAAACTAAGGTCTTTCAATTCTGGAATCATTTTAGTTGCTCTTCGTTGTATTCTTTCTAGCTTGTTTATGTCCTTCTTACGATACGGCCTCCATGCTTGTATACAATATTCCAAATGTTGTCTAACTATTGCTTTGTACAGGGGTACAATTAGCTGTTTCTCTTTATGCATTATAGTTCTCCTAATTAGCCGTAGAATTTGATTTCCTTTCGAAGCAGAAATCCCACATTGCTCTGAAACTTAATGTTACTCCTAAGTCCTTTTCTTGTGTGGTTCTACCTAGTACAGCATCCCCCATTTTATATTCCTCGTCCATATTTCCATGTCCTATGTGTAGGCATTTACACTTCCCAAAATTGAATAACATTTGCCATTTTTCCGACCATTTAACTAATTTATCTAAATCATCCTGTAAACTTTGTTTATCGGTATCATTAATAACCTTTCTGAATACTTTTGTGTCACCTGCAATTTTGAGTACTTTGCTAGATATGTCATCTTCCAAATCATTTATATATATATATATTAAAAACAATATAGGGCCTAATACTTATCCCTGTGGTGCCCCACTAAAAACAGATTTCGAGTTTGAAATCTCACCATCTACTATTACTCTCTGTCTTCTGTGTGTAAGCCACTTTTCTATCTAGTTGATTACATAATTACCTATACCATGTAACACTCTTTGATGTGGCACTTTATCGAAAGCTTTCTGAAAATCTAAATAGACAACATCCACTGGTGACCCGTCATCTACCCAATTTGTAATTTCTTCAAAAAAACATAAGATGTTGGTTAGACATGCCCTTGCTTTTAGGAACCCATGTTGAGATGTATTTATTCATTTATGTCTTACAAGGAATTGCCCCATGTGGTCTCTAATTAATGTTTCGAGTAATTTGCACACAACTGATGTTAAACTCACTTGTCTGTAATTTTCTGGTTTGTTCCTCGATCCCTTCTTAAATAGCTGTGTAATGTTTGCTTCTTTCCATTCTGAAGGAACTATTCCTTCTTCTAGTGACAAGTTAAGCAAGTGGTGTATTAATTTGCTCAATAATTTCCTCCAAGTGATTTATTATCTTTCATCTTCTTAATTTTCTTTGCTATAATTTCAGGAGTTATAAATAACTGCCTTAAATGTTCTGATTTATTGCCCTCAAATTTAGTAAATGGAAGTGGAAGTGAGCTGATATCTTGTGTGGTAAAAACTGAGCTGAAATACTCATTCAGGACCTCTGCCATTTGAAACCCGTCTGAAATTATATTTACACTGTTGTTTTTCAGTGGTCCGATCTTATATCGAACTTTCTGTTTACTCCTTACATAAGCATAGAAACGCTTGCTGTCATTTTTTATATTACCTGCCAATTTTTTTTCAAAGGCTCTTGTAGATTTTCTAATTTCAGTTGTAGCTAAGTTAAGTGCCTCTTTGTAGTTTGTGTAGTCTTCTACATTTCCAGTGTGTTTATATACCCCCACAGCATCTATTTGTGAGCAATTTTTCTAATAGCCTCTTTTAACAGGTGTTTCTTCCTGGAACCTTGTGGCCTTATGCAGAGAACACAGCTGGAGATCGCACGAAATGGCGGAAATTACCTAGTGGCCTTATGCACCAACTACGATGAAGTTACTAAGTGGCCTTATGCACCAACTCGGACGAAGTTACTAAGTGGCCTGATACACCAACTAGGGTGAAGTTACCGAGTGGCCTTATGCACCAACTAGGATGAAGTTATTAAGTGGCCTGATACACCAACTAGGGTGAAGTTACCGAGTGGCCTTATGCACCAACTAGGGTGAAGTAACTAAGTGGCCTGATACACCAACTAGGGTGAAGTTACCGAGTGGCCTTATGCACCAACTAGGATGAAGTTACTAAGTGGCCTGATACACCAACTAGGGTGAAGTTACCGAGTGGCCTTATGCACCAACTAGGGTGAAGTAACTAAGTGGCCTTATGCACCAACTAGGGTGAAGTTACTAAGTGGCCTGATACACCAATTAGAGTGAAGTTACCGAGTGGCCTTATGCACCAACTAGGGTGAAGTTACTAAGTGGACTGATACACCAACTAGGGTGAAGTAACTAAGTGGCCTGATACACTAACTAGGACGAATTTACTAAGTGGCCTGATACACCAATTATGGTGAAGTTACCGAGTGGCCTTGTGTACCAACTTGGGTGCGAAGAGGATAAGTAAATAAGTAAGTATGCATTTTTATTAAATCGACTGCACATATTATTTTAACTATTAACGCACTGTAGATTTGAACATCAACGAACCCGGTTCGCGATGGGGTAAATGAATGGAGGCGTTTTAAGGGTTCTTATCTTACACTCAAGATGTATCGCAATTGAATGTCAATAAAACACTATTACGTGTGCTTACCCGGACTGTCAGAAGTAGGTGTGACACATGGCAAGTGTTTTCACAGCTGAATCTATATCCTACTCCCGCCAGTCGTTCAAGCTGTCATATCCGCCAACAAGACTGTCTCTGGAACAACGTGGACACGAATACAAACACCTGCACGCTGACTATGAAGCTGTTCGTGGTAAGTTATTTAACAAGCGTTCCGCATTCGACGTCTAATTTAGATACCTCTAATTGTTCACAGAGGGATTATGTGACGACAATTGGGATACTTCAGCAGGCGTTTGCCTCGGTACTCCCATTCATGAATTGATAAGCGCAACTATAAAGTCTACACATAGCACAATGTCACCAGAACTGACACAAAAGTGGATCATTTGAAGCACACTGTAAATGGCGAATGGAAACGTGAATTGAACAAACAAACGAGCAGCCTAGGAGATATTAAAGTGTACGTTGTATAACTAGTCCTGTTTTGTGTACATTTTCTGTGAGGACCGAATGTGTATCTATGGGTATTTTTCAAAGAAAATAACGTCTCCTGTCGCAATCCTTGTAATACATTCAGTAGGCTATGTCTACTCTGGTTGCACCATCATAATCATTTATAACTAAGCTAAGTTAAAGATGGTCACAGAAGGCCACGGAGACTTTACCAAACATATCCAAAACACTTGAGTCTGAATTCAGGATAACAATTCCTGAACTTGAAAAATATTTGCAGGACAGACACTAATGAAGACATTTGGGGAACAACTATCATGCGATCCGTCCTCCAAAGGACTCGACGATAAAGTTAAATATGCTAAAAAAGCAACTTGACATTCATAAGCAGTAGACTATGGAGAGAATAATATAATATTATAATGAAACATACAAAACCGTCATCACATATTAAACAAAGTGGGAACTTTTAACACATTCCATAATGTATGCAGCCATGTGCAAACATACTAAAATGTTGATGCCTTGTTTATTTACGACATCGATCTTGACCAATGTAGACCTTTATCGCATCATCTTCTCTAGTGGTGTAACGTGAATGCGATGAAAACCTACGGTATGTGGCGACAGCGTATAACAGGGTTTGGTTAGAACTATTACAATGGTCAACATCATCATAAAACTCAATTATAATTGCAACACTTAAAAATCAATTAACAATTAACAAATCAAATTACAGTTATTTTGATACAGCATATCTCTAAAACAGCATCAGGGGTGTTTACAATAAAAATAAATAAATAAAATAAAAATTATGAAATAAATTAAAATACATTACATTAGTGAATATAATTATTACAATACAGGCCTATTGTAATAAAGCGTCAGTTGAAATAGTTCATAGGTTGAGTAATTTGTTTGATACATTATTCTATGAAAAAGAACATTACATTTACCATTGCCGCCCATTTTACACAAGGTTTTACTAACTTGTGTGAATTCTTGCGGCCTCATAAAAGTTCAATGACAGTTGCATTGTCGTTAAATCTATTTCAGTTACACTGTATTTGTAATTAGCTACAAATTACGCAATAACAATCGAGCCTAACCGTGGGGGTGGGCCGTGCCCCCTTGGCTTGAATATTTCATTTGTTCCTTATGTAACCTGGGCCAACTAATCGGTGACTAAGCTTGTCCCACTCCCCCCTCCCCCCTCACTCCTCCCTCCCCCTCACTCCCCCGTCCCCCCTCACTTCCCCCTCCCCCTCACTCCCCGTATATACCAACGTTGACAATTCGTCCGATGCAGGTGGTCATTCTATCGCTGGCGTTGCTTGGAGCCGTGGAGTCGGCGGTACAGTGGGCGCTAGAGCGGTGCTTCCGCAAGTGCGAGCAAACACTGGAGAAGTGCATTCGCGACTGTTGGTTCAGCAAGAAGATGGGCGTCGGTCCCTCGTTCTGCCACCGTCTCAGGGACCGCTGCCTCAAATACTGCGAGGAGATGTACGGCCCTGCAAACCCTCCGGCCGACGACGATTAGTCGCCAGAGCAGACATCAAGAGAACACTGTAGGAAATGACAACCCGTGTAACTGGGTGGGCACAGTGTAATGATATCCATCTGTCGTCGTTGTCGCCACTGTAACACTTTAACACTGTAACACTGTAACACTGTAACACTGTAATACTGCCCAATGGTGCAGAAGACTACGACTACATATTTGAACATCAACGAACCCGATTCTCGATGGGCTAAATCAGTTGAGGTGGGACTTTTAGGCTATGCGACAGCAATATTGGAAAGAGCCACATATTAGTTTGGATTTTGAGTTAGTTCATATACCTGCGTAGATAGTATAATTATGTCCTTAAAGTGACATACATAACAACTTTGTTGTCAAATGAGTCTAGACCAACGAGTATACGTAAAGAAGTGTGTGGAAGTACATGTTACGTATTCCTACATTCGGATCTCACCCTTAATTGTCGAAATTAAACCAAGAATCCCGCAGCATAGTGCAATTACGAATGCGGAGTTTTGGGTTGAGACACTAAAATTGTTTGGTGAATAAATATTAATGCATTGATGGTAATCCAACGTTAATTACTGTGTAGTCATTCTAATGTAGATGTGTGTGTGTGTGATTTTAAATGCTACCTACTTTAGACATTTCTATTAAAAACATTGTCATAATGTTGTTCGTATTCAATTTTTTTTTATTTTGCATAATTGTGTATATATAAATATATATATATATATATATATATATATATATATATATATATATATATATATATATATATATATATATATATATATATATATATATATATATATATATATATATATATATATATATATATATATAATATATCATATATATGATTTTAAATGCTACATGCTTTAGACATTTATATTAAAAACATTGTCATAATGTTGTTCGTATTATTATTTTTTTATTTTGCATAATTGTAATATTATATAAATATATATATATATATATATATATATATATATATATATATATATATATATATATAATTGTATATCATATATATAATTTTTTTATTTACAATGTAAATACATGGATGTTGTTGATGAAAATATATCATGCATCTCTTAGGAAGAACTGTAGCTGTTAGTAGTTGTTATGAAAAGACATCAATGATCATGGTACAGTCATCAGACCTGGGGCCAGTAGTCGGTTCACTGTAGACTCTGTGATACATCTCAGGTATTAAAAACACTGTATATAACTGTTTTGTGTTACGATATCTAGCGTATATTGTTGTTTCGCCAGAAATATCAAACAGGGACACATATATATGCAAGCACAATTGGCAATAGACTAAAATATTTTTTATTTTGATATTCCTTTAACACCCAACAATTGGTGAATAACATAAAATTCTACCGACATTACCCATTCGTTTTGTGGATCGTAGGTCTTCAGGCCGCTATCGCTACGACAAGCTTCAAAACCGAGGACAATTCATCATTGTACATTCTACAAATCCTAGCTTATTGCATATATTCATGTTGACGCTATTCTAACAAGATTCTACCAGACACGTTTGTTGGCAACCGCTCTATCCATTGTACATTCTACAAAACCTAGCTTCTTGCATATATTCATGTTTACGCTTTTCTAATAAGATTCTACCAGACACGTTTGTTGGCAACCGCTCTATCCATTGTACATTCTACAAATCCTAGCTTATTGCATATATTCATGTTGACGCTATTCTAACAAGATTCTACCAGACACGTTTGTTGGCAACCGCTCTATCCATTGTGCATTCTACAAATCCTAGCTTATTGCATATATTCATGTTGACGCTATTCTAACAAGATTCTACCAGACACGTTAGTAGTATACGGAGGTTTCTCATACCCCCTTATCGCCGCAATCTAGAGATCAAAGGAAGATCAAAGGAAAGGCCCCTAATATCGCCCACCCGTTGAAGAGTGCGCGCAGCCAATGAGAGAGCAGTAGAGCGCCCCCTGGCGAGCGTAGTTGAGCGTAGTGCATGCTGGGTAAGGTAAGCGCCCCCTAGGGACTGGAGGAGGAACGAATATTGACCAGTAGTCATCGATGGTGGACATAGGAAAAAAGAAAATACACGTAAAGCACCCACCACCCACCACCCACGTAAACACGTGACCGCGTGACCTGAACCCTGACCCGACGGAGTGACCAGTCCGAGTGGTTAGCTAATGTCAACTGGACATCCGAACGACTGGAGTTAAGTGTAAGCCGAGGCGTTTATCCAGCTGTGAGCCGTAGCGCTAGATCAAAGGACGCTAATCGGTACAATGTAGCAAGGGAGCCGAGCTAATCGGCGATAAACAGCAACAATGTGGCAGAGACGGCTATTGATGTGTTATAGCGGGTTATATGGAGTGAACAAAAGACGTAATAAAAGTAAAACCGATAAACATAAGGGGAATATGTAATGGTTATTAATTAGCCGACATGCATGGCTATAAAATAACCGCTGGACGACGGAAATCGGACCGTTGGTTAAATAAAATGTAGCAGGACGAAAATGGACTATATATATATATATATATATATATATATATATATATATATATATATATATATATATATATATATATATATATATATATATATATATATATATATATATATATATATATATATATATATATATAATATGGCATTAAATAAAATGTAGCAGGATGAAAATGGACTATGTGGAAAATATAATATGCCAACAAAACGCAATACAAGACGGGAATATAAGATGATGCAAACTTTAATACATGAAACAATGCAATACAAGACGGGAATATGCAAACTGTAATACATGAATCAATGACGGTAGTAAAGTTTATTAAAAATGAACGTTTGTAGAAGTGTTCATTCGGGCTGACAGTTGAAAGCCGGCAAGAGTGAGCGGCGAACTGAACGCGCAGTCAACTTGCGGGCCAATGCAATACGGAGGGAGACGGATCGACGACGATGGCAGAGTGATGGATGATGGATGGGACCTCTGTGAAGGCGACGGAAAATAGGGAGGGGTGACGGGGCATGTAAGATGAGTAGCTGGTGCATGACGCACTCCCACTGTAACATGTGAGCCCTGAATGCGAGACGGAAATCGTCCGAGTCCTCGTGAGTGTCGGAGGCGACGGCGGCGGCGATATCATCGTCGTCGTCGTCGTCGTCGGCGTCGTCGTCTTCCCACGACGCAGGGACTGTAGAAGTAGTACGATATCCAGGTCCGTAATAGAATTCAATGTCCGACATGACATGACGCCAACGGCTTGCATGGTTGGCGAATGCCGTCAGGAGACCGGCGTCGTACAACTCGTCTCGAAATAGCTCTGTCGCCTGACAGGCCCGGCGGTGGACTGCCGTGACGAACAACTGTGTCATTACGCATGCCCAGTGAAAGCGAGGGATTCTGTAAGTAAAGGACACAACCAGAGTGAGAACATGCATAGACATCTATATATATAACAGACGTAACCAAGCAACGAGGTAATACGAAACCGATCGGCTGGCAAGCCGCTACATATGGAACTTGGACCCGACGAACACACGGCGAGACATGTATACACAGGAACGATAGAACAGTATGTACAGTGAAAAGAGTTATTATCTATGTACAGTTATGTAGAGCTATGAAAGTATAATAGTAATAAATAAATAAATAAATAAATAAATAAAAGAAATACTCACACACGACGCATTAGTGGGAGCAACGCATCTCCCATAACACTGAGAAGAGTCAAAAACTCTGCAAAGTCGAGCACCATAACGACAGGAGGCATGATGAACGGTATCGAAGGCAATGGCGGTTGTAATGACGACACGACGAACGCAGCGTCTATATATACCATGCTAGAAATAAACCAGACAGCTGACGCAACCCGAGGAACAATACGACACTAATGAGAAAACAGATAAGCGGCCGGCAACTGTCAGCCTACCGACACCGGGCATCCATCACGCAAGGAAAAAGTGGGGGTGACTAGTACTCGAGAGCGCTAGAACGGCGTGTATTTAAGACAGTAACTGTACAATTTAACGTTATAAAGTCACCATGAACCGTGATATACGCTTCAGAGGCGGTCGCCATTTCCTGTCAAACTTCTACGTGTGCAGGATACGTGTGTGGAATAAAGAATTTACGAGTGTCGAAAGCGCTTACCAATGGCGGAAATGCATGCATCACGGTGACCTGCAAACCGCATCAAAAATGCTGTCCACGCGCACTGGTCTACAGGCGAAACACCTCAGCAAGAGCATACGAGAAAAAGAACAGTTACGCGCATCGTGGAACGAACAACGATATTCACTAATGTATGCGTTAGTTGCTGTTAAATATCGCGACCCAACCCTACGTAAACGACTCCTAGACACTGGGTATTCCCAGTTGCAGGAATGGGTCAAGAGTCGTGAAGGATACTGGGGGGCGCTAACATACAGCGGTCAAGCCGGTCAGAACATGCTAGGACATATACTCGAGAGAGTACGCGAGTTCATTCGATTGCATCAGCAGACGTAATGCGAGCCGGTCACAAGACCGGTGAACAGAGTACATCGAGATATAGATGCCAGACATCCAGCATCACGCGCGCACGACCAAGGGTTGTGATAAGAAATCGCGCCATAGGCAGTTGGAGGTGTATATAAGCCGGGCTCAGAGTGAACGAGACACACAACCACACTTCGATTTACAGACGACTTCAAGACCACTAGCAGCAGCACGCAGAGAGAGAAATGGCAGCCCAAGACGCCGATATGATGATGACAGTCAGCCAACTCGAGAGACAGGTAGGTAACGGGACTTATATATTTAGACGGCCGTTAACCATAGTACAATGTGCTGTTCAAGACAAATATATAGTTTATCCATCATGTCAGCAGTGTAAAAAACGTGTGAATCCCGAAAACAACGGGTATGTGTGTCCGATTCATCGATGGCAGCGTGGTGTAGTGTATCAGTTCGCTATGCGTATCCTCCTACAAGACGCCATCGGTAGTGAAGTGTGGGCAACCCTATTTAATGCCAAGGCTGTCCAGGTGTTGGGATTCACTGCTAACGAATACATGAGCATGAAAGGAGACGCCGAACGGTATGCAGCACTGGACATGTTGCGGGGGCCCAAGTCATGGTGACCGTTAGAAACGCGAGGCGGGACAGTATGTAAATTACACGGTGTCAGACATGGAAATAGTCACAGTGTGAATCCATCTGTTGACAGGCTACTGCGACCGGAAGCAGTGACAGACAGGCTACTGCGACCGGAAGCAGTGACGTCATCGACAGCGATGGACGCTCTAAGGTAATGGAATGGTTACATGCTAATAGCTCGGAGATACTATTCACCTCCTCTGCGGACAGCTGTTCACCGCCACCATTAATTAGAATATCAGATGACTCGGACGATAGTGCGTCACAGCGTGACGTCATATCCATAAGCAGTAGCGATGATATGGAGGCTACGGTGAGTGGTTTAGATAGGCTACGTGATCGAGCCGAAGCCATGACGAACGAACAAACCTTCTATAAGGCACTAGAGGTCGCCAGCGTGCAATTTGCCTGTGACGAGGTGCAACGCATAATGAATTTAAATGATGATGATACGGAACGTTACGTACCATCGGTCAGCATGGTCATGCACGTGTTGCGGTGGCTATCGATAGATGTCATCGCAACGTGTGGGAACATGAAATGGCGTCAGCAAGTGACAGATTTGGTTAGAAAGAGTATGTACGCCCAATACAACGATATACAGGGCGACGTGGATGAAACTATGTCGAATGTAACCGATTCTTTCTATTCAACAGACGGGTCTAACGCAGCTGGAGACAGCATACAAGCGCCAGTTGGACGATCTTTATGATGCAGATGACGAGGACGAGGTGACGCCATCGGGGAAACGGCAGAAGACAGGCCCGGTAGATGAATACCCAGAAACACAGGAAATACCGTGGGGGTCCTCGTCGGAGACTGAGTCGGATGAAGAGGCGACAGATGACAACACCAGAGGAGGAGGGGTGGTGGCGGCGACGCAGCAGTTACCGTGGGGTCCTGTAGAGAATTTATCGGACACTGAGAATGAGGAGGAGGATGATCCTTGGATCATCAAGACCCCCTCATTACTATGATGATGTTGATGAGGATGCTATCGCCTCATCCCCAGCACCCGAGAAAGACGATGACGACAAGGACTTCGAGTTCAGTCCCGCGTCACCACCACAGGATGCTATCACCTCATCCCCAGCACCCGAGAAAGACGATGACGACAAGGACTTCGAGTGCAGTCCCGCGTCACCACCACCATCTCCACCACCGACAACAACAACATCAACAACATCAACAGCACCTACACTCTACGTACTACCCAACTCAACCATCGTCCTGTCGCCAGACGGAGGGTACAAACACATCCCTGACCAACGCACCATAACTTCACCGAAGCCGTCGACGTCGACCGCCGATGATGATGATCGGAAGCCGTCGACGTCGACGGCCAATGATGATGATGATGAGACTACGCGACAGGTGTGTTCCCATCATATAGAAATACAGAACAATATAGTATCGTTAATAGCTCGTAAGTGGAGGACATCCTCCCCATCCACGATAGAAGACACGACCCTGGATGTGAGCCGAGAAGTAGCGTTTAGTATATTGGCGGCTTCATACCAGAACATGCTAATGAACTATGTGCGATGCGCCATCGGACGACCCGATGAACCGTAGTCGGTAGTCGGTAGTCGACAGTTAGTTAGGTAGTATGCACTTATAACCATGATAGTAGTAGTAGTAGTAGTAGTAGTAGTAGTAGTAGTAGTAGTAGTAGTAGTAATAGTGTTGTTGTTGTTATGTAGAATGAAGTGTACGACGAGGCACCCATACTCCCAGCCAGCATTCGGAATCGAGCTGTAGTACTGATCAATCCGTATATGATGTCGTCAACAGAATATTATTATTAGTAGGTAGTATTAAGTAATATGGAGTGAAATGTTAGTAACTTTTAATTTGTTCTGTAGGATGATGACGTACCTGTGCGACCGATTGAAGCACGTAGGCGTGCAAGTCGTCAATTAATAGTGCTACTAATAGAATATATCATATCGACGCACGATGAACAATAGGTGTATTTCTTTATGTAGGAGGAGGTGAAGGAGGAGGAGGAGGAGGAGGTGAATGAGGAGACACCCGTACTAGCACGAGACGAGAGGACACGTGCACTACATAGACTATTACAAATAATTATTGATTTCATGGTAGAAACGCCGGCATTTAATTAGTGTAACGTGTTGAACTGTATGGGAAATAGTAGCTCTCTCTCTCTCTCTTTTATTGTATGTAGTCATATTACAGATACGTATTCATTGTATGGTAGAAACGTAGTCATATTAAGAAGCACCGTTTGCAACGGTAGCTCTCTCTTTATTGTATTTAGTCACTGTCATATTGTAGTGGCATGACATAGAGTAATAGTTATATACATATATATATATATATATATATATATATATATATATATATATATATATATATATATATATATATATATATATATATATATATATATATATACATACCGACTTATATAGTACATCATCACCATCATTGCACGTAACCTCTGTCGCGGTGTAAAAGCCCACAAGTTAATAATCATGTTACTAGCCACTGGCGTTTCGATAATCGAACGTAAGCTAGGGTCCCTGTCGAGGATGGAACACTCCCACAAACCGTACAGTCATCAACATCATAGTAATTATATAAGTCTAACCGTGTATATGTATATGTATAATATGTCTATGTCTATGTCTATGTCTATGGCAGTATATACTCAATAAAAGTCATACAATGATTGAAACGTGTTGTCAGTGGTGTTGCCATGGTATACATAGGTGAAAGAGAACCCGTAGCCATCGATATCGGACACACAGTAGTCAATACCACAGGATCGCACCTTAGGTCATACACCCTTCACCACCACCACCACCACCACCACCACCACCACACGTACTATATAGCTGTACTAAGGACCACTCTCTCTCAGTTGTAGACACGTAGAGCAGCATGAAACGACACCAATGTCGGCACTGCGGGCTGGTGCTCGACACGTACGCAGCGTTAAAACGCCACCTAGTGAGTCATGCGACACCGGCAGTGAGCGAACACACGTATTCGGTGGCGCAACCAATAGAGGTGCCATCTAGCGATCAGGCAAAGCGAACGAAATATTCGTGTAAATGTGATGCGACGTTTGAGATATGGGACGATCTGCAACAACACGTGAGGTCCGTATGTCGTCTTAGCAGTAGCAGTAGCAGTAGCAGTAATAGAAAACAGACCACAGTGTACACATGTGCGAAATGTGGACAGACGTTCACTAGACGCAATGACCTGACCAAACACGCACGAAAACACGTCACGAAGCTACCATCGCCAAAGAGACCAATCAGGGAACCCACCACACCCCACCATCCACTCGTTACCGATGCAGACCCCATAGATCCACCTGCTCGACTCCCCTTCGCCGACAACCTGTCGACGGAACTGCTAGATGTCGTACGAGCGCACTGGTCGAGCATACGGACACGTGTAGCGAGAGGTCCTCTGCAGTCCAGGTACGAGTACAGGTTAACGACTCTGGACACGACCGTTCTAGAGACGCCGTTGAGGAACGTGTTCCAGGAACAGACCAACGCTTTCAAGATTAACCTCAGTTACGGGTTCATTCTGAGAAACAAGAACACGGGTCAATACAAGTACTACCATCCCTCGTGCAACTGCTGTGGACGCTACCTGGACGAGCCCAGTCTCATCACCAACAGCAAGGACTTTGATGAGTTCCTCGAACGCATCCGAGAACGCGACGTCCTGCAATGGGCCATCAATCAAAGACCGGATTCGGCGTGGGTGTGCGAACTCGTGACCAATGTCTCATTTTACGTCAATCGCATCATCGAACACCCGATAGGATGTGTAGGAATGACCGACCTTCCAGCCTACATCAAGAAGAACAGAGCCGTCATCGGATTGGAAAAGGACCCCAAGTATAGCAAAAGGTACAGTGACAACCTGTGTCTCTTCCGATGTCTGGCCCTGCATCGAGGATGTGACACGCGTCGATTGGAACCAGCCGTGAAGACGCTGTACGATACTTACGCCCAAGACGACGTACCCATGACAGCTTTTGCCGGGGTCACGATGGACGACCTCTATCGTGTAGAGACCACGTTCCAAACGAATGTGTGCGTGTACAGTCTAGTACCACCGGATGGAGAGGATGGAAAGCCAACTGCAGAACTCGTTCGTCGCTCGGTATGTAAGTACCCTGACACGCTCTACCTCAATCTTCACGGGACGCATTTTCCCCTCATCCAGGATAGACGCATGTACTGTCACTCGTACAGATGTCGGAAGTGCGGTGACTCGTTGTGGAAAGACGCATGGCATCTGCGCAACCACGAGAGCACGTGTACGGGGGGTGTGCGCCGAGTCTATCCTGGTGGCGTGTACCATTCGACTCCATCGGTGTTCGAACGCCTGGCCGACGAGAACATCCGAGTGGCCGAAGCGTTGCAGTACTATCCGTACCGAGCCACCTTCGACTTCGAGTGTTGGTTCGACACCGAACACCTTCCGTCCGACAGTGCCCAGGTTCACTGGGTTGCGCGTCACGTCCCGCTGAGCGTCAGCGTGGCATCCAACGTACCCGGACACGAACAGGTGACATGCATCGTCACGGACGGAGACACCAACAAGTTGGTGAGCGACATGATGACCATCCTGCAATCGATGAGCGAGGCCGCGTACGACAAGATCAAAGGCTCATACGATCACGTGTTGGACCAACTCGCCGAAGAGATGTCGAATTGGGAAGCACGGGAGGAGGCTGCACGCTCAGCCACTGACAAGGACGCTCGACCGGCAACCAATCCGTACAAAACGCTGATGGGACAACTGTATGGATGGATGCGTCAGTTACCTGTCATCGGGTTCAATTCGGGGAAGTATGATCTCAATGCCGTCAAACAGTTCCTCATACCGTACTTCCTGGCGACGTCAAAGACCGTGGAACAAAACGAGACCGAGGACGAGGACGAGAGGGAGCAAGAGGGCAACAAGAAATCCGAGGACGATGGCGTCGGGGCAATGTTCGTCATCAAACGCAACAACACTTTCATGTGTCTTTCGACGGATCAACTGAAATTCCTCGACATGATCAACTACATAGCCCCGGGTTCAGCTACGACAAGTATCTGAAAGCGTACGGATGCGAGGTGACGAAAGGTCATTTCCCGTACGAGTACATGGACCGGCTGGAGAGACTCGACGACACCGCTCTTCCACCGAAAGAGGCCTTCTTCAGTCGACTGAAGAACGAAGGTATTTCAGACGAGGATTACGCCAGTTGTCAGGAGGCCTGGCGCGTCAATGGCATGACGACGTTGCGCGACTTTCTCGTCTGGTACAACAACAGGGACGTGGTTCCCTTTCTACAGGCCATCGACAAACAGTTCGCGTTCTATCGACAACGGGGAATAGACATGTTCAAGCAAGGCATCAGCGTACCTGGTCTGACCCTGCTGTACCTGTTCAACGACCTTCCAGAGAAGACCTACTTTACCGTCTTCAACGAGAAGAATAAAGACCTGCACGACCTCGTCAAAGAGAACATCGTAGGCGGGCCGTCGATCATTTTTCATCGCTATCACGAGAAAGGTGTCACCACGCTACGTCAGAACGAGTACGGAGAGGCGGCTCGTCCGTGCCGAGCGATCGTCGGCTACGATGCGAACGCGCTGTACCTGTGGTCGCTCATGCAAGACATGCCTATGGGATGGTACACGCGACGACGAGCAGAGAATGACTTCCGCCCCGAATCGGCGCAGCTGTACGGACAGATGGCTGGGGAATGGTTGACGTGGGAATCCGAACGCACGGGACGTCCCATACGACATCAGATCAACGGACGAGAGAAGAGAATAGGCAAACATCGGGTGGACGGATGGTGTAGCGAGACGAAGACGGCTTATCAGTTCCAAGGGTGCTACTTTCACGGTTGTGCGTGCAACCGTGACGAGGTGAACGCAGTCAACGGGAAACCAATGGCGGAACTGCTCGCCGAGACCCGAAAGACCACCGCCTATCTACGTCACTTTGTCACAGTCGTCGAGCTGTGGGAATGCGAGTGGAAAGAGATGAGACGAACCCCGGCCGTACGTGAGTGTCTGGATGCTGCATTTCCTCGACGTCGACACGTGCGCTGGACCATGACGTCGCAACAGATCCTGAACGGAGTGCGTGCGGGAACCGTGTTCGGCATGATCGAGTGCGACATACGCGTACCGGAAGAATTGCGCGCGCACTTTGCCGAGATGCAGCCCGTGTTCAAGAACGTCAGTATGATGCGCGAGGATCTCGGTCCGTTCATGCGTCGATACGCCGAAGAACACGACATCATGAAGACTCCGCGTCGCATGCTCGTGGGTAGTTATTGCGGCGATAAGATACTGCTCGCAACGCCACTGCTGCGATGGTATCTGGACCACGGTCTCGAGGTGCTGCACGTGTACCAGGTCGTCGAATACGATCCTATTCCGTGTTTCCGGCGGTTCGGCGATTCAGTGTCCAAGGCCCGACGCGAGGGCGACGTTCACCGAGACAAGACCATCATCGCGGACACCATGAAGTTGCTGGGGAACTCGGGCTACGGAAAGACCATCACCAACGTTGACCGACATCGTGACGTCAGCTACTGCACGGAGAAGGCGGCATCGCTCCTGGTCAACGATCGACGGTTCCGACAACTCGATCTCGTCGCCGACGACGCGTACGAGATAGAGTTGAACAAGAAAGTCGTCAAGTACACCCTACCCGTACACGTGGGATTCTTCGTTCTGCAATACGCCAAGATGCGCATGTTGCAGTTCTATTACGACTTCATCGTCAGATACGTGGAGCGCCCTCTGTTCGAGTACTGCGAGATGGATACAGATTCCGCCTATTTGTCCTTGGCCGGCGAGTCCGTCGACGACCTCGTGACCCCGGAACTACGGGAACATTATTTCCGACATCGTTCCGAATGGCTCCCGTCGGAATGTTGCGACGACCATCGGAACGACTACGTGCGCTGTCGTCTCGCCAATCGACCGTGGGTCGGAGACGATGCGTGCTGTAAGGCGCGAAGAGCGTTCGACAAGAGGACACCGGGTCTGTTCAAGGTCGAGTGGTCCGGTGCCGGGTTCGTGGGCTTGTGTAGCAAGACGTACTATTGTTTCGGAGCGACCGACAAGTACAGCACCAAAGGACTGAACAAACGGCACAACACAATCGACAAGGACGCGTTCCTGGAGGTGCTCACCAACCGTCGGAGCGGAGGTGGAACGAACCGTGGTTTCCGGGTGCATAATTCTAGCGTGATGACGTACGTGCAGGAAAGGGATGCACTCACGTACTTTTACCCCAAACGCGTGGTGCACGAGGACGGGGTGAGCACGGGTCCGGTGGACGTATAGAAAAGGCGATGCACGCTGCACTCGTTTCATACGCAATCATGGATGCCCGATGGAAACACCCCTTCACGTGCGTCGTCGCCGGACCGACGGGATGCGGCAAGAGTACTTTCGTGACGCGTATGTTGCGTCACGCCGCTGCGATGATCGATCCGCCACCCGAACAAATAACGTGGTGTTACGGAGAATGGCAAGAGGCTTACGCAACGACGGACTTGGGTCACGTGCGATTCGAGGAAGGGTTACCGACGGCGGACATGTTCGTTCCGACAACGAGGAACCTCATCGTCATAGACGATCTCATGGCGGAAACGGACGAACGGGTCACGACCCTGTTCACTAAAAAAGTCACCACAGGAACACGTCCGTGCTGTATCTAGTACAGAACCTGTTCCCTAAAAACAAAGAGAGTCGCACCATCAGTCTGAATTCCCAGTACATGGTGGTGTTCAAGAATCCACGTGACGCATCGCAGATGGCGACGTTGGCGCGGCAGATGTATCCGGGACGCGGCAAGTTCGTGCAAGAGGCGTTTAAAGACGCCACGGCGGTACCGTACGGTTATCTATTGATCGATCTCAAACAGGACACGCCCGAAGACATGCGTCTGCGCACGGCCATATTTCCAGACGACCGTGTTCAGTACGTGTACCTGCCGAAGGTATAAAACGACCGCGTGTGTGGATAGTCTCTTCATTCGCATCATGTCTGACCTGGTGAAGAGACACATCGTGTGCATACAGGCCCTGGCCAGAGTCAAGAACAACAAAATTAAAAAGGCCATCATCGCCAACGCCGACGCCGATCTGCTGTGTGCACTGGCCGAGTGTGCCTACAACATACTCACAAAGAACATTCCATTGAGCGCCATACAGAGGCGACGATTGAATAAATACAAGACGAAGTTACGCGAGTTGGCTAATAAACGAACGGTCGCTGCCAGAAGACGACGCATCTTGCTGCAGCCGCAGGTTGGCGAGGGACAGAGCGGCGGTTTCCTATCGGCCTTCCTAGCACCGTTGGCAAGTACGGTCTTGCTACCCTTGCTCCGACAGGCGTTGACCTCAGGGGGGTAGATACATGGAGCACGCACGCAGGATGGCCTTGGTGGACCCGCGACTGTTGGACACGCTGCGGTCACCCCCACCCCTACCCGCAACCGACACCTTAGGCAGGAAGGTGCAAGCCCTCGATGACGAGATGAAGACCATCCTAGATAGAACGGACCTAGACGACGGGACCAAGGTGACCCTGTATAATCAGGTGTTGCAGCGGTACAACGCCTTGGCCGATAAACGCGTCAAGGAACGCGTGGTCACGGTGAACGAGCCGGAGGTGACGTCGGAGTCGGGGTCGGAGGGTACGGCACGAGTCCCTATTAGCGGACTGGAGGCCACCGTCTTGGCCACCGTTCCCAAGACCATGAAGGCCAAAGCCAGCCGTTTGATGGAGCATCTCAAGAGAGACGTCGCGTGGACCGCTCGCGGCGAACTGATACACGAGGGCGTGCCGGTTGTCGGAAGTAACGTGGTGGATCTCGTTAATGATCTGTTGCGTAAGAGGAAGAGTACGGCCGCTCCGACGGGTTGGCAGCCATTCGCCCGACAACTCCGTGCCATCAACCTACCCATGACGTTGGTCGGTAACGTCTCCAGGAGAGCCTACATACGTCCGGAGCCGACGGTCACTCCCTCTCGCCGGTCACTTGCTACTCCGCGTGCTGCATCGGGTAGTGCACGACGATCGCTAAGTTGGTCACCCCTCGCCCGTCAGAGCCGTCGAATGGAACATACCATGCCCACTCCACCCCCCGAATCACGCAAGGCGTTGTCGTCATTGGCTGGTTGGGACAACCTATAGGATGGTACGATGCGTGTCCGGAGCGCAGTGTTCGTCATGTCGCCCGATCCACAGGACGACGTGTACCGCTCCATCGTCGGTGCGATATTTATCAGTGGACTTTACATGATTGCTCACGGTATACTCCAGAGTTATATGCAACAGGCGTTATTCGAACCCCCTCGCTCGACGAACGGACCATTCCTCGTCCACCCACCCACCCTACCCCCGCATCACGCAAGACTTCGTCGTCATTGGCTGGACGGAACACCGTATAAGGTGGTACGACGCGTGTCCGTAGCACAGTGTTCGTCATGCTCGTCGATCCACAGGACGCGTACCGTTCCCTCGTCGCTGCGCTATTGTTCGAAGGACTCACCTTGCTGGGAGACGTTGCAGCCGGCGTTCTTATACAACAGGTGTTATTCAGACTATGGTTACGCTACTAGACCGTTGTTCCACCGCTTGCGTTGTGGGTGCCATAGTGTGTGTCCTAGTATACGTCGGCGTGCTCCTCGTCATTCGTCAGCAGTCGTACTCCGGAGTCAACGTCACCGCCCCCGTCAACGCATCGGTCCTCCTCTTTTGATGGCACAGAGGGGAGACCGCACCTTGAGTGGGGTCTACTTCGATCCCACGAAGGTAGGCAGTTATGGCGGCGTCGCTGGCTTGCGACGCGTACGCGTTGCCAGAAGACCGTCGGCATGGTTGTCGGCACAGGACACCTACACCTTACACAAACCAGCGAGACGTCATTTCAAGAGACGACAAGTCATCGTGGGTGGTATGCATCAGCAGTGGCAGGCCGATCTCGTGGACATGTCGAAGGTCAAACGCTTCAACAACGGCATGGCCTTTCTCCTCACCATGATCGACGTCTTCTCGAAAGTGGCCTGGTGTGTTCCCATGAAGAACAAGTCCGCGGCGTCGTTGGTGGCGGCGCTGCAATCCACGTTCGTCAACGTTCGCCCCCAGACCTTGCAGACGGATAAAGGCACAGAATTCCGGAACAAATCCGTTCAGGCGCTATTGAAGCGTTACGACATACATTACTTCTACACGCACAACGCGGAGACGAAGGCAGCCGTCGTGGAACGGTTCAACGGAACGTTGAAGAAGCGCATGTGGCGCTACTTCACGAAACACCAGACGTGGCGGTACATCGACATCCTTCCGGACCTGATGCGATCGTATAACAATGCCCGCCACCGCATGATCGGTATGGCTCCGTCACAGGTGAATGCACAGAACCAGGAACAGGTGTGGCAACGTCTGTACGGTCACGATGGTAAGGGCGTGCCCAAGTTGCACGTGTCGGATCGCGTGCGTGTCAGCAAGTACAAACGCACGTTCGAAAAGGGCTACGAGACGAACTGGAGCGAAGAGTTGTTCACGATACACGAGGTTCACCCCTCCGATCCACCCGTGTATCGGCTGCGGGACGATCTCGGCGAAGTGCTGGAGGGTACCTTCTACGAACTGGAGCTGCAGAAGGTGACGGTACCCTTTGATAAGGTGTACCGTGTTGAAGCGGTACTGAAACGCCGTACGGTCGGTAGACGAAAGGAAGCTCTGGTGAAATGGTTCGGCCATTCCTCCCACTTCAACAGCTGGATCGATGCCAAGGGACTCATCAACTATAAAGACTAGCCTCGCACATGCCGACACTGCATTCGAGCAATGACACACGACGCGACACCCCCACCACCACCGACCTGCACCACCACCATCATAGACGAGGAGAAAGAGGTGAACGAACACGAGGACTGTACTGACGCTGCACCGAACGAGCCAGACAGCACTCATGGCATCTGTTCGGTACCGAGTGCCCCAAAGAGGAGATCGTGTTTCTGTGTCAGGTCGTCGTCTTGTACACGGTCATTCTGATCAGCATTTACAACCTGACGAAAGGTCACGTCGATTCTAATCTGTGGACGGCTCTGTTGAGTAGTTCTTTGGGTTACCTACTGCCCAATCCCACGTTGAGACGTCATGGCGACTGATTTCTACATGACGCTGCCTAGCAACGCTTCCATGAAGATGCACCCCGGCAACACCTTGACCCATTACGTCACGGCCTTGCCTCAACGCATCGATCTTACCGACGAGTGGGAGTGTGGGTTGGCTGAGATCCAGTATCCGCACACTTGGTACAACGTCACGGAGAACGACGTCTGGTTCTTCCTCAACACGCTCGATGCTACGGACTCGTCCCACCGTTCGAAGTTGCCGTGCGGGTATTACGACGATCCGATATCATTGATGTATCACGTCAACAAGGGACTGTACAGTATGCAGACGGAGAAGACAAAGGCTCACATGAGCTATAG
The DNA here is from genome assembly GCA_033239005.1 of Lamellibrachia satsuma. Taxonomy (NCBI): domain Eukaryota; kingdom Metazoa; phylum Annelida; class Polychaeta; order Sabellida; family Siboglinidae; genus Lamellibrachia; species Lamellibrachia satsuma. The sequence continues at coordinate 6,752,253 of BSQZ01000029.1, read as the reverse complement.
TTCCGTCACTCGGAAAATGACGTTACACATGACAGAGAACACCCTGTTCACCATACCGCACCACAGCGCGACCGCGTCCCTGTTGGGATTCCGTGAACCCGTAGCCAGCGAGTCGAAGGCGGTTACGTCATATCCCGTCCTCCCCGACGACTCCCAACATCCCGACTCGGCGTACCCCTTCCACATCGAGGCGCCCGATGTGGTGGACCTGACGCAGGGGTTCGACACCCTCTACGTCTACACGGACGTCGTGGAGTCTCGTATAGTGGGTGACACTCTCGCGCCTCTGTTGCGTACCCTTCCGATTAGCGGCCGTCACGGTGACAGGGTGACCGCTAGTTTCACTAACGTGCACTACGTGCCCCTGATGCGCTCGAGCTTCAGCTCGATCGAGGTGGATATAAGGAACGACATGGGTCGACGCGTGCCATTCGAATACGGTAGAGTGTCGGTGACGCTTCATTTTCGTCGACGCAAGACCGGACTGTTCTGATGAATTACAACGATTATTACGCGCGTCAGGCTGGCGGTGCGCTGCCCTACTTCGCCGGTGCGCAATACCAGCGAGGTCACGGACTGGGCAGTCTGTTCGGCGGTCTGTTGCGCAGCGCCATGCCACTCATCAAGTGAGGTGCCGCGGCGTTGGGCAGGGGAGCGTTGAAGACCGGCGTTCGCATAGCTGGCGACGTCTTATCGGGCCAGAACATAAAAACGGCTGCCAAACGCCGCGTCACCGATGCCGTGCTGAGCAGTATTCCGCGACCCCCTGGTAAACGTATAAGAGGAGCGGGTGCAAGGACGGTCGGCACTGCAGTAACGAGACGTCGCAAGAAACGGACGTCCAAGAAACGCACGGCCGACATATTCGACGACAACGATGGCGTTCGTGCATAGACAGTCGTGCGAGGGGGTCAAGACCGAGCTGGATCTCTTTACCGTACCCCCCACTCAGAACTGCATCGCCGACAGTCACGTGGTGGAACATCAACCCATGGCCTCTCTGGACTCTGGAGGCCCGATAGAATTCTTCATCCCCGGATCGGGTGACGACTACATAGATCTCGCCAACACGATGCTCCACCTGCAGGTGAAGGTGACGCGCGCCGACGGTAACCCTATCGATGCGGGCGAGCCCGTGGGACCGGTGAACAACTTCTTGCATTCGCTGTTCAGCCACGTCGACCTCTCCATGAACGACACGCTCGTGACCTCTTCGTCCTCCAACTCGTACCCGTATCGTTCATACATAGAGACGCTGCTGAGTTACGGATTCGATGCCAAGTCGACGCAGCTGACGAATCAGCTGTGGTACAAGGACAAGGCTAGTCGCATGCACGCCGCCGAGCTGGCCGCCGGACCCGATCCTAACCCCGGGTTCGTGACTCGACGAGACTACATAGCCGGCGGTCGCGTGGTCGACATGATGGGTCGTCTCCACGTGGATATGTTTCTGCAGGATAAATTCCTGATCAACGGTGTCAACGTCAAGTTACGCCTGGTGCGCAGCACGCCCGAGTTTGCGCTGATAGCCGGTGGACAGAACGAGTACAAGATAATCATCGTCAACGCGTCCTTGTTCGTCAAGAAGGCTACCATCACTCCGGCCGTGCAGAAGGCGCACATCATGGCTCTCCAGCAGGCCACGGTCAAGTATGCGTTACGACCCGTCGAATGCAAGGTGTACTCCATTCCCACGGGCGCTCTGTCGCACACGCACGAGAACCTGTTCCTCGGCTCCCTGCCGAAACGTCTCGTACTGTGCTGCATCGACAACGACGCCTACAACGGCACGTACGCCACAAACCCCTTTCACGCCAAGAACAACGCCATCAGCTTCGTCTCCGTGTACGTGGACGGTCGTCAGATACCCGCCAAACCCTTCCAGCCCAACTTCGCAGAAAACCTCTTCGCCAGGAGCTACGCGAGCATGTTCACCTCGACCGGCAAGCTATGGCAGGACGAGGGGAACGGTCTGACTCGCGACGACTCTCGAGACGGATACACCTTCTTCTGTTTCGACCTTACCCCCGACCAGTGCGACGGTCCCTGCTTTCATCTGATACAAAAGGGCAACCTGCGCTTAGAATTCCATTTCCGCGAAGCGCTTCGGGCCACCGTGAACGTCGTCGCCTACGCCGAATTCGAGTCCGTGCTGGAGATCGACAAGAACCGCAACGTCATCCACGACTACTGAGATGGACACCCTGCAGATCGCCCGTCTACTGGCGATGGATCCGAAGACCCGGTCCGTCTTTGGCGGCGTCGTACCCCGAGATGGACTGCCTGCAACAATTGACGCTTTGCCGATCGCCTTCGTGTGCAACACCGACGACGGCGACGAACCGGGCGAACATTGATAGCGCTGTACCTGTCCTCCGACGGGCGCGGCGAATACTTCTGTTCGTACGGTCTGCCGCCTCGTCACGCGGCGTTCCGCACCTTCTTGAACAAACACTGTTCCGAGTGGACTCATAACAGCAAGACGCTTCAGAGTCCTCTGTCTAACGTTTGCGGACAATATTGCGTCACTTATATCATGTTTCGTTGTAACGGCGCTCCCATGAGCACTTTCGTCAATGCTTTCCGCACCGATCTGGTCGCTAACGATTGTCGCGTGTTCGATTGGATTAAGCTGCTGAAAAAGGGTATACCGTACTATCACGCATCATACTGAGCCTCTGGCGCGGTGGTCGCTCCACCCGTAAGCTCGCCCTCGAACCTCTGGCGCGGTGGAGACACCCCTAAGTTCGCGACCTCTGGCGCGATGGTCACCATTCGCAAGTCGCCTCGTCATCGTCTTCATATTCATCATACCCAGCTCGTTGTATCCAATCACACACGATCGCCTCGTTTGTACTGCTGCCGCTTTGTTGTATTCAATAAAATACGTGTGCACCGTACGATCGTGTTCGTCTCCTTATTAGGTTAATGACCCTCCGGTAAACGTAACTAGGTCAATATTCGTTCCTCCTCCAGTCCCTAGGGGGCGCTTACCTTACCCAGCATGCACTACGCTCAACTACGCTCGCCAGGGGGCGCTCTACTGCTCTCTCATTGGCTGCGCGCACTCTTCAACGGGTGGGCGATATTAGGGGCCTTTCCTTTGATCTTCCTTTGATTTCTAGATTGCGGCGATAAGGGGGGTATGAGAAACCTCCGTATACTACTCACGTTTGTTGGCAACCGCTCTATCAATTGTACATTCTACAAAACCTAGCTTATTGCATATATTCATGTTGACGCTATTCTAACAAGATTCTACCAGACACGTTTGTTGGCAACCGCTCTATCCATTGTACATTCTACAAATCCTAGCTTATTGCATATATTCATGTTGACGCTATTCTAACAAGATTCTACCAGACACGTTTGTTGGCAACCGCTCTATCCATTGTACATTCTACAAATCCTAGCTTATTGCATATATTCATGTTGACGCTATTCTAACAAGATTCTACCAGACACGTTTGTTGGCAACCGCTCTATCCATTGTACATTCTACAAAACCTAGCTTATTGCATATATTCATGTTGACGCTATTCTAACAAGATTCTACCAGACACGTTTGTTGGCAACCGCTCTATCCATTGTACATTCTACAAATCCTAGCTTATTGCATATATTCATGTTGACGCTATTCTAACAAGATTCTACCAGACACGTTTGTTGGCAACCGCTCTATCCATTGTACATTCTACAAATCCTAGCTTATTGCATATATTCATGTTGACGCTATTCTAACAAGATTCTACCAGACACGTTTGTTGGCAACCGCTCTATCCATTGTACATTCTACAAAACCTAGCTTATTGCATATATTCATGTTGACGCTATTCTAACAAGATTCTACCAGACACGTTTGTTGGCAACCGCTCTATCCATTGTACATTCTACAAATCCTAGCTTATTGCATATATTCATGTTGACGCTATTCTAACAAGATTCTACCAGACACGTTTGTTGGCAACCGCTCTATCCATTGTACATTCTACAAAACCTAGCTTATTGCATATATTCATGTTGACGCTATTCTAACAAGATTCTACCAGACACGTTTGTTGGCAACCGCTCTATCCATTGTACATTCTACAAAACCTAGCTTATTGCATATATTCATGTTGACGCTATTCTAACAAGATTCTACCAGACACGTTTGTTGGCAACCGCTCTATCCATTGTACATTCTACAAAACCTAGCTTATTGCATATATTCATGTTTACGCGTTTCTAATAAGATTCTACCAGACACGTTTAGAGTATCGAGAACATTGTGCAAACATGCCGTGCTAGCAACGGGAGAGTGTGCAATAAAATTCCGCTTTACACTCGCATGTAACTTACTGTATACACGAAGTCTATTTCCCTTGGGTTAAGCCGTCAAGCCAAATAATATTATTATTGTTCCTAAGTAAGCATCTTCCACTGATTGTGTAAGTACGAAATAACACACTTGCAATTGTGCAATTGTTGATGTCTTATAACTGATAACAAAACTAACTGGATAGTGTGTTACTATTTTCTCCATACTGAAACATTGGATCGAATCGCATCATGTTGTACCCTCACAACAGCGTCACGTGAACACTGTTGAATACGTGTTGTGTTACTGAACACTCCAGTTGCGTATTTAGGACATTGGGCCACGCCCTCTGGCTTATTGTTTTGCTGTTATTTGTATGTAACTTGTTCCGCCTCTGCATGGCAGCATGGTAAACCATTGGGTGACTAAGCTTGTCCTCCCCACACTGTAATATGATTCACTTAATCGGATCACTCAAAATTTCAAACGGTCAGTCGCACCAAATCAGACAATTAACGGTCTTGGTGATTACTTTTGCAACACAGCTACATTGTTTGTTCTTTGTTCGATGTCCTGTCACTTACCAGAGATCAATAGAACACAAAATGGCCAAAACCATTTAACAAAAACGTGTGGATAAACGAGACATGACTGTATATATAGGGATAACACTTACGTCTCTGCAAGAACTGTTTAATCTAGTTGACTATGGACATACGTTGTCTGATGAAGCATTAATATCGATATTGACTATTCTGCCAGCAGAAGTACACAGGACATATCATGATATAAATCAAGGACGCAGCAAAGGTAGAGAAGTCTGCAAATGCCACATAAATGTCTGCAAAACTAAATACCATACACAACATCGCATATATCCAACAATCGTTTTGTACATATTTTAGATTTCGTCAAGTCCACGGCCTTGTATTTTCTCAATTTAAACGATAGCTCGCTTATTCACTGGAATAATCATGATGCGTTTAAGTACATTGTAAAATATACTTCAAATACAAATTTAATTATATAATAAAATATGAATGCTAATGAACACATCAACATAATCAAGGCGCAGCGCGCAAATATAGCAACTCGCAAAACAACGATGCAAAGCGGTCGCTCCTAACGTTCGCACCGTTGGTGCCGTCTTTTTGTGGCTGCTTCTTGACCACTGCGATAAAAAAAACCCAGACTGTTCTATGTTGAACTGTTTGCAGAAGGCTCATTCGGGCTGTACACAAAGCAGCATAGGTGTACGAACGTTCTGCCAGTTTGTCGCGAATTTGCAAATTGAAAGGACACACAATGCATGTGTACACTGTTTGAATGTATCAGGTATTACAATAAATGCACATCAAACTTGGGACAGACTTGCAAACAAAATAGGCAACAAAATCAGTAAAACAAATGGACTATTACATTTCCACATATAAATTATAGTATACTGGCATCAAAGCACACCGGATTTTCAATCCTCAGAAAACTCCAAACTCAAGAACAGGATTGCTGTTGCTGCTGAATTAACTTTGAGCAAGCTCATCTTGTCCAACAATTTCCTGTATGCACATGTGCAGTAGTGCTGAACTCCGTTAACAAAAGTACACTCGTGAACTGCGAAGCCACACTCCCCAACAGCACCCAATCATGATATATTTTAACGCATGCGCGGTGGTTGCAGACATTATAATTGTGACGTCATAATTGTTTCCACCGTTCCGCCAACCGTTGCCAGTTGCAATCGATGGATGATCGTCTTGATCTTGATAAATAATGTGCAGATTCCCAACCGGAACAATATGTTGATGTATAACACAAGACACATGAATAAAGGTAAATGATTCGTACCATGTGACGCCCAAGTAGCGTGCGTCACAAATTAACCCAAAACATTGCATGAGGCGTATCACGTATGAACTGGCCGTTCATTATAGACATGTCTGCCGTTAGATTATAGACATTTGCACTTCCCGGGGGGTGTGGGGGGCAAGTGGAGCGCGTATCTAGTGTGTTTTAAAATGTCCTAACCGGGTCATGTTTTTACTGCTAGTTTTAAAAACCAGTGCCAGAGTAGGCCCAGAATTCACCGTTTATCCATGTTTATTGTAGAACAATATTCCTATTCTGCAATCTACCAGGCAGAACTGCCGACTCTACGCCTTTTGGTCAAATACAGCCCCCCCCCCGCCTCATAATATAATTATTGACCTTTACGGCCGCTTTGTACAGCCAATCTACGTTAAAGGGACACTTCCTTTGAGAAACAGACGCCAGTGTCCCTTTAGTGAAAATCTCTCGACCTATTTGTTTTGGCTATCTGATGTCACGTGCAGTTCCTGGGTTAGTGCCACGTTAACAGAGCATCACGGAAGCATGTCGCCGATTCGTGGCCCGTCTTTCTGTAATGCAGCCAAATATGCCGACTCGCACATATGGTCGAATTTCATAAACCGTTAGTGTTCATGAACGGTTTTCGAGGGTCCTGTTTTTATTGTTCTAGGGCAAGGGCACACCCAGCGCTTTCGCGCCATATATCATTTCCCATTGGTAGGACAGACATTGTGAGCTGGAAGACATTGTGGGCTGACAGACATTGTGGGCTGACAGACATTGTGAGCTGACAGACATTGTGAGCTGACAGCCATTGTGGGCTGGCGTACATTGTGAGCTGACAGACATTGTGGGCTGACAGACATTGTGAGCTGACAGACATTGTGGGCTGACATACATTGTGAGCTGACAGACATTGTGGGCTGACAGACATTGTGAGCCGACAGACATTGTGGGCTGACAGACATTGTGGGCTGACGTACATTGTGAGCTGACAGACATTGTGGGCTAACAGACATTGTGAGCCGACAGACATTGTGGGCTGACAGACATTGTGAGCTGACAGACATTGTGGGCTGACAGACATTGTGGGCTGACAGACATTGTGGGCTGAGACATTGTGGGCTGACAGACATTGTGCGCTGACAGACATTGTGGGCTGACAGACATTGTGAGCTGACAGACATTGTGGGCTGACAGACATTGTGAGCTGACAGACATTGTGAGCCGACATACATTGTGAGCTGACAGACATTGTGAGCTGACAGACATTGTGGGGTGACAGCCATTGTGGGCTGACAGACATTGTGGGCTGGCAGACATTGTGGGCTGACAGACATTGTGAGCTGACAGACATTGTGGGCTGACAGACATTGTGAGCTGACAGACATTGTGGGCTGACATACATTGTGAGCTGACAGACATTGTGGGCTGACAGACATTGTGAGCCGACAGACATTGTGGGCTGACAGACATTGTGAGCTGACAGACATTGTGGGCTGACAGACATTGTGAGCTGACAGACATTGTGGGCTGACAGACATTGTGAGCTGACAGACATTGTGGGCTGACAGACATTGTGGGCTGAGACATTGTGAGCTGACAGACATTGTGGGCTGACAGACATTGTGAGCTGCACGATTTAACAAAGAGTCCATTTTGCCACTTTCTACCGTTTTTCCCCACACTTTACCTACCACTAAGAATTCCATGCAGATAGCCATACGAATGTCATTACAAATAAACCGCCAATGTTGAAGTATTTCCGTGGTACCAAAACTTTAGACACTGAGTGCAAATGGGCTTTTTCACAGATTTTATTTCCTTTGGCTAATTTGTCATTCTGCCTCAAGAATCCAAAAACAAAAATGTTTTACAATATCGACATATATACTCAGTATCAAGTTCCATATGACCGTCAATATATACACTACGAAGATATGATGAGGAAACAATTATGAATTAAGTTATGTTTGTACCAAAATAAAAAAGAAATGAAAGTCAGTTGTGGTCAACGAAAGCAGTGGTGTATTTATGGGGGGGGGGCATATATATATAGTTGAAAAACAATGCCTGGTGTTTTGATAGCACCGGTATATTATCTATCATAAATAATATATATTAATGGCATTCACACATTGACAGTAAACTATTGCTTGGATTTGTGAGGCAGCAGTACAAACCTTAACGGTTATCTACATACCATACATAATTTTTTCGGACATAGTGATCGGCATATCTTTTTTCAAGACCCACATGTCTACTTTATGTAGCCAAAACATGAAAACGGTATGCAGTCGAACTTCGCTTTACGGTCACCTCGTTAATACAGCCACCTCGCCAATATGGTCACCCTGGGACAGTCCCAAATTATTTCCATATTAGGAAAGAATAGGACAATAGTCCCGTTAATACAGTCACTTCGCTATTCAGGTCACAATGAACCAACCCCATGGGTGACCTTAATATCGAGGTTTTACTATACAAATATTTTTATTGACGCATTTGAAAACACCACATGCCAACAGTTCCTGAGATTCGACCATATATTGATTGACTTTATTCATAAGACATTACACACGTATAACAATAAAACGATATTATAAAAAATATCACCAAGGATAACACATAAAAGTACACTTTTTTCCAACGTGTACATAAAAAACGTAGTGGGATGGCAGCATAAAAAGGGCGACTACTTAAATATATATATATATATATATATATAAGATTTAGTATAGGTACAGGTAACTCATACTTTGCCATATTGTGTATGGCATACCAAGTTTTACCTGCTTCAAAACTCCACGGTATTTTAAATAATTTCAGAAGGAATTATCAAACAAAACGTTTGCACATCCACGATTACGTTATTATTGGCACGATCCGCCGTCTTTACTTTTGTGGTTCCACGTTATTACAACACAACGTGTGCAGCTGTTTGGCGTCTTCAATGGCGTCCGACACGCCCTCGCAAATCTTCTGCCAGAGCTCCGGCACGCTCTCCAGTTCGTAGTACGCGCCCGCCATTGCCCCCGCCATCGTGGCTATGGTGTCGGTGTCGCCCCCTAGTGAGATCGCATACAGGATCGTCCGTTCGAAAGGGTTCTCTCTCTGAAAAACGGCAAGCCATAATGCACAACGGTTTAGTAGCGGTCTTAATTATGCTACAATGTTCAACAACTACGCCCATAGCGGCTACGACACGACATATTATAGTCTTCAGCTTGGCTTTCAGTGGTTAATATCAATGGGTTGAGGCGGCAGCAGCGGCAAAACTGTTATTTCACGATGGTAATCATGCCACGTTTATCGCATGATTTTCAATAGGCCATCGATCACATATAATTTTATTCTTACATCCAGTTATATAATTTAGGATAAACTATACATGCCAAAACAACAGATAAACAAAATAAAACATAATTAATACATAGATAAAACATGTCATTACAATTCTAAGAACATCAATCAATTTCCAAATACTCCATTATATATTTATATATATATATATATATATATATATATATATATATATATATATATATATAAATCAATTAAATTAAAACAATTAAACTAAACCATCAATTTACAATTTCTAAAACATGGAACATTTGTAAGCCTGTTAAGTTAAACATTTTCAGTTATAGTTTTATTGTCAGTAATTATCTGGTGTTATCCTTCTTTGAGCATTCTATATCTACGCGATTATTTCTCCTAACCAAACGGGACTATCTTATCATCACATTTTATTCACACATAAAGGCAACGTACAGGTATTTTTTCAACTGGCTTCAGACATCTCAGGAAACAGTATATTGCAGTGGGTACAGAATTCAGAGCGGCAATATCGGTACCTGTAAAAAAAGCATTCAAGGAAACAAATATTTTATCGCAAATAGTGCGCATGATAAAATGTATATGCCTTACAAACGTAACTTGTTACTTTACATTGTTATGTTCACGTGTTGTCACTTGTAACAACAAACACACACAGCAGATGCACAAGCACGCAAACTAAACATAATGTTATTACATTAGCAAATATCAAAACAATAGTTTACCCAGAGACTCGACCACTTCTTCACACTTGACACTGTCTCTTGTGAGGAACTCCTCAATTGTGTTCAGCTTGTCACCGTAAGGTTGTGGGTGCTTTTTCAAGTTCCTGCCAACAGTAGACATCACCTATTTTTTTTTTTTTTTACAAAATGCAGTCTTAACAAAGCACCTTACACTTTTAAAGTTTGCAATGTCCCCAGCAAAAAGCACACTTATTAGTGAGATGCCATTTGCATTGTTTTGGGATTAAAACACGTTTTGGAATACATGCAGGAGCCTAAATTGTGTAACAATGTGTGCCATACAAACATTTCAGCACACGCACGCACACACGCGCTAGTAAATATATAACACATTTTTTTATACTGCTTACCCTCAATTCACATGACTTTCAAGGGAAGGACTTCATTTTGGGCAACATAGCACCTACAGAATATTAATGGACCTAGTGATGGAAGATAATAGAACCTCACTCTGGGTTCTCAAGTCGTTGCATCGTCTGGCGTAGCTGTTTGATAAAGTTGCCTGTATTGAGGTTCTTCTTGTCCGACTCGAGCAGGGCCAGTCTGACGGCACTACACTGTAGCTGGGCCCCGTTCACGGCACCTGGATGGGAGTGGGTGATCCGGGTGATGTCCTCAGACACTTTCTGCATAAACAAGAGCCAGTCTCAGTGTCCATGGCCACATTGGCTTACGTTTTCTTTCTCTGTATTTTGCGTTCCGTTGCTACATGGTAGCATGGTAAACTAAAGGGTGACTAATCTGTGCCCCCCTTACGCCTCCCCCTTTGCGTGAAACCAGACACACAACTGGTCAATCTAGAATTATTGTCTTCAACAAGATCTTTTATAGTATTCCAGACGTTCTGAATATAAGCCATATTATCAAACTTCTCCATTCTTCATTAGGTGCATACAATTATTAATGTGATCAAAAAGGAATATGGAGTTTGTAGAGTTATGCAAATGGACAAAACTGTCATATTTAATACTATCACCATAATCCTGATAATTTAGTAAATATCTTGTCTACTTGGCTATTTGCTGAGATAGAACATGTTTCTAAACGAATTAATTTGACCTGAACATGTCTAGAGTAACAATAGTTAGAGAAACTGAAGTGTCTCCTGCAGGCCACGTCTTTCACATAAGGCAAACTCAAAGTTTGTACACCAGGCAGGAGGACCTTAGACCATACACTTCTGGTCGAACACCACAAGGACCCAGAACAGAACCTCTGTGGCACTGGACACAACATTAAGTGGACATGCTGATAATCTGGCAGGAGTGGCATTATTTAATGTTATTAAACTAAACTGTGTATGTTAGTGTCTTGAGTAAAATAGTGATGAGATATACCGGGTATGAAAATGTGTTATGGAAAAACGATTTCTTCATATTACACTATATCCTCTCTCAACATACAATAACTATACTGCCCTTCAACACTTGATCACCAAGGTCAACCATGCAAAATTACTTAGCATTTTGCTTAGTGACATAATCTTGTGACATTTCGTTTAGTGACATGTTGTCTACATTATGTGTGGTGACACTTTGTTTGGTGATATTTTCTCTTGTTAAATTTTGCCTAGTAACCTTTTGTTCATTGACTTTTGTTCTGGAATAACAGTTGTGACCTAACAGGAGACGTAATCATGTGGTTGCAATATGTAATCATGCGGTTGCACTGTGTGATCACGTGGTTGCACTGTGTGATCACGTGGTTGCACTGTGTGATGCTACTGATGCATGTTGCAGTCCTATGCTATCTGGAAGACGGAACACAGTGGTACTGACATTCAGTCTTTCTTCACTCAGGTTGTAACCATAAAGTGCAGCAGGCGCGATTCTCATTGCACCTCCGTTGCCATAGGAACCCTGACCATCAAACTGTTCCGCAGCTGGACGAAACGGGTCGGAACATTCGCTCTGTTTCAACTTGTGAAACACAGCACAAACACTGCCTCCGTAGCCCCGGTATGGCTCCTTGAAAAACTCACTCGCAAACCTGTAATCATCAAACAGTACAATATGCATATTTATTTGTAAGATGTTTACAGAATTCATCTTTGAAAACAGCCTGTTAAACAACGTATTGTTACATATATTTAGCAGCGACACCTGGTGGCACATGTCATAGGCTCCTTCTCAAATGTTTTCTATGGGATTTTTCCATAATTAATACAATGAAAACCGGTTATAAACTTTTGCAACTGACGTAAATGGTCAAAATTAACAATATTTTAATACTATCATCATATTATGATGACAATTTAAAAAAAAAAATGTCTTGGCTATGTTGCTGAGATACAGTCTAACCACCTCACCAATTAGTTTGTCCTGAACATGTTTAGTGTGACAGAAGATAGTAGTAGTAGTGTCACCTTGTGGCCATGTCTTTCACATTGAGACCTTTGTTGTTTATGAGAGAGCGTGCAACGGAGCGTGCCATAGCAGTGTCATCTGTGAATTCTTTAAGTTTCACTGCAAAAAGAGACATTTTTGGTGACATCTGCATCACCAGGTCTTGCAAATAACAACACAATGTGAAGTTATTAACCAACAACTCGTAGACAATGTTGGCGATCTGTAAACATTCTATTAAAGCGAAAAACAAAAGTCATGGTTCTAGGCCTATGCACCCATAAGAGTTACTAAAACAGAATTGTTTACAACTACAATCGAGAATATCATGCTAGTGATTTACTAGGAAAACCTTGTTGAACACACAGCATCTTAATTTCATGGATCACGCCATACTGTTAGATGACCCTACATCACGAGTGCCATAATCTGACACCATTCGCTCACAAAATGAAAATCTATTTGTAATCACCTAGTTCTATACTTGCCAATAAGATATGGCCATGTTGTTTGCATCTAAACTCAACTTTATTAAACATATCCCATCCCGATTTATCAGCTCACTTGATTGAGAGTTTGTGTTGCTTCCATTTATACCTGCTTGCCAGTGTATACCCGTCGATTTCATATAACTGCCAGCTACTTATTGGTCGCTCTGGTTAACATGTCAGCCACCAGTAAAATTTAGATTTTACCAGAATCTCCCACTATTAGAACCAATTCTGAGAAAACCACCAGCGCAATATTCTTGATTTTAGTTGCTTATGTGTAGCTTTATTAATGCTGTTAGGTGCATTGCCTCTAAACCACGACTTTTGTTCCACTTTAAATAAAATATTATGTTATGCTTATGACATATTCCTTTACTGGTGGGTCATCCTTAGTGATAATGGATACAAAATACAATGTGTAACATGATTGCCATCCAAAACTACAAGTCCCAGATGGCAAGTGGACAAGGACGCCATTGGCTTATCAACAGTACAACAATTTTATCTTCTATGTATAACTTGACCTTATCAGATGTGTCAATTTTATTTTTAAACATATTCACACTACTAGCATTAACACAATCATTTGGCAGTTTGTACCATTCATTTATCACTATTTGTGAGAAAGAGTACTTTCTCATGTTCAACCTACACTGCTCCTTAACTAATGCTGCTTTGTGTCGTCTGGTTCTACTGCCTTCTTTAAGTTTGAAGAACATATTCCTGTCAACATCCTCATAACCGTTTACTATTTTAAACACTTCTATTTGGTCTACTCTTAGCCTCCTTGTCTCTAGCGTTGTAAAACAACATTGTAATAAGCGGCTTTCATAACTAAGGTCTCTCAATTCTGGAATCATTTTAGTTGCTCTTCGTTGTATTCTTTCTAGCTTGTCTATGTCCTTCTTACGATACGGCCTTCATGCTTGTATACAATATTCCAAATGTGATCTAACTATTGCTTTGTTACGGGGTACAATTAGATGTTTCTCCTTGTACGTGATAATTCTTCTAACTAGCCCTAGAATTCGATTTCCTTTCGAAGCAGAAATCCCACATTGCTCTGAAACTTTCATGTCAACACTAAATGTTACTCCCAAGTCCTTTTCTTGTGTGGTTCTACCTAGTACAGCATCCCCCATTTTATATTCTTCGTCCATGTTTCCATGTCCTATGTGTATGCATTTACACTACCCAAAATTGAATGACATTTGCCATTTTTCTGACCATTTAACTAATGTATCTAGATCATCCTGTAAACTTTGTTTATCTGTATCATTAGTAAACTTTCTGAATACTTCTGTGTCATCTGCAAATTTGAGTACTTTGCTAGATATGTCATCTTCCAAATCATTTATATATATTAAAAACAGTATAGGGCCTAATACTGATCCCTGTGGAAACTCCACCCAAAACAGATTTCCAATTTGAAATCTCACCATCTACTATTACTCTCTGTCTTCTCTGTGTAAGCCACTTTTCTATCCAGTTGATTACATCATTACCTATACCATGGGCTTTTAGTTTAAGTAACAATCTTTGATGTGGCACTTTATCGAAAGCTTTCTGAAAATGTAAATAGACAACATCCACTGGTGACCCATCATTTACCCACTTCGTAATTTCTTCCAAAAAACATAAGAGATTGGTTTAGGAACCCATGTTGAGATGTATTTATTAATTTATGTTTTACAAGGAATTCCACCATGTGGTCTCTAATTAATGTTTCGAGTAATTTACATACAACTGATGTTAAACTCACTGGTCTGTAATGTTCTGGTTTGTTCCTCGATCCCTTCTTAAATAGCGGTGTAATGTTTGCTTCTTTCCATTCTGAAGAAACTATTCCTTCTTCTAGTGACAAATTAAACACTTTAGCAAGTGGTGTAGTAATTTGCTCAATAATTTCCTTAAGCAGTTTTGGTGGTATCCCATCAACTCCAGGTGATTTATTATCTTTCATCTTCTTAATTTTCTTTTCTATCATTTCAGGAGTTACAAATAACTGCGCTATATGCTCAAATTTAGTCAATGGAACTGGAAGTGAGCTGATATATTCTTTGGTAAAACTGAGCTGAAACTCTTTCAGGACCTCTGCCATTCGAAACCCGTCTGAAATGATGTTACCACTGTTGTTTTCTTATGTTTCTTTTGGATTTTCTAATTTCAGTTGTAGCTAGGTTAAGTGCATCTTTGTAGTTTGTGTAGTCTTCTACATTTCCAGTGTATTTATATACCCCCACAGCACCTGTTTGTGAGCAATTTTTATAATAGCCTCTTTTGACAGGTGTTTCTTCCTGGACTTTTCCCCCTGTATTCTTAAAGGAACAAACCTATCAGTAATGCCCCCAATATTTTAAACAGGTCCAGCATTATGTTGCTATCTTGTTTTTCACTTAAGTTATTCCAATATATATATATATATATACGTTAGATATGTTCTTATCTCTTTATTGTTGAAGTTTCTCCTTTTTTTGAGTAAGGAAACAACCCTGTGTTAGAAGTACAAACTGATGGTCATCACCCCCAGCACTCTCTAATGATTTCAATAGTATAAGATCGTGGTTAAAATCACCCATTATAACACATTCCCTTTTACTCACCTCTGTTATAGCATTTTCCTCTTGTTCTATGCTTGGACTATGATACATTACTTCTATTGTTAATATTGAGTTCTTGGTAACTATGTTGCACCAAATTGCTTCCTCACAATGAGCTTCACTTTTCAGTGTTATTTCATATGCTTGGATAGATTCTTTAATATATAAAATTACTCCACCTCCCCTTTTCTCTCGTCTATCCGTCCTAAACTTTACATAACCTGTCGGTGCTAACTCAGCATTTACTATATTACTGGAGAGTCCATATGTGCTACCATAATGTCCAATTCGCTTTTTTATTTATTTTATTTACACAAGCATTGAGTTTTTTCAGTAAGTTTCCCCTGTGCATCTAGTTTAAATAATGTATGGTACCCTCGTTGCCAACAATGACAAATTCACACCAAAAAACTGCAGCAGGCATGTCAGAGTTTATTTATTTGTTTCATTGCTCTGCAAGTGTAGTATTATTGTAAAGACCACTATTCTTTAACAGTTTCAGACATGCCAAAAGTCTGACTCTAGCTTAATTCTATGAGAAAATATTTGAAGGTCACCACCACCAAGAAAAGTGTCTGCCAATTTCCAAAATGCATACACATAATTGGTTTTATTTCACAGCACATGACAGACCAAAATGCATAAACATAATTGGTTTGTTTGTTACATATCCTGTAGTATCAGTGTAAAGGCCACTTTTTACAAAGTTCAGAAATGCAAAAATATTTACTCTAGCATAATTCTATGGGAAATATATTAATGTTTTAAGATCACCACCATCAAGAAATGGGTCTGCCAATTTCAAGTCAATTTCCAAAATGTATAAATTTAAGAATGTTTTTTATTACGGATTGTGCAAGTGCAAGATCATGCGAAATCATGCACTTGCATAATCTTGACTAACTTCATAATATAATCATATAATAAAATCAACATGAAACATATTTATAATCAGTTTGATTAAAGTTTAATTCTCTGGGTAGATATTGATATATTTAGATTCCCACCATCAAAAAGTGTCTGCAAATTTTACTCCAATTACAAGTTCACCGAGTTTCAGGTTAACAGGAAGTACATTTAGACCAACACTGTTCATGATGATGATGGAGTTTATAAGCAGGAACATCAGCATGAAAGATATTTATAGCAAAATAATGTATGCAGACGATCTGGCCATAGTAGCAGAGAACAAACAGGAATTACAAGGAGCAAAAGAGGAAGGAGATGTTTAAGAAGCCTGGACTGAGGATGATGTGGGCTGATCAACAGAGAGAGGAGTTAAACATCAGACTGAAGGGAAAGGAGATCAACCATACTGATGGCTTCATTTATGTTGGTGGATTGGTTACAGACAATAGGCATTTGAAGAAGGGGTACAATGTGGGATACAATCAGGTGTGAATGCATGGAGGAAGGTAAAGGGAGTCTTGATAGCAGGAAACTAAAAAAAAAATATTGAAAGGCAAAGTCCTGATATCGTATGTAACACTGACTTCCTCGTTAGGCATAAATTATTAAATTCATCTCAACATGGATTCCAAAAAGAGAGGTCATGCTTAACAAATATGTTATGGTTTTTAGAAGAAATCAATAAGTAAATAGACTACAAGACTACTACAAGGATCAATATTAGGACCCTTATTATTCTTAAAAAACATCAATGACGATAATGCAACAAGCAACATCCTGATATTTGCGGATGACACAAAAGTGTTTAGAAAGGTTAACAATAATGGTGATAAACAACAGTTACAAAACAATCTAGATAAATTAGTTAACTGGTCTAAAAAATGGCAGATGTTATTCAATTTGTGTAATGTAAAAATGTAAATGCCTACACACAGGACACGGGAACTTGGATTTAAACTATAGAACGGGAGGTACAGTCAGAGACAGAGCCGCCTGGGCTGTGGCTGTGACAGAGCCAGAGGACAATACATGAATGGAACAAATTATCTACAAATTGAGTAACTGCTAGCAGCGCGAATGCTTAAAAACAAGGTTGTTTCATGTCACAGGAGGGCGGGTTACACATAGATACAAAATGTTGGACTTGCCATCTCGGCCTTTGCCTTGGGTGGCAATCTTGTTAAATCCCCTACGCAGAAGAAGGGCGATAATAACAGTAGTTAACATATGGCCATACCCGAGTCTAATCCAGCAAAATGATCCAATAACGTCGAAACATATACGACATATTCGCCTTCGAAGTGTGCACCCAAACAATCTCCGACGACGGCACCGACAAGAGCTCCACAATATTTAGATAAATGTGGCGACATCGGCCTCGCATTTCTTATGACAGTCGCCGCCGCCATAGTTTTTACCTCTAACTCCGACAGGTGGCAGCACGTTTGTTTTAAAAATTCCCCACCAGTTGCGCCACATAGTGAATGTAACGTAAATCACTCACGATTTCACCACTGTTGCGTGCGTGTGTGCGTGCGTGCGTGCGTGCGTGACAAACAGTGGCGCCACAGCGCAGAGGCTGGATAATCGATGCTAGAAAGGGTTAGGGCACGGACCACCGTCACTTTTCTCACAGACGACCATTATAACGTTCTTGCCCCTAAATTGATAATTTATCCTATACTTGTTTATATTTCACAGCACATGACAGACCAACTAAGACACCTGATGTGTGAAATTCGTGAAAATGACATACCTCCTTTTCGCACAAATTGCTTCAACGCATGACACCCCTGCATTTCTGCAATGAAATTCCCCGGTTTCCAAAATATTAGTATATCCGGCCTAATGGCCACTGTGTCCTTACGCAACAACTGACAAACGGCATCATATCAAAGCTCAGATGCTACTGTGCTCAAAAACATCACTTACACTCACTCATTCACACAAAATCTGCTCTCAATAATACACCCAAACTGCACAATTATTTTTTTCCTAGGGACTCTTTATTGTTATAATGGCGGATGCATTCTCACTGTGGTCTGGGCCTGTTAGGCGCTAACTCCCTGCCAGTGGCTCCACTCAACATAATCACCACTGCAGGGCAACGCGATAGGGGACGCTAGTGGTTCCCATTCTGTAGCAAGAGTTGACTATGCACTTCTGGTACAAAAGTTGTGCACAACATAACACATTAAATGGTACCTATGCCGTCATAAGATAAACCATCGGTATTAGTCGTCGTTCGTCCATAGCGAAGCGATGAGGACTACTTCAGTCATCCGGTTGAGGGAGTTGGGTTGATCTGTGAGTACGCAGGTGGTTGAAGAGGCCAATCTGCGCCTCGAAGACTCTCTGGCAGTGTGGACAGGGGATGGCAGCCGCATGTGGTGTCAGGGGTTTCGCTGGCTCTTGACTTTCTGGCTTGCCTCGGTTGTTCTGTTGCAGCACTTCTGTTTGCCTCACATATTGTAGCGCCTTTGTACAGGAAGGAGCGCCACTCAGCACGGTCCTGAGCAGTTTGTTCCCAGGTGTTGGTGGCAAACGCTTTCACGGAGATCTTCAGTTTGTCTTTAGTACGTTTCTTTTGCCCTCCTTCTGAGCGCTTACCGTCTTGTAGCTCACGGGAGAAGAGTCTTTTCTGCAGCCGATGGTTTTAGTATTATCACGTTTTAATGCTAGTTGTTTAAATAAATAATATACTTAAATGAGTTATTGTTTTTCTCTCTGTTTTATTTCAAATATGTGTATGTGTGAAACGTGACAGCGGGCAGCATGTCATTGGAAATCGGAAGTGGGTACTTGTGAGCAAATTTACATAAAACCAACATGGCGCCAAACGAGACTAGCGTGCCCTATTGATGTTTTCGACTTGTTACGACATTGAAACTGTGCATTTGAGTATACGTAACATAGTTTAAAAATTTTCAACGCATTGTCAATGCAAACACTATCTACAGTTGTATGCAACTGAAATATAAAAAAATATTGACAACAATTAGGAGTTCACCAACATTGAAACGTTAATGTGCAGTATCTGCGCATGAAATGCAAGTTGTGGCAATGGTGAAATCGTGAGTGACTTACATTACATTCACTATGTGGCGCCACTGGTGGGGAATTTGGGTTAGGCGTTGATGAGATACTCCCTAACTAGCTCGGGATTACCAGCTATGGGTGGGATCTTTTACTTCCCCATGGAATATACACCAAACAGAAGTCAGCTTTTAGTGTCTTTTCCGAAATACATCAAAAGAAGAAAGCCCGCCTCACCACCTTCTACAAGTTCCACCAAGGACTCATCCAGATTGAATCAAAGCACTGTCCTACACCAACCAATCGCCCTAAGAGAAACACCCGACAGAGCCACGACCTCAACTACGACATCCATCCCATCGGACAGCTTACAGGCAGAAGACTTTCTTTCCCAGGACTATACCACAGTGGAACAGTCTTCCTCAAGAAGTCACCACAGCTCCTACCCCTGACTCTTTTGAGACCAGGGTCTGCTCTTTTCTCAACCTCTAACTTGTATTAACAAAAAGCGGTTAAGTGAAGGCTGTAGCTGCGCCGGTCGGGGTCCTGCCCCGAGGGCGGGTATGGTAGCCGGGTTGGTCTGGCCTGATACCCCAAGTAGTTAATACATAATACATTTGAACAGTTTTCCCCACCCTTCTCCCTGCTTAATTTATCTTTTCCCCTGCTTAGTTCTTTATCATTTTCATATGCACTGCAAGCCGACAAAGTGCAGCAAAATCTCCAAGCAGATTCTGATTAATGGATGGGGGCTGCCTAACATGAAGAAGAAGAAGAAGGGAAAGTCAACGAAGTTGCCCAAGTTTCGACACGGCAGCGGATGGACTCGAATCCCGGTCTCATCGATCGACAGCGAAGGGAATAGTTGGACTCGGTTGGCTCCCTCTCCAGTGATTAAACGTGAAGGGAATAGTTGGACACGATTGGCTCCCTCTCCGTTGATTAAACATGAAGCGAATAGTTGGACTCAGTTGGCTCCCTCTCCGTTGATTAAACGTGAAACGAATAGTTGGAATCGGTTGGCTCCCTCTCCGTTGATTAAACGTGAAGGGAATAGTTGGACTCGGTTGGCTCCCTCTCCGTTGATTAAACGTGAAGTGGGTAGTTGGACTCGGTTGGCTCCCTCTCCGTTGATTAAACGTGAAGGGAATAGTTGGAGTCGGTTGGCTTCCTATTCTTAGTGATCGTCAATGCGTGATATTTTGTCAATTTTAATTGCATTTGTCATTTCTCTTCCCAGGCCTCATGAGCATCCATGTCATGTTGAAGTTTCCTGCAGTCTGTCGTGGTCCCTTTGATGGAGTATGGGATGGTGTCTTCTGACCTTAACGCTCCCTCCTCAATTCACGAATTTCCCACTTGGTGAAATTTCATAACCTTGTCATGTGACCATCGAAAGGATGGAAGTCCTGCCCTTGATCGGCGTTGACTTTTAGTGTTTATCATTTTGGATATCCACTATTCTGAGTCTTACCAGATCTAAAGACTAAAGTAAATTCTTTCGATGATTTGAACAAAATGCATTGTTTTATAGAAAAAAACTGCGAATGTCACATAAACTATTCACACACTACACAGTTGGATACTGACGAGCCGGATTTGCAATATGCACCATAGGCTAAATCAGTCGAGGAAGGAGTTTTAAATGGAACCAACATGTCAACAAAAAACACACATAAACTAAGCACATACTAGACTTTGTACGACGTAATCTCCGGTATTAGAACTAAAGGGCGAAAGAAAATATAGCTTAGATAGTTTTTAAGGCCCATTTTCAACAACAATTGAAATATAATGTCAGCCTATTTAGAAGCTACCGTCAACTAGATAAACAAAACTGACCCTGACGTGATTTGAACACGCAACCTTCTGATCTGGAGTCAGACGCGCTACCGTTGCGCCACAGAGTCATCGCCGCGTATAGTAGCTGTGCTATTGTTGTCGGTAACAAGAATGTCGCCTGTGTTAGGTTGGAGGTCGCCGCAGGTGACCAGGCTACACGGTACGCGTGACAAGAGACATCCAGGGTTGCGTGCGTTGTGCGTGTGTACCAGGGATATGGTAATCGAAAAGCCTATAATTGAGACCGTGCGTGCGTGAGTGCGTGCGTACGTGCGTGCGTGCGTGCGTGCGTGCGTGCGTGCGTGCGTGCGTGCGTGCGTGCGTGCGTGCGTGCGTGCGTGTGCATGTTTGCCTATTCGGCCGTGTCCATTGGCTCAGATTTATCTATGTAGTTGCGTATTCAGCCATGCCCATCTTGCCTTGGCTCATAGTTCCAGTGGACAGGTACACCTATAATCTATCCACACAATGAACTAGTAACATTAATTAATAATGCGTACACTGGTCACCAAAACGAAATGATTTATGAGCCCGGTTAGCTCAGTCGGTAGAGCATCAGAATTTTAAAGCTGATCGTGACTCAGGTCATCTGAGGGTCAAGGGTTCGAATCCCTTATCGGGCGTATATTTTACTTTCTAAAACAGTATTTTGTAGTACAAGTAATTCCACAACTAACATACGAGGCTTTCATTTGACTTTTATTAGACTACTATACTTGTCAAGTTCAAACTATAACCGAATAATAAGTTCTGCCGAGACGGCATGTTGTAATATTTCCAAATTGGTAGGGGAGACCGGGACAACGTGGACATCGGGGCAAACCTCTGTCCATGTGTGTGCGTGTGTGTGTTTGTGTGTGTGCGTGCGTGCGTGCGTGCGTTTGGCGGTGTCACATACATAAAACAAGACCGCTGAGCCCTTATCAGTTGACACATGATACAGTGATGCAGACATGGACCAGTGACATTCACGTTGCTGTACGACAAGAACCCAATGGAGGCGCAGTGTTTATACCGCACAGCACCCAGTCTTCATCATAATATATTACACCAGCATCTGCTAAATAACTTCAGTTATTGAGTGTAGTAAATGTGCAATGGGTTAAAATACATGTAAAATCACTATAATACTATGTAGGCTACAGGTGGTAAGCTTATGCCTAATTTAAGAATATACCACTGTAAGGCAAGTTTATGAGATAAAATTGCGTTTTTTACTACGGCCGGAACGATACACCGGTGTATAGCGATACACACCACAATATCCGTATCGCGGTAGGCCTACACTAAGATAATCGATAGGTGTAGACAAAACATTATTCGCGTCACCTTTGTGGAGCAATAAACGTTCAACGCGAACCACACTTGCTTGTGTATCGATAAAATAGCGAAATCTAACATATAGTACATTTCCCACATATATATCTAACTATAATCTATGTAAAATCTTTGCACCATTATTTTCTTTCAAATCGCGCGTGCAATTTAGACCTCACGTGACGTCTGTTGTAACGTTGCCTTGTCCACGTAATAAATAAACGTGTGTTTTACAGTTGTTGTATCATTCTAGTCAGTGTACTGAGTGAAGTCTGTATCTTGATATGTATCGTATCGTGACCTCTGTATCGCGATACGTATAATAACGTGAAGTAGTGTATCGTTCCTGACCTATTTATTACAGCTTAACTACTAAAATTATACAAAACCACGTTTCTCAGTCATTTCACAACTTACACTCCTGATCTAACTTCAGTACCACATCAAAGTACAAAATGTCAACAAAAAGTTCAAAATACAACCAAAAGAAAGAGCAGAATTAATACAAAAGTTAAGACCAAAAATAAAAGATGAAAGAAAAGACGGTATAAACGACGGTATTAAACACGGCAATAAAGACGATATTAAACACGGTATTAAACACGGCAATAAAGACCGTATTAAAGATCCAGGACTTGCGTTAGCAAGTAAGCTATTTGCATATCAGACTGTCCAGTGTAAGAAAAGACGCCAACATCTATTACGTGCCATGGTTCCAACACATTTGTGTTGTTCACAACATTGTCCTTGGACACTGCTCAATGCACAGGTCTCTAGGAAATAGTCAAAATCAACCCTCTCCTAGCCACATCCTAGAGCAATTAATCAACGTAACTCCAAAGGGAGAGAGAACACCAACATGTTGGAGTCAGACCACAGTTGAGAATTGCATTGGTGGCCATGTTAACGTTTTGTCTGATTATAAGAAAACGTGACCACTAAAAATTCTGAAACTTTTTCACAGCAACTGCCATCATCTCATTGACATGCTGACCAAGTTTTATCAAAATCACCTACCTCCAGCTCTTTTAAAACGCCCCGACGTGCGATGCCCATCAATTTTGACACATAGCCATGTATTCATGCGCCGACGTGGCCCATAGCAGAAAAATTCCCATAAATCCCTCCGCCTGTAACTCTAAAAAAATGCACCATTTCACAGCCAATAGCTTCTACAAACAAACTTATGAATATGCCTGCTCGACTGCACTTATGTCACATCATATGAATTCTTTAAATTCACATAGCGCAATTTAATACGCTCTACATTCGTGTGAAACAATAAACAGGAAGGTCAACTGTGGTCTTACCCCTGTTCCTGGCTAAGCTAAGTCCGTGGGTGACAGTGTATCTATTCGGCTATTTCCGCTTGTCTTGGCTCACCGTTCTAATGGGTAAATACCACAAGCTTTGTTGTAAATACTACTCGGGCTTACGTATCAACATAGTCGATCCTGTATTTAGCGCGGTAACTTTATTAATAAATATAACATGCACTAGTCAATGATCGGTATATTTTTATTTAATTCATGGGCCCGGTTAGCTCAGTCGGTAGAGCATCAGACTTTTAAAGCAGATCGTGTCTCAGGTCATCTGAGGGTCAAGGGTTCGAGTCCCTTATCGGGCGTGCCTTTTACTTTCTGAGTCAAGTAATTCCACGACTTACGCCGCTTTTATTAGATAATAAATATGTCAAGTTTGAAATATGACTGAATAAAAAGTTTCGCCTGAACGGCATGTTACTTTAATATTTCTAATTACATCGGCTAGCCGCTAGCCAAATAGCGGGTTGTGACTCTGATTTGACACAAGGTGCTGGCAAGAAAGTTCGCTCTATTTATAACAGTTTTATTGACCAAATTCACAATATGTTATCCTCGCCGCCAGAGTTTCTCACTACGTCAGTATCCCTGTCAGATAACCTTGCTGAAATATGGAACTTTCTGTTGCTGAGATAACAACAGCGGCCGTCCCTGGGATTTTGGAATTTAATTGGTATTAGCCCGGTTGTGGCTGGTTGGACGGGTATTTGGGCACGGACCACAGCGAGAATGCATCCGCCATTACAACGATGAAGAGTCCTTATGAAAACATTAATTGTACAGTTTGGGTGTGTTAGTGAGAGCAGAAATTGTGTGAATGAGTGAGTGTAAGTGATGTTTTTGTGCACAGTAGCATCTGAGCTTTGAAATGATGCCATTTGGCAGTTGGTATACCTGTTGCTTAAGGACACATGAACACCAGGCAATATGTACTCATATTTGGAAATCGGTGAATTTCATTGCAGGAATGCAGGGGTGTCATACGTTGAAGCTATTTGTTCGAAAAGGAGGTGTGTAATTTTAACGAATTTCACACACCTGGAGTCTTAGTGTTTTTTGTTTATGTTTATGCCCATCGCCCCTCTTGGGGCATAGGCCGTCGACAGCAGATCGCCAGAGTCCCCCTTCCTGGGCCATCCTCTCTAACTGGTTCCAGGTGTAGCCCATCTTCCTGGTGTCTGCCTGGAGGTCCCGTGGCCACGTGTTTCTTGGTCGTCCTCTTCTCCGTTTGCCTTGAGGATTCCATGTCAGCGCTTGCATGGTGGTGCTTGTTACTGGTTTTCGGAGCGAGTGGCCAATCCAGGCCAATCTTCTTCTTCTGATTTCCTCTTCGACAGGTCGTTGTTGTGTCTTTTCCCACAATTCACTGTTGCTGATGGTGTCTGGCCAGTGGATCTGGAGGATTCTTCTCAGGCAGTTTTTGACAAAGGTCTGCACTTTGTTGATGGTGGTGTTGGTTATCCTCCATGTCTCTGCTCCATACAACAAGACCATCTTCACGTTGGAGTTGAACAACCGGATCTTTGTGCGTGATGACAGTACCCTGGAGCTCCAGATGTTCTTCAGTTGCAGGAATGCCACTCTTGCCTTGCCTATCCTTGCTCTGACGTCTGCGTCTGTGCCGTCCCGCTTGTTGATGATACTGCCGAGGTATGTGAAGGTCTCTACCTCCTCCAGTGCATTCCCCTCCAGTGTGACTGGGTCAGTGCTGGCTGCATTCATCCTGAGGACCTTGGTCTTTCCTTTGTGGATGTTCAGGCCCACTTGTAAGGAGACAGCTGCCAGTTCTGTCGTCTTGTCCTGCATCTGTTGATGGCTGTGAGACAGCAGTGCCAAGTCATCGGCGAAGTCCAGGTCTTCAAGTTGCGTCCATAGTGTCCACTGGATCCCACTTGTCCTCTGTACTGTGGTCATCTTCATAATCCAGTCATTGGCCAGGAGGAAGAGGAATGGGGACAGCAGGCAGCCTTGTCTTACTCCAGTCTTTACCTCGAAGCGACAGGTGAAATGTCCTCCATGGATTACCCTACAGCCTGTTCCGTCATAGCTGTTCTTGATTAGGTTGACCAGTTTAGTGGGTACCCCATAGTGTCGTAGCAGTTTCCAGAGGGTCTTCCTGTCAACACTGTCAAATGCCTTTTCATAGTCAACGAAGTTCACGTAGAGGGAAGAGTTCCATTCTAAGGATTGTTCTACTATGATGCGCAATGTTGCGATCTGGTCTAAACATGATCTGTTCTGGCGGAATCCGGCTTGCTGGTCTCTAAGCATTGGGTCGACCATATCTTTCATCCTTTCCAAGATGATCCTGTTGAAGACTTTCCCTGGCACTGACAGGAGTGTGATCCCTCTGTAGTTAGCACAATTTCTGAGGTCTCCTTTCTTGGGGATCTTGATGAGGTAGCCTTCTCTCCAGTCTGCTGGCACTTCTTCCGCTTCCCATATCTTCCCAAATAGAGGGTAAAGTAGTTCCACGGAAGTGTCCACAACTGCCTTGAGTGCTTCTGTCGGAATATCATCTGGCCCTGATGCCTTATTGTTCTTCAGCTGTTGTATAGCTTTCTTGGTTTCTTCTCTGGCAGGTCTGTCGCAGTTAATAGGTAGGTCATCTTCTGCTGGGTGGATGGCAGGCGGGTTTGGCGGGGCGGGTCTGTTCAGGAGTTCCTCGAAATGCTCGGCCCATCTGTCCAGCTGTTGTTCATTTCCTATGATAACATTTCCCTCTTTGTCCTTCACTGGTCGCTCTGGGTGGCAGTA
>BSQZ01000029.1:6562922-6720422 GCA_033239005.1 Lamellibrachia satsuma | reverse complement strand
GTATGCTGCTTTTGGGCAACGTTTATAATACATCTGATAAAATAAATGGTTAAAATGGACGTTTATTGAAATACAAGTGACGTTTTGGTAGGGCAATGCCATTGGCAATCATGGATACAACTTTGTGACCCCAAAAGCATGTGCCTCTTCCGATTTCACGTAACCTTCGTGGACCTACCGTACGAAGGAACGTACAATGTATGCCAAACTTACACATAATTATGTTCTTTCGTATGATATCCACTCCCGGGATTTTGAGATTTTTTATATGTATGAACTAACCCCGTGGTATACGCCTTCAAAATATCAGTCACGTATATGGGACGGAAATATGACGGAAACGACATACAAACATATAGT
This sequence comes from Lamellibrachia satsuma, assembly GCA_033239005.1. Classification (NCBI taxonomy): domain Eukaryota; kingdom Metazoa; phylum Annelida; class Polychaeta; order Sabellida; family Siboglinidae; genus Lamellibrachia; species Lamellibrachia satsuma. Next base: position 6,720,062 of record BSQZ01000029.1, on the reverse strand, counting down.
AGAGTTAATAAGTTACGCCGTGACGTCATGTTGCTTTATATTATATATATATAGGTCCTAATATTTCCTGTTACATCGTCTAGCAGACCATGCACGTGATCAGCGCACGGCGACATAGATTTGACACAATGTATTAGCAAGAAAGATCGCTCTTTGAGCAGTATTAATAACAATATTATTAACGAATTTCACAATAAATCAAGAAAACTGACCCTGACGTGATTTGAACACGCAACCTTCTGATCTGGAGTCAGACGCGCTACCGTTGCGCCACAGAGTCATCGCCTCGAGTCGATGCTGTGTTATTGTTGTCGGTGACATCGTTGTTATTACTGTGTGACAGAAATTACCAATGTCTTCTATGAATTTACCCTGTGTTAGATTTGTGCACGGAAAAAAGACGAAACGCGTGGCAAGATTAACAATAGGTCGCATCGCGCTCGTTCGTGTCAGTGGGAATGTGTGCACTACAGCGAGTGTTCGTGTATGGCTGTGTGCGCATTCAGCCACGTTGAACAGTTCTCTTCCCGTAGATCACCGTTTAAATGCGCAAATAGAACACGAACTGAACTATTATTAGCATTAGCTTAGATAAGTGTACAATATGTACGCTAACACAATTAATAAATCGTACACTGGCCACCGTTCGGTATAAGAACCGTACATGATGGGGAAGTTAATGTCTTACGACACTTTAATATGTTATCGTCCTATTTGAATTCCTAACTGGACTATGGTGCACAAGGTGAGCAGGTTCACCGGCTAGCCAGCTATACACGTGATCAGTGCACGGCAACTCTCATTTTACACAAGGTACTGGCAACAAATGTCGATAATGTTCTATTGACGAATTTCACAATATATAAAAAAATTACCCTGACGTGATCTGAACACGCAACCTTCTCATTAGGACTCATGGGCCCGGTTAGCTCAGTCGGTAGAGCATCAGACTTTTAAAGCTGATCGTGACTCAGGGTGATCTGAGGGTCAAGGGTTCGAGTCCCTTATCGGGCGTAATTTTTACTTTCCTAGTCAGTATTTTGTATTTCAAGTAATTCCATAACTCATAGGCCCTATACGACGCTTTTATTATCCATGCTAAGTTGGAAATATAACCGTATGCCTACTAGTTAGTTATCCGGCGTTGCTCGGGGAAAAGGCAGCCACTGCGAGACTCTCGTACTAGCAATAGTCCGACAGCAGATTGGTTATACCTGGAAGTAGCGTATGTAGGACTTTTTTTGTTGCTTCTGGTACTTTATGGTGTACTGATCCTGAAACTACTTGATGTTGAGCAATTTTTACAACCATTAAAAAAATTCCTGAGGCAAAAATTGCCATATTTATATACCGAATAAATTTTTTAATTTGGCATTTCACCAATTTTGCTTCCCTATTCATTACATTCGTGCAATAAGAATTATATTAGTATGTAGTAGATGAACAACGTAATATTTTTGTAATTCATTGTATATGTGGGTCATCAGAGATGAAAAGGTCATAAAAATGGGCAGAGAACAATAATGAAAGGATTACTGTTTTGAGATTACATTTTAAAGTACTGAGTAAGACAATTCAATGTCCATGTCATATATGCAGTGTAACCGATCTCAAGCTAAATGCGAAACATGCTACACTTTTCCTGTGAAGTACTTTTAAATATGTAGCGGCGAACCAAACAAACAATCAATGCATGTATGCTGCTTTTGGGCAACGTTTATAATACATCTGATAAAATAAATGGTTAAAATGGACGTTTATTGAAATACAAGTGACGTTTTGGTAGGGCAATGTCATTGGCAATCATGGATACAACTTTGTGACCCCAAAAGCATGTGCCTCTTCCGATTTCACGTAACCTTCTTGGACCTACCGTACGAAGGAACGTACAATGTATGCCAAACTTACACATAATTATGTTCTTTCGTAAGATATCCACTCCCGGGATTTTGAGATTTTTTATATGTATGAACTAACCCCGTGGTATACGCCTTCAAAATATCAGTCACGTATATGGGACGGAAATATGACGGAAACGACATACAAACATATAGTAGAGTTAATAAATTACGCCGTGACGTCATGTTGCTTTATATTATATATAGGTCCTAATATTTCCTGTTACATCGTCTAGCAGACCATGCACGTGATCAGCGCACGGCGACATAGATTTGACACAATGTATTAGCAAGAAAGATCGCTCTTTGAGCAGTATTGATAACAATATTATTGACGAATTTCACAATAAATCAAGAAAACTGACCCTGACGTGATTTGAACACGCAACCTTCTGATCTGGAGTCAGACGCGATACCGTTGCGCCACAGAGTCATCGCCTCGAGTCGATGCTGTGTTATTGTTGTTTGTGACATCGTTGTTATTACTGTGTGACAGAAATTATCAATGTCTTCTATGAATTTACCCTGTGTTAGATTTGTGCACGGAAAAAAGACGAAACGCGTGGCAAGATTAACAATAGGTCGCATCGCGCTCGTTCGTGTCAGTGGGAATGTGTGCACTACAGCGAGTGTTCGTGTGTGGCTGTGTGCGCATTCAGCCACGTTGAACAGTTCTCTTCCCTTAGATCACCGTTTAAATGCGCAAATAGAACACGAACTGAACTATTATTAGCATTAGCTTAGATAAGTGTACAATATGTACGCTAACACAATTAATAAATCGTACACTGGCCACCGTTCGGTATAAGAACCGTACATGATGGGGAAGTTAATGTCTTACGACACTTTAATATGTTATCGTCCTATTTGAATTCCTAACTGGACTATGGTGCACAAGGTGAGCAGGTTCACCGGCTACCAGCTATACACGTGATCAGTGCACGGCAACTCTCATTTTACACAAGGTACTGGCAACAAATGTCGATAATGTTATATTGACGAATTTCACAATATATAAAAAATTACCCTGACGTTATTTGAACACGCAAACCTTCTCATTAGGATTCATGGGCCCGGTTAGCTCAGTCGGTAGAGCATCAGACTTTTAAAGCTGATCGTGACTCAGGGTGATCTGAGGGTCAAGGGTTCGAGTCCCTTATCGGGCGTACGTTTTACTTTCCTAGTCAGTATTTTGTATTTCAAGTAATTCCACAACTCATAGGCCCTATACGACGCTTTTATTATCCATGCTAAGTTGGAAATATAACCGTATGCCTACTAGTTAGTTATCCGGCGTTGCTCGGGGAAAAGGTAGCCACTGCAAGACTCTTGTACTAGCAATATTCCGACAGCAGATTGGTTATACCTGGAAGTAGCGTATGTAGGACTTTTTTTGTTGCTTCTGGTACTTTATGGTGTACTGATCCTGAAACTACTTGATGTTGAGCAATTTTTACAACCATTAAAAAAATTCCTGAGGCAAAAATTGCCATATTTATATACCGAATAAATTGCAAGACTCTTGTACTAGCAATATTCCGACAGCAGATTGGTTATACCTGGAAGTAGCGTATGTAGGACTTTTTTTGTTGCTTCTGGTACTTTATGGTGTACTGATCCTGAAACTACTTGATGTTGAGCAATTTTTACAACCATTAAAAAAATTCCTGAGGCAAAAATTGCCATATTTATATACCGAATAAATTTTTTAATTTGGCATTTCACCAATTTTGCTTCCCTATTCATTACATTCGTGCAATAAGAATTATATTAGTATGTATTAGATGAACAACGTAATATGTTTGCAATTCATTATATATGTGGGTAATCAGAGATGAAAAGGTCATAAAAATGGGCAGAGAACAATAATGAAAGGATTACTGTTTTGAGATTACATTTGAAAGTACTGAGTAAGACAATTCAATGTCCATGTCATATATGCAGTGTAACCGATCTCAATCTAAATGCGAAACATGCTACACTTTTTCCTGTGAAGTACTTTTAAATATGTAGCGGCGAACCAAACAAACAATGAATGCATTTGTGCAGCTTTTGGGCAACGTTTATGATACATCTGATAAAATAAATGGTTAAAATGGATGGTTATTGAAATACAAGTGATGTTTAGTTAGGACAATGTCATTGGCAATCATGGATACAACTTTGTGACCCCAAAATCATGTGCCTCTTCCGATTTCACGTAACCTTCGTGGACCTACCGTACGAAGGAACGTACAATGTATGCCAAACGTACACATAATTAAGTTTTTTCGTAAGATATCCACCCCCAGGATTTTGAGATTTTTTATATGTATGAACTATCCCCGTGGGATACACCTACAAAATATCAGTCACGGACGGAAATATGACGGAAACGACATACAAACATATAGTAGAGTTAATAAGTTACGCCGTGACGTCATGGTGCCTTATATTATATATAGGTCCCAACATTTCCTGTTACATCGTCTAGCAGCCCATGCACGTGATCAGCACATGGCGACATAAATTTGACACAATGTATTAGCAAGAACGATCGCTCTTTGAACAGTATTGACAAACAATATTATTGACGAATTTCACAATAAATCAAGAAAACTGACCCTGACGTGATTTGAACACGCAACCTTCTGATCTGGAGTCAGACGCGCTACCGTTGCGCCACAGAGTCATCGCCTCGTGTCGTTGCGCCACAGAGTCATCGCCTCGTGTCGTTGCTGTGTTATTGTTGTCGGTGACATCGTTGTTATTACTGCGTAACAGTAAGTACGACATTGTTATCGCTAGTTCATGGATGTATCGTGTGCTTGATTTGTACACGGACAAAAGCCCCACAGGACAAAACCACAGCTGGTGACGAAAGTGTGGACGAAACGCGTTGCAAGATTAAAAATAGCCCGCATAGAGTGCGCTCGTTCGTGTCAATAGGAATGTGTGCACTCCAGCGGGTGTTCGTGTGTGGCTGTGTGCGCATTCAGCCACGTTGAACAGTTCTCTTCCCGTAGATCACCATTTTAATGCGCAAATAGAACACGAACTGAACTATTATTAGCATTAGCTTAGATAAGTGTTCAATATGTACGCTAACACAATTAATAAATCGTACACTGGCCACCGTTCGGTATAAGAACCGTACATAATGGGTAAGTTAATGTCTTATGACACTTTAATATGTTATCGTCTTATTTGAATTCCTAACTGGACTATGGTGCACAAGGTGAGCAGGTACACCGGCTACCAGCTATATGCGTGATCAGTGCACGGCAACTCTCATTTTACACAAGGCACTGGTAACAAATGTCGATAACGTTATATTGACGAATTTCATAATATATACAAAAATTACCCTGATGTGATTTCAACACGCAACCTTCTGATCTGGATTCATGGGCCCGGTTAGCTCAGTCGGTAGAGCATCATACTTTTAAAGCTGAGCGTGACTCAATGTGATCTGAGGGTCAAGGGTTCGAGTCCCTTATCGGGCGTGCTTTTTACTTGCCTAGTCAGTATTTTGTATTTCAAGTAATTCCACAACTCATAGGCCCTATACGACGTTTTTATTATCCATACTAAGTTGGAAATATAATCGTATGCCTACTAGTTAGTTATCCGGCGTTGCTCGGGGAAAAGACAGCCACTGCAAGACTCTCGTACTCGTCCGACAGCAGATAGGTTATACCTGGAAGTAGCGTATGTAGGACGTTTTTTTGTTGCTTCTGGTACTTTATGGTGTACTGATCCTGAAACTACTTGATGTTGAGCAATTTTTGCAACCATTAAAAGAAATTCCTGAGGCAAAAATTGCCATATTTATATACCGAATAAATTTTTGAGTTTGGCATTTCACCAATTTTGCTTCCCTATTCATTACATTCGCGCAATAAGAATTATATTAGTATGTAGTAGATGAACAACGTAATATTTTTGCAATCCATTGTATAGGTGGGTCATCAGAGATGAAAAGGTCATAAAAATGGGCAGAGAACAATAATGAAAGGATTACTGTTTTGAGATTACATTTGAAAGTACTGAGTAAGACAATTCAATGTCCATGTCATATATGCAGTGTAACCGATCTCAATCTAAATGCGAAACATGCTACACTTTTTCCTGTGAAGTATTTTTAAATATGTAGCGGCGAACCAAACAAACAATGAATGCATTTATGCAGCTTTTGGGCAACGTTTACAATACATCTGATAAAATAAATGGTAAAAATGGACGTTTATTGAAATACAAGTGACGTTTTGGTAGGGCAATATCATTGGCAATCATGGATACAACTTTGTGACCCCAAAATCATGTGCCTCTTCCGGTTTCACGTAACCTTCGTGGACCTACCGTACGAAGGAACGTACAATATATGCCAAACGTACACATAATTAAGTTCTTTCGTAAGATATCCACCCCCGGGATTTTGAGATTTTTTATATGTATGAACTATCCCCGTGGGATACGCCTACAAAATATCAGTCACGTATATGGGACGGAAATATGACGGAAACGACATACAAACATATAGTAGAGTTAATAAGTTACGCCGTGACGTCATGTTGCCTTATATTATATATAGGTCTTAATATTTCCTGTTACATCGTCTAGCAGACCATGCACGTGATCATCGCACGGCGACATAGATTTGACACAATGTATTAGCAAGAAAGATCGCTCTTTGAGCAGTATTGATAACAATATTATTGACGAATTTCACAATAAATCAAGAAAACTGACCCTGACGTGATTTGAACACGCAACCTTCTGATCTGGAGTCAGACGCGCTACCGTTGCGCCACAGAGTCATCGCCTCGTGTTGTTGCTTTGTTATTGTTGTCGGCTACATCGTTGTTATTACTGCGTAACAATAAGTACGACATTGTTATCGGTAGTTCATGGATGTATCGTGTGCTTTATTTGTACACGGACAAAAGCCCCACAGGACAAAACCACAGCTGGGGACGAAAGTGTGGACGAAACGCGTTGCAAGATTAAAAATAGCCCGCATCGAGTGCGCTCGTTCGTGTCAATGGGAATGTGTGCACTCCAGCGAGTGTTCGTGTGTGGCTGTGTGCGCATTCAGCCACGTTGAACAGTTCTCTTCCCGTATATCACCGTTTTAATGGGCAAATTGAACACGAACTGAACTATTATTAGCATTAGCTTAGATAAGTGTACAATATGTACGCTAACGCAATTAACAAATCGTAATCTGGCCACCGTTCGGTATAAGAACCGTACCTAATGGTGAAGTTAATGTCTTACGACACTTTAATATGTTATCGTCTTATTTGAATTCCTAACTGGGCTATGGTGAACAAGGTGAGCAGGTACACCGGCTAGCCAGCTATAGGGGAGACCAGGCCACAGTGGATCGGATTTTTTTTTGTGCAAAATTTCTACTGCCTTGGTGACATCAAGGTGGATTTATGTAGTGAAAAGAGTACACTAGCTTTCTGTCTTCCTAACATATATTCAATTATTCTTCCAACTTATAGCAGTTTGTTGTGAGACGGGGTGAAAAGTAAAAAAAAAAGTATTCACTGTGTCCTGGTACCGGGGCACAGTGGATCATAGGCTGGCACACAGTGGATCAAATCTCCCATTATCATTCAGGTGTTAATTATAGTTATTAATTTAATTAAAAATGTTATACGTACGTATGTGTCTTAAATAAATGCATGCACTATCCATCAAACATTAATTTTATGATTTTAAACAACAATAATTACTCGATTACAGAGCTAGCTTATGCTTTCTGTCTATTGGATGTAGTCAATCATTGTCATTCATTTGGAAGGAGACCCGTCTGAGTAGGCTACGAAGAAGATTATGAAGATTGAATAATCTACATTAGCAACAATGCAACACCATAGACTGTGAAAACGACACTAATTATGCTTAACGTGGAATCATTTTTATTAAGCTTCGAACATGTTAAAAAGCATTATCATTGTTACATTTGCCAGGTAAATTATTATTAGGTTGTCTTACAAATCTAGCTTATTTGGCCTGAATGTAGTCAATCATTGTCATCCATACGCAATGTGATAATTAACTCTGCGTATGAAAAAGAATATTTAGAAGATTATTAAGAAGAACGACAACGGCAACGATGCAACATCATGGAATGTGTAAACGACAGACCTACAAGACTAAACACATGTCAACCAAACTGATAATTTATGATTGCTGTAACCAATTCAACTTTGCGCAGCACATCAGAGTAATAGGAGAAGTCTACAGGAAACACCATGTGGCCTCCATGTTGAACGAGGTTAGGCAATTTCCCTACAACATCTTCGAAAGAAACCTCTGAGACGTCTTCCACAATTGGATAAATAAATGTGAATGACTTAGGTTTCTCACGTCGCATGAACTTCACTTCAAAAGTGCTTTCATCAGTGTCCTCTGTGCGTGCTAGTATTTGCCCCACGTACATTATGCCTACGACAGTGTTCTTTGTGGCAAACTTTATCAACACAAAATCATTTTTATTCAGACCATTTGCATTAGGCAATTCCATGTCCTCTAGTTGAGTCTGTTCAGGTTCGTCATCTGATTCGTCGTCAACACTAAAGGCCGCATCATCGTCGTCCTCATCGGAGCTTGTGTCTTCTTTAGCAACCACATCATCAGGTCGGAGTTTCAGCTTCTTTCTACTCTTACTTTCCACCTTTGCCTTTTGACTGGCCTGCTGTTTATCTTTCTTCCTTTTTTTTCTTCGTCAGTTGCCCTGATCTGCTCTTTGATTGGGGTGTCTGTCAGAACAAGCGTTTTGCCCTTCTTCCTTCCACCTTTGTGTTTACGCGGTGCAGCCTTTGGAAATGGACTGATGACTTCCGGTGCGACAATACACTGGTCGGAATCGGATGAGGTTGGAGACAACGAGTGTCTCGCAGGGTGTTGGGTAGGGCGATTCTGCTCGGGGGCCTCAACACTTAGACCCGCTGCTACTGAAGGCACGCCGTCTTCCACGAGCTGTCGATCGGTAACGTAGGATTAGAGGAAATCTTCTTCGCTGAAGACATCGGGGTTGAACGGGTAGATACCAGATACGTTGACGCCTGCTGATATATTCTTTGGCGTGAAGGCCAGGGGATAAGCATGGCCTATTAACTGGGATATATTATGGATGGTGATCGGTTGGCCAGGATGGTTGATCATGAACGCGTTGGCTGCCTGGTTGTAGAAAGCCTTGAAAGGGCCGTACACACTTCTATCTAGTGGTTGCAGCTTGTGGCAACAGTGCGGCGGCAGAGTCAGCACGACGACCCCATTGTTTTTTGCAAGGTCAACAGTTTCAATCGAGATATGGGTGTCATGGTTGTCAAGTATAAGCAACACCGGATGCTCGTTCGAACATTTGGTTGACTTGATGAAGTGACGAATAAATGCCGTGAATTTCTCCGTTGTCATCCACCTTGTCTGATGGGCAGCTCCAACACTGCCTGGGGGAGCTCCATGCAACATCGCGTCTTTGAAGTGAACACGCGGAAATACTAAAAACGGTGGAATCGAGTTACCAGCAGCATTTATTGGCCTAACATTGTCACCAAGGTCCCTCTCTCTCCTGATGTGATCTTTCCAACTTGCTTCTCATTTCTGCAGGCGATGACTTTCGTATGGCCAACTTCCTGCTCTGTAGTGCATCATTTGGGCTGAAGTTGTTTTTCTCCATCACCTGTTCCAAGTTGTCATAAAACTCCTTTACATTCTTCTTGTTGAAGCTCGTTGCCCGTGATAAGCTGGTTGCTTCAGGGCGACGTAGTGATAGGTTAGGGAAGCGTTTCATGTACCCGGTGAACCAATCTTCTCCTGTCAAACCGTGTGTCGTCCAAGAATCGGGGAAAGTTTTCTGATTACGAACTGCATATTCAAAGGCTAGCACACGGACTTGCTTCCACGTCAGTCCGTATTGCATTTTTGCTGCTTTGATGAGGTAGTCCTGCAGAAGTATCTCTTCACTGGTAGTAAAAACCTGGCGGCAGTTGTAGTTTGGTGCATACGTCATCAATTCCTTGTCTTCAGCAGCGTTTGCCTTTTTAAAAATATCGACGTAGAATTGAGAACTTTATGTCATATGTTCAGGGTCACATTCCTGTATGATTTACACTAACTCACAACAGGAACAGAGTCATGAAAATTTACTTCTGATGGTCATAAACACACATTACCTTGCTATTATCCGTCAATGCTGTCTGCTTGTAATTTATGCAAAAATTTAGATGGAGAATTTCTACGGGAATACCCTGACGACATCAGCTTGGAATTGCCAATCGCCAGTTTCTATAAATAGCCTCTGAGTCACTGTGCCTTGTGATTCACTGTAGCCTGGTCTCCCCTACACGTGATCAGTGCACGTCGACTCTCATTTTACACAAGGTACTGGCAACAAATGTCGATAACGTTATATTGACGAATTTCACAATATATACAAAAATTAACCTGACGTGATTTCAACACGCAACCTTGTCGTCTGGATTCATGGGCCCGGTTAGCTCAGTCGGCAGAGCATCAGACTTTTAAAGCTGATTGTGACTCAGGGTGATCTGAGGGTCAAGGGTTCGAGTCCCTTATCGGGCGTAATTTTTACTTTCCTAGTCAGTATTTTGTATTTCAAGTAATTCCACAACTCATAGGCCCTATACGACGCTTTTTTATTATCCATGCTAAGTTGGAAATATAACTGTATGCCTACTAGTTAGTTATCCGGCGTTGCTCGGGGAAAAGGCAGCCACTGCAAGACTCTCGTACTAGCAATAGTCCGACAGCAGATTGGTTATACCTGGAAGTAGAGTATGTAGTACGTTTTTATGTTGTTTCTCGTACTTTATGGTGTACTGATCCTGAAACTACTTGATGTTGAGCAATTTTTACAACCATTAAAAGAAATTCCTGAGGCATAAATTGGCATATTTATATACCGAATTAATTTTTTAGTTTGGCATTTCACCAATTTTGCTTCCCTATTCATTACATTCATGCAATAAGAATTATATTAGTATGTAGTAGCAATGTATGTCAAACGTACACGTAATTAAGTTCCTTCGTAAGATATCCACCCCCTGGGATTTTGATTTTTTATATGTATGAACTATCCCCGTGGGATACGCCTACAAAATATCAGTCACGTACATGAGACGGACATATGACGGAAACGACATACAAACAAACACAGCCACAAACTAACATTAGAAAACATATAGTGGAGATAATAAGTTACGCCGTGACGTCATGTTGCCTTATATTATATAGGTCCTAATATTTCCTGTTACATCGTCTAGCAGACCATGCACGTGATCAGCGCATGGCGACATAGATTTGACAGAATGTATTTGTAAATGTTTGTCTTGTTATGTGACACAAACAATGACCGAGTTTAACAACACGTTTAATTGCCGGGCTCGTCTCGTGTTAGTCTCGCACCGTCCGGTGGTAAACATAATATATCCAGAGCTGCACCCTAGCGGATAAGTATGACTCAACATTCGTTACATCCTCCCTCCTTTGTAAAGTAACATGCTATCTTACCATGTATGCATCTTTAAACATTATAGCGAAACAATAAAAATAATAATATGTTAATTGTTCGTGTATGACAATTAACAAGTCTCTTAATTAAATGTCTGTTCATTCAGCATATCTGGCAGGGGTCTTAATTAACCTACCACTGCGTGACATTACTGGTTTTAAGACAGTGTTCGATTGTTCATTTCTTGGCAGTGTTTCTAGTCTCTCCGGAGATCGCTGGCAGCGTCGTATCGACTGTTGCTGGCACAGTTGTTGGCACTTTAAGCAAGTGTCGACGATTTCTCCGGTATTCAGTTCCTTCCTCGGATCGCACATAGTAGGAACGAGGTTCATTTGCCAGCCGTGTGATGGTAGCAGGCTTACCATAGCCTTTCGGCGTTTGCATGCGGACGTTGTCACCTGTGTGCAGCAACTGCTTTCTCAGCTAGGTCATTGCTGCTGTGAAAGTGTGGACTGCTCATTACATGGTTGAATGACCAGTCTCTTGCGAACTGTTTGAATTCTCGTGATTTATACTGTCAGAAATTACCATCAAAGGTATTCCAAATCGCGAGAAGTGTGTTTTCATCTTTTTGATGATTGTCGATGTCGACGTGTCTCTCAGCAGATCTATTTCGTACCAACCTGAATACGAATCCACGGTTATGAGGTACATGCAGTTGTGCCACTCGAACAAATCAGTCCCCACAGTTGCCCACGGCTGATTTGGTACTGGGTATGACATGAGAGGCTCTTTCTGCTGGTGGTATGTCATGCTTTGACACGTTTCGCAAGCAGTAATTGCCTTTTCAATGTCACTGTTCATGTTCGGCCAAACCATCACATCTCTCGCTCTTCGTTTTGTTGCATCGATACCGATGTGTCCCTTGTGCGCGAGGTTAACATACTCGTTTCTCAGAGCTGATGGGACAACAATTTTGTGTCCCTTGAGTCACTCCATCTTCTGACGTCATCTCATCTCTGAATGGAAAGTATGGCTTCAATTCAGGATGAATGTGTTTGCTCTGAGTTGGCCAGCCTGACTGTGTTGCTCGATATGCTCTCTGGAGTGAATTGTCGGCTGCAGTAGCTTGTTTTAGCTCGTCTAGCTTGTGGCTAGTTACCGGCAGTAGTGACAAAACCTCATAATCTGTCACTTCCTCATTCTCCTGTTGTTCTGTCTGTAGATACGCTCTCGATAGCGCATCAGCTAGCACAAGGTCTTTGCCTTTTCTATATACGAGATGAATGTCATGACTCTGTAATCTCATCAGCATTCGTTGTAGTCTTGCTGGTGCTGCTGATAACGGCTTCTTTGTTATTGATATGAGAGGCTGGTGGTCTGACTCGACTGTCACTTGTTTTGCACAAATGTAGTTTTTGAATTTTGTGCACGCAAAGACTACGGCTAACAGCTCTTTCTCTATCTGCGCATATCTTGTTTCCGTCTCAGTCAACGCTCTTGACGCGTAGGCGACTGGTCTGCCATTTTGTAGACAGGCAGCCCCTAATCCATGCTGTGAAGCATCACATGTCAGAGTGACATCCTTGTTGACATCGAAATACGCAAGAATAGTTGCGTGTGCTATACTTTGTTTCACATCGTCGTAAGCTTTCTGCTGTGGAACATCCCAGACCCACTCATTGTCTTTGTGCAGAAGCTCGTTGAGAGCAGCAGCTTTCTCGCTTAGATCAGGGACAAACTTTGATAGGTATTTAACCATTCCCATGAATCGTAGCAAGTCTGTTGTGTTTTCTGGTTCTGGCATTTCTGTGCTCGCCTGCACTTTTCTCGGATCTGGTTTGAGTCCATCCTTAGATAGTACATGTCCAATGTACGGGATTTCTTGCAGTTTGTACTTGCATTTTCGCAGTGCTAGCTTCAAATTGATCTCGCGCAGCCGTTTTAGCACTTTCTCAAGATTAGTGTCGTGTTCCATTTCAGATGCTCCACTCACTAGTATGTCATCCATGATCACTGCACAGGGGTATACAGCTAACAAATGTTCAATTCCTCGCTGATACACTTCCGATGCTGAACTTATCCCCATTGGCATGCGCAAATAGCGAAATCTTCCGAATGGCGTTCCAAAGGTTGTCAGGTATGATGAATCATTCTCCAATAGGATGTGGTAGAATGCTTGCTTTGCATCCATGACTGTGAAGTACTTTGCATTCGGAATGTTCTCGACTACCTCTTCGATCGTTCGCATCGGGTAGTGTGGTCGCTTGATTGCTCGATTTAGATCTCCTGGATCCATGCAAATGCGAATGTCATTTGTATCTTTCTTCTTTACCACTACCAATGCTGACACCCAATCGGTTGGTTCGTTCACAGGTGTGATTATACCTTTCTCGACCATCACTTCCAGCTCACTCTTCAGTTTCTGTATGACTGGTGTAATGCTCGGATCGATTGTTATTTTGTATTTGACTGGCAACTTTCCATGTGTGTTGTCAAATAGGTCGCTGTATTCTTGTAGAATACCTGGTGGCAGTTTGTGTTCTGCTATCTGTTCAGCATGTGAAAGTTCATGCACATCAGCGCTTAGAGTGATTAGTTCTAGCCTGATAATGTCTTTCAGTCCAAGTAGTGTTGTTACATTCTTGTCGACTGCATGAAAGTCTATGACATACTCTTGTTTTCCCTGATGACATAGTAGTCTTGCTACTCCAACAGATTTCAGTGCATTTCCACCAAACCCCACCAGTGTGGATAGATAAGTATGACTCAACATTCGTTACATTATTAGCAAGAAAGATCGGTGTTTGAACAGTATTGATAACAATATTATTGACGAATTTCACAATAAATCAAGAAAACTGACCCTGACGTGATTTGAACACGCAACCTTCTGATCTGGAGTCAGACGCGCTACCGTTGCGCCACAGAGTCATCGCCTCGTGTCGTCGCTGTGTTATTGTTGTCGGTAACATCGTTGTTATTACTGCGTAACATTAAGTACGACATTGTTATCGCTAGTTCATGGATGTATCGTGTGCTTGATTTGTACACGGACAAAAGCCACACAGGACATATCAACAGCTGGTGATGAAAGGGTGGACGAAACGCGTTGCAAGATTAAAAATAGCCCACATCGAGTGCGCTCGTTCGTGTCAATGGGAATGTGCGCACTCCAGGGGCAGTGAGTGTGTGCGTGCATGTGTGTGTGGCTGTGTGCGCATTCTCTCACGTTGAACAGCTCCCTTGAGCTTGGCGTAGCTCAGCGTTTCAATGGGAAAATACTACACGAGTTTAACTATTCCTAATATTAGTTAGCCTATTGTGCACTAATAATAAAACATAATAAATAAACCGTACAGTGACTGGTCACGTATTGATTATTGGGCCCGGTTAGCTCAGTCGGTAGAGCATCAAACTAAAGCTGATCGTGACTCAAGAGTCAAGGCTCAGAGTCCCTTATCAGGCGTATAGCCATAGGGCGTAGCCGTATGGGAGATGGGGCACCTTGAGCCATTAAAAAAAACGATGACCTCTGCAGGACCAGTTGTAACACTAACAATAATATACAATTATATACTGTAGGCCACTTTTTGCTATATTGTATAATGTTGTATGGCTATTGGTTGTGGTAGATTTGAGTAATTTTATTCTTCATTACAAAATATGATAATGAATTTGTTTACAAAAGTGGTCCCTCGGGCAGGGTCCGTTGAACCACTCAGTGGGGTACATTGAACCACCCAATGGGGCACATTGAACTATAACATAACTTCCATATGCAACACATATTATTTTAATCATCCAAAAGGTGGACATTGTCTAATTACCACGTTGATCACCAAGAACATTTAAGCAAATACTATAAATTCTTACCAAGGATGCTATGCATGGTCATATCTGTTTTGTAACATCCTCTGAACATTCATTGTTTTTGAATTATGATTGTTTTATGGCATATATCCATATTATATAAAAATATTACAGAATTTACTTTACTTGAAAATTTAGTAATCTTAATTAGCACACAATGTCCTAATCCGTCACATAATTCCGCTTCATACTTTGAGGTACCTTTATGCATGGATCAACCCACCAACTGTGACACAAGGTGCCCCACCAGCCGTGACTAAACGTGCCCCACCGCCCCGTGACTCAACGAGCCCCTCTAGCCGTGACTCAACGTGCCCCACCATCCATCACTCAAGGTGCCCCACCATCCGTCACTCAACGAGCCACCAGCTGTATCAGGTTTTAGACACATTTGCTGCTAAACAGGGTGAATCAGTTTAGCTGAAACTCCTCAGATGTGGACATGGCCCCTTCTAAATCCGTCTGTCACAGTATGTTGAAGCTTTACCAACTCCTTCATATGTTGAAGGTCCATGATACATACATTTTGTGATTTTACATTTTGAGTATTCAATGCATTTTGCTGTAGTTGCCCGTGAGAAATAACCTAACTTCCAGGAATGAACAAAACATTCAGTAATAACACATTGTACTTTATTACAATAATTTACATATAATTACAATATACAGTGTGGCAGGCGTTACGTTAAAGTATTAAAACAGTCACATACCACAATGACTGCTTATCTGAGGTAACAGAAATAAGTTAACAATTAAAACGTTAAGGCATAATCATTTAATTTTGGTAACTTCTGAAACAAAATCCTTCTGCATGAAGCCTATGTCTAAACTGGGTGTGAAGACCAGTATATAATTAGCGCAACTGTTTAGAATTCCACTAGCAAGCGGCTTAAGTTCTGTCTATTGCTCGACCACACAATACTGATTGCAAAGGCAGAGTTCAGCTGAAATATCTCATAGCTTCAACACCCTGATCATCAATAAATTACTCGTAGCTAGCACTATTTGTTAGCAACATGATCAATAACTTAAATAGATGATTGATATCATACAAAACAAGAGAATTATGACAACGATTACACGGATGACATATTCAATGTATCCATACCATATCACAACCAATCCTTTCTGACAATATAGCAACAGGTCTAAGGCATATCACTGTGTTCATATACTGACGATGTTCTGCCGAAATAAAACAGATTTGCTCCTCAGAGATTTTCTTGAAAATATCTTAATTAATTTCTTGAAAATATCTTAAATAATAGGTTTTCACCTGGCGAAACAACTAATGAACAGTGGGGTAAAACACATATTAAAGTGCTGGGGGCGTTCCTCATTCAGGTTGATGACATATTCAATGTATCCATCCAATATCACAACGAATTATTTCTGACAATATAGCAACAAGTCTGAGGCATATATATCACTGTGAACATAGATTTGTTCCTTATAGATTTTCTTGAAAATGTCTTAATAGGTTGCCACCTGGTGGATAGCGAGATAAGTAATGAACAGTGGGGTAAAATATATATTAAAGTGCTGCCGTGGAATAAATAGAGGGGGCATTCCTCAAACAATCAGGTTCTAGCTGCAGAGAAACAAATGTAGAAAACTAGAATGAAACAACTGACCAGCCAGCTGCTTCTGACTAAAACTACTACAAAAATAAACCTCTAATCTGTTAGTGGGCATCAATAAATAATCTCAGATTTTGCAAGTGCTGTGCAGAATCAGCTGTCCACAGTCACCAACAGAGCACTATCTGTTTGTGTCAACAAAAATCACATAAGTCGCTAACAGGCACAATGTATTCTTGCACCGTCAAATAACAAATTAATGCTGAGGACGTAAATGTGTTTTAACGGACGGTGATTACATTACCCATCATGCCCTGCAGACAAAACGTCGAGTGAGCCAACGTAATCTAGCAGCTGCGAAAACAACAATGTTTACTATCTACATATGTACATGAGAACCAAGTTCATAAATGCATAAAATGCTGGATTCCATCCAGCAACTTTCTTGTTGTTCTTCAGGCAGCCTGAAAACAATTAGTCTCAAGACAGATTGAAATTAAAGGTTGTTTACTTCAACTTACAACTGACACTACAACACTCTCTCGACTACGTTGCTGTGAAGTGCATAGTTTGTATGCTAACGTACATAGATGTACATTGCAGGACGATGCAATGTCACCCATCAGCATGATCAACACTGGACAGTTTGGTTCGTCTTAGATAGATTTCCTATCTTGACAATCACATTTCATCTCTGTTTGCCTGGTCCAGTTTTTGTAGCAATATCACAACTGATGTAAACCTCAGTTTCAACTGACAAGTTTGCAACATTTTAATTTACAGTGTCTTCCTTATTATTCTTTGATATACGCTCCACAACAAATAGGGCACATTATGACGCTCTCCTATTGTCTTGGAGTACGATTCATCCGGGCACTTTCTATTTCACTGGAGTGAAGTAATGTTGTTCTTGAGTGCACTCATTCAACTAGAACAAACTTCTACCAGTTCGGAGTACTCTTACTCAACTGGAGCAAACATGTTTCAGTCTGTGGAGTAATCTTACTCAACTGGAGCAAACATGTTTCAGTCTGTGGAGTAATCTTACTCAACTGGAGCAAACATGTTTCAGTCTGTGGAGTAATCTTACTCAACTGGAGCAAACATGTTTAAGTCTAGAGTAATCTTACTCAACTGGAGCAAACATATTTCAGTCCAGGGTACTCTTACTCAACTGGAGCAAACATGTTTTATCCTGGAGCACTTTTACTCAACTGGAGCTTGTTTCAGCCTGGAGTACTCAACAGGTGCAAACATGTTTCAGTCTGGAGTATTCAACAGGTGCAAACATGTTTCAGTCTGGAGTACTCAACAGGTGCACACATGTTTCAGTCTGGAGTACACCTGCTCAACTGGAGCAAACATATTTTTGTCTGGAGCACTCTTACTCAACTGGAGCAAACTTATATTAGTCTGGAGCACACACAAACTCCATCCATGATGTTCCAGAGCTGAGCTGTCTTGCTGCTCCTAGGTGTGTTCCATGCACCGATCCTGTCTGTGTCGAGACAGGAGCACTCGCGAGCGCCTTGATGTTCTCACCCGCATTCCGTCAGTGTTTTCCTCAGGAATGCTCTGGAGCAAGAGCAACGGCTCCAATGCGATCTTCTCGTTGAGAGCCACTTTATTGTTCACGCCCTTCCGCAGTGTGGGCAAATGAGCATTCGTTGGAGACATCGCAGCTACATCACAACATGCACGAGACCTCGCTGTCTCACATGAGTGACTCGGCAATCTCCTGGCGGCTGCCTGCGGTACTAATCGACATGGATGAGTACTGACTGTCGGACGTGCCAGAGCTGATGGGACTCTGCAGGGGTTGAAGGTCGAGGTATTCCTGTAACAACAACGTCACGATGAGTGAGGACATCCGACTCAGACACTTCATGATGCATATGTGGGCATGTGCATCATTATGAAAAGTTTACTAACAAAATTATCTCACCAATGACCTACAAAGCATCAATCCATCCATTAGCCGCAACGATAAGCAATGGAACAGATTACCTACTGATTGCGTTATCATTTAAAAATAAAACTGATAATTAATACCGGGCTGCACAAAGATGGTTTCCTCGTCCACTTTGCATCTAATCCGTTGCTATAGATGGTGATCTTGTTAAATGATCTTCTAGAAATTCATTAAAATGATCCATTAAATCAATGATTCAACAGGCTACAATACAATTGCCCACTGGCTTCACTAACTGCACTGGACAGTACATTATTTGATCGCCTGAGTATTTGTATGTACCTCATTGACTGAGAGAGTGAGGATTCGGTCAAGGTCTTGCACGAGGTCAGAGAATGAAGGTCGTCGGCCCGGATACTGGTTCCAGCACTCCAGCATCATGTTGTACCTGAAGTGTCCAGAGCGTGGGGTTAAAGTTCACCGTTCATCAGTAAAAAGTTTAAATGATGGGAAACATTTAGAAAGGATTAAATAAAACAACACCTAACATTACACAGAGCTATCTACTTTCAGTTTTGGTATCCACAGAAAAGGTCTGAAATATTACTGTTGTCATCTGTTATGAGATACACTGATAAAGAATATAACTGACAAATCTGAGCAACTTTCCACCCATGTGCACAAACAAATGTCAAGACCAGCTAAAAGGTGTCTAGCCTTCAAGAGCTGAAGAGGATGTATGTATGTATGACGCATAATATGAATAAGCTAGAACTGACATTTTTGTCCAGTAAGAATGTGGTTCATAACTTTTAATAAGCTTATAATAAATCTTGGATGACCATCAGCGATGTTATGAGTAGCAACAAAACAAGTTCTTTGATATAGTTTACCTGCCAACACTGCACTTCATGGTACAAGGTTTTCGATTTTTAGTTGATATGCAAGGATCCTGGTGTAAATGCTGTACGACAGTGTTCACATGACCACTAGGTGGCATCACTTACATCTCGAGGGAGCAGTAGGGTGGTCGTTCCATTCTGTGCCCCTCTCGCAACAACTCAAACAGTCGCTCGACCGGTACGGACGGGTACGGGTTACCCCCTAGTGTGAAGATCTCCCATAGCAGGATGCCATACGACCACCTGCAATACAAAAGTGCAGACACATTATACTTGCAGTCTAACGCATATCCGCAGTCATATATAATTGCATGAAAAGGATATGTAACAATTATCTTGTTGTCACACTAACTTCATGTGACAAAATCTGAGGCAGCCACATGACGGTAGCATGGAGCCATGCTTGCCTACATGCAAGTGAAACGTTATCCTGTATAATTTTATTTTTCTTATTCACTTCATTCGTGCAATTTTATGGGTTTACATCCTGAAATAATTGCATCTTATCTTAATGAATAACCACAATAAACTTGTCTGCTTTTTCATTCATAATAGAAACGTGTTTCAGGATTTGTGCAAATAGATAGAAACAGACAAACTAAGCTCCAGTTATCAAGTAGCCGGCTGTAGCAGTCATTGATGAAACAGCTGTCATAATCAACAATGATTTGACAAAACACAACCTTACATTGTAGTTGAAAACATCAATGGCATATGACAAACTGGTAACCTACCAAAAGTCCTCAAAAAAGACATATTTGCCAAAGATGGCTGACAATTAGAATGTGCCAACGTAATAGGAAACACAAGGTTTATTATATGAAAACTCACACGTCACTCTTGCATGTGTACTTCCTGTCAAACAGAGCCTCAGGCGCCATCCACTTCACTGGTAACCGACCCTGAAAATTTAAAACATCAGAATAACATACTCCTAAATAGTCTATAAGTCTAGAACTGTTAACACGAGTGCTACTGTTGTTGGGTAGGTGGCAGCACATGTACTGCATGCAGTACTTGTTTATACTGTAGATGGCGCCACACACCAATGATCTGGACCGCATTTCAAGTACATCATCATCAATACAATTACAATGGTATTGCTATTAGAACATCTACAGATAACAAATTACACATATTTCAAACTAATAAATGAGAACATTTAACTGATAACGGCATTGTTAATGTGTCAAAGAATGTTTTTATCCATCCCATAAAATCCTTTATTATACTATTATATACTTCTGCAGACAATCAGCTGCTGGGTGAACACTTACATCTGTTGTTTTCTTGTAATAGTCGTTGTTTGGTATGTTTCTTGTGAGACCAAAGTCTGCAATTTTGAGTACGAAGTCTTCAGCAACCAAGACGTTGCGCCCAGCCAGGTCTCTGTGGATACACTGTAACAGAGCCAGTAGGTAAGCAGTCAGCTGTTCACCATCTAATTTAACTGAAATATCAAAGGTAATCAATATTATAAAATACAGTTTACAAATGGGGTAGAATAAATTATATAAAAAATTGTGATATATGCGCAAAAGCAGAAATTTTTTGTGTCAGAAAATCTTTTCTGTTTGTCAAATTATAATTTCTTAAAAGAAACAGCAACATCTAAATTATTGGCAATATTCTACATCTGAATATTATCATTATGCCAATTCTTCCCTTACTTTAATTTACGCATGTGAATTCAAACAGTTTTGCTAAGATATAATTTATGTGAAACATACACTGTATTTAAATAAAACAATTCCCACAGTAAATTTCCTGAAAAAATAAACCGACTTCTACTTTTGTTTCAGTCAACTGATATTTAGACGAGTGTTTAATATTAGTACGGCCGTACCATTTTTGACGAGAGATACTCCATTCCACGTGCGACCTGGTAGGCGAACGACACGAGATCTTTGTATGTGAGTGGACGGAGGTCTGTCATAACAACTGGTTCCTCATAGCCTGAGCTTGAGCTGGGTGGACGACGCTTGCGCAGGAAGTCTCGTAGATTTCCATTGGGTGCGTACTCAACTATCACGTATATTGGACCTGTATCGTGACAACAATGGTAACTTTTGTAAGATGTTTGTTTTATAGAGACACATCCACATTTTTCAGTTCAAGAGAGCGTGTATTTAAACATAGTATGCATTATCTCTATCTCGTACTGCTTCCTTCTTATGCCATTAGGTTTTTTAAGTCGAAAACAGCTTTGTCATTAATATAATACTGGATATCTAACAGAATGGTAATCACCGTTATAAAAATCATTGTTTCACGTGATCAAAGTTTCAACAAGATTATGATTTTTTGCAGTTGCTTTGTTACAGAAACGAAAAGTGCAAGAATGACCTCAAGGGGAGGGAGTGGTCGTGGCACAAGTGGTGGGGTAAAACTAGGGGGTAGTTGGGTGAGACTGCAACCTACCGTCCTGTGTGCAGCAGCCAAGCAGGTTGAGGATGTTGCGATGTCGCCCGATGATCTTCATCACTTCCATCTCCTGTATCAGGTCGGCAAGTTCTCTGTCCGTAGCATCGTCTGTGACACACACAATGACGTGTTAGATTCAATTATCTGACAAACTCTGAATGTTATCGTAGGTGGAGCAAACTACAGGGTTGAGAACTAGATAAAAAAATCATGTTTTAAATTTTAACAGTGAATATATGAAGAAAAAGAAGGTTTATTTTTGATGAAATATACATGAAATAATATTGTTTAGAATAAAATTAAACCATAACACTTACAACATATCCTCCCCTGTCTGTGTAAACAAATTCAACCTGCTTTTATATAAAACTTAACCTACTTAATAAAAGCTAAACAACTCACAATTAAGACATTAATAGTGGTATTAACTGACACGAAGACGTTACTTTTCAACTATGCTTTCAGTAAATCACTACAGGACAAAACATACCTTTGAGCATCTTCACAGCCACGGTCTGGGCTCCGTTCTTGCCACTCATTCCCTTAGCCTCGGCCTTCACCACCATCCCAAATGCTCCCTCTCCCAGCATCTCTCCCAGAGTCAGCCTGCAAGGCCAGGGAAACAGTTGTTAACATAGCCCCTAAATACACCACTGATCTAGGGTAGTGCATACATCTAGGGCATTGGATGCATACATCTAGGGTAGTGAATGCACACATCTAGGGTAGTGAATAGATACATCTAGGGTAGTGAATACAGACATCTAGGGCAGTGCAGGTCAAAACTTGTTTCTGGATGGTCACCTTGAAATGTCAGGAAGCAAGCCTTCAATGGCCGTATTCAAGTATAAATTCTCCTACAACTATAAAGCAGTATTGTGGTCGGAACTACTTACTTGTCACGCTGGAATTCCCATTCTTTATCCAGTGGAATCTCATACTCCGTCAGAGCTGTAAGTTCGGACGACAACCGATTCCGCCCGCCCTCTATCTTCACTTGTGGAACTAATGGCGTCATTGAGTTTTGCGAGTTAGGATCGAAGGAGAACGATCCGGTGTAGAGGATGTTGGGGCGCATTAATACGACACGCTTCTTGAGTGGCTGGGCATCGTAGGCGGGACTCTTTTTGAGACGTCGGAATACAAGCAGTAGGAGAAGGCCAAAGATGATAAGAGACGCGCCGCCGATGGCAACCGAGATGATGAGGATGCCGCGGTTGTCGTAGATGACAGGGTTGTGGAGCATCGCTGTCAAGGTCGCATTGGGAGCTGTTGAAGATAGCAAGAACCGAGATGTAATGTGAACCAAGAGCCTGATAGAGGGCGCTACGCATACTGGACACTGTTGTTTTAGCAAATATCTTGGGTAGGTTGGAGAATTATGAATTTCATTAATTTAACAAATAACAAAGGCGTAGCAGATATATAAATATAGAATCAGAAAAGATGTAGTATGCATTCACAAACAAAAATAAGTCGAAAGTGAAATTTTATAAAGAATAATATATTTTTGTAGAAATTGCCACATATTGTTGAAAGACAGACATTTATCGCCATGATTTTCCAAGAAGCATGGTTGTAAACAACTGACTTGTGGTTTAGTCTGAGTGTCTGCTTTTGCAGGAAATTCCGAATTATTTTTTTTACATAAAGCTATGCACATGTGAGAGCGCATAGATATAAAAGACATTATGAAAGGAACAACATAACCAACTGAGATAGTCCATCTTCCTCAAGTTTCACCACAATGAGCAACTAAGCAAGTCATCATCAAGATGAACAAGCATGGTAAGTTTGCATAAACTCACTGTCAACGACGGTGAGCCAGGCACTAAGGTGAGATGTGCCAATGGCGTTGCCAGCGAGACACGTGTACCAGCCAGCATCAGTGAATGTTACATTCTCTAGCATCAGCATCTCAGGGTTGGTGTTGGACGACTGTTGACAAACAGCATAGTTTCACTTTCACTTTCTGTTTCAAATCCACAATGCAACACCAATAATGTCTTAGAAGAAAATGCATTATCACAGTAGATTTAGCCCCACCTTAGCCCCAGTCTTATCAATATTTGTAAGAATCACAATTTGTAAAAAATCTGGAAATATTTTGACTTGGCATAGAATAAGATCTGACAATCTCTCAAATGTTTACCACAATATAATTTTGAACACATTTAATTGATAAAATCACCCGAAACATCCCACCCCCAACAGGATTAAAACATTATGAATGTATTTATTAAAATCCCTGATCCATTCATTCACAAGGATGTTCTATTCTACTGAAATGATATGATCAATTCTAAAATAATATTCCTCAGTCCAAATTGCAAAATTATTAAAGCGAAACAAGTTGTGGTTTTGGGGTTACGCACGTCAGAGATAATAAAACTAACAATGTGCAACTAAAATCAAGAATATTATATCGCTGGTTTACTCAGAATGTGCTCTAAAAGTAGGAGATTCCAGTGATTTCTCCAAATGACCGAGGGCTGACATCTTAACCAGAATGACCGATAAATGCATGCATGGATCTATAAAATCGGCGTGACCTAGACTAAAGTGACGTATTAAGGGAGGCCGGCATATGCAGAACCAATGCAAAGTCTCAAACAAATGTGTTATTTTGCTAGTAAGAAGACTAGTTTACTAAACAAAGGCCAAAATATGTTACATAAGTTGAGTTTGGATGCAAATAGCATAGCCATATCTTATTGGCAAGCATACAAATAGGTGTATATGAATATATTTTCATTTGGCGAGCGAATATTGCCAGGACACCGCACTTGGAACACAGTGTTATCTAACAGTATGGCGCGGCCCATGACATTAAGATGTGTGTTCAACAAGGTTTTCTATTCTTGATTGTAGTTACAAATGTTTATGTTTTAGTAACTCTTGTAAGTGCATAGGCCGAAAACCATGACTTGTTTCGCTTTAAACATACTTCTGTAGATAATCAGTATTACATTAGCAACTCCACTAAGTGTGAGTTGTTCTTACCTTGACAATCTCGACGTAGGGTACGCTGACTTCATTGAGATACGACCCGTTCACCTGATAATGCTTCAGCCACTGTAGATGGGGTTGAGCATCACTAATGATATGACACTCGAACCGTGCTGTGCCCCCCACCACCACCGTCTGGTTCTTGGGTGCCCTCTGGATGATAGGAGGGTGGGGTAGTCTCGCTGTCAGGGCAACAATAAAACCAGTCAAATCCGTTTTTTAAACACATGATTTTACTGAGCAAATCCATTTTGTTCTTCTCACGTTATCTTACAGATCAAATCCATTTTGTTCTTATCACATTATCTTACAGATCAAATCCATTTTGTTCTTATCACGTTATCTTACAGATCAAATCCATTTTGTTCTTATCACGTTATCTTACAGATCAAATCCATTTTGTTCTTATCACGTTATCTTACAGATCAAATCCATTTTGTTCTTATCACGTTATCTTACAGATCAAATCCATTTCATCACATAATAATACAAAAAAAACCCCTCAGATTTTGACCAGACTCATGTGTGAATATCACTAATTATACTACCCGGGTAGTATGAATTAATTATGAGTTCATTTTGTGAGATGATGTTAGAGAATAGTTACAGGAAAAGGTTTAACGGGTCTCTAACTAAAAATTTTACGGTTTTTGTTCTACCCTTTCTTAAAAAGTTAGGGGTTTTGTCCAGAGGGGCTACGTCCCTGAGTGGTTGATAAAAAATATCCACTGATAATTCTATTGCCTTTCAGCAAACTGAACTGTCTACATGCGACTGAGAACTCACCGACTACGTCAAGGGTGTACGTCCATCTGATCTCCCCGTATTTGTTCTTGACGACACAGGTATAGTTGCCGTCATCGTCCAGGATCAGATCACTGAGTTTCAGGGTCCACTTGCGGCGACGGATCTGCACAGAAGGCAACCAGAATTGAATGTTTGTACGTATGCATGTCTGTGAAGGAGTTACATAGCAAGTCTTAACATATGGCCCTGCCCTGTAACTGACACAAGACATCTAAATCCCTCTCTATCCTACCAACTGGACGGCAGTTAATCATGACTGTGACCCCACTACAAGCAGCTGTATGCCATACATTGCAGCACTCTTAACTGAACCGTTCAGTGTTACTTTCTTGACAGTTGACAGCTTAAACATCACACACTGTCATCAATAATCCTCACCTTGGCTCTATACATCAGATAGGCTACCACATTAGCATAGTTGTACTGTCTAGTGTACACATACGAATCAATACATCATATATACACGACCAGGTGAAATACAAATCAATCCATATTCGATGACCGTTGTTAATTTAAGAGTTTGCATTTCTGCGAAGTTGAGCACTGATAAGGCACTGCTTAAGCACACATAGTGACTGATTCGAACAACTGAAGGTCACACGAAGATAGTCTACTATCCGCCCGCATTTCACTGATGGCCTAGAAAGTGCCCAATCAACACATTTCCCAGGACCTGGCTGGCATTTCAAAATGATTAATAGATTTTTTTGATTTATGATATGCATATGCTTGTATGAGCCACTTAAATCTGAGATACACCCAGACACGAACAAATGTGGAAAATTCTGCTCAAATTTTTTTTTCATCACACAGGTATAAAAGATTCCACGAGAAAATCAATATAGAATTATGTGTAATATCTAAACATTATTTTTCTATCAGCTTAGTGTAACTACTTTCTTTATTTTGTCCTAAGAGGGTATACTGTTTAATTCTACATTGGTCACCAGGTGGCACCACTAACCAACTGATTTCAACATTAGCCAAAACACCAAACATTTCTAGATATAAACTTCAGTAATTTTCTATCAAACAACTGATTTAGTAGCACGATAAAATTTATGTAAAAGGGTCGTATCTGGTCCTACATGGGATTCCCTGTGTACATTGTGGTCATTAATAGTTATTATTTATTAGCATCTGTAACATTATTTAACACCAACAACGATACCTTAGGCACCTCATTCATTAGAAATATTACCTTCAGGATGAATTTATGAATCCACAGTTTGAGTGCATCAAGTACAGATGGGTGCATCAAGTACAGATAAAGGTATAAAGTTATGGGTAAGGGTAATACATTACGCAGAAGCCTGAGGTTTTTATGTGCAAACTAAACAGTTGTTTTCACACATTCATTGATTTATGATATGCATATGCTGGTATGAGCCACCTAAATCTGAGATACACCTAGACACGAACAAATGTGGAAAATTCTGCTCAAATTTTTTTTCATCACACAGGTATAAAAGATTCCACGAGAAAATCAATATAGAATTATGTGTAATATCTAAACATTATTTTTCTATCAGCTTAGTGTAACTACTTTCTTTATTTCTTTCTGCCACAATCAATTTCAACATTATTTCACTAGTAGGATAAACTGAACGAAAACGGCACTATCTGTTCCCATCAAGACAAGTTAACAGACATCATAAGTATATGCAACAATATTTAATATAGCTTAATAAACATCTCATTAATTAGCAATTTTAGATTTATATAAAGTAGTACTTATGGAGAATACAACAATGTAACGATTATTATCTGTATACGGTGGATCATTTCATACCAGAGCAATTTACACAATTTTGTTAAGTCCACTAGACCCACACCCTCCCACCAGGAGGCGCCTGGGAACTGCCTAGAACGCCGACATCACGTAGTTAAGTCGACCTTCATAAATCTCCCAATCAACAACTGACTGGGCCGCACACCACACTTTAACGCTGCCTTGTCAGCGCTAGGCATGCAGCAAAAAAATTCATCTTCCCTTCATGCTAAGTTGTGCTAAACGATTGGCAGACGTCAATGATTTATAGGAACAAATGTGTGCGTGGATGATTTCCAGGAAGGAGCCTCGGCACCCACTGTGTTGAGACATCACACCAACACATGCGTCTTAGCACCCAGCTTTATACAACCCCCCCTCAATACTGGCTATGCAGGATGTTCCCATCGCACTGCACACTTCCTGTGATCCACACACACTATCATATATATTCACACATGATGTGTGATAACTGCACCAATTTCCTGTTCCTAGAATTTATCGCAAGAAACTGTCAATATGTCACAAGAAACTAGGAATACGTCACAAGAAACTACTTAACACCAATTCTCCATTCCAAGAATAAGTCACAATAAAGTACCAAACACTAACTCTCCATTCCTAAATATTGCAAGAAATTTCACAAAATCAACTCTCTGTTCCTAGAATATGTGACAAGAAACTACAAAACAGCAACTCTCCGGTTTCTAGAAACTATTAAACAATTACTCTCAGTTCGTACAGTATATGACAAGCAACTACTAAACACAAACTCTTTGTTCCTACAAGATATTCTTGTAACAACAAGAAACTACTAAACACCAGCTCTTCATTCCTAGAATATGTCACAAGAAACTACTAAATACCAACTCTTTGTTCCTACAAGATGTCACAAGAAACTACTAAGCACCAACTCTTTGTTCCTACAAGATGTCGCAAAAAACTATTAAACACTAAATCTCCGTTCCTAGAATATATCACCTCCAAAAGTAATGGCCACATATTCTCGTGCCTTGAAACATCAGGCAAACAATAGTCACATTAAAATGTCTGAATGATATGATGTTTCATTAAATAAATGATGCATTGTGGTTACAACATTGCACTAGGATATAAATAAAGTAACACTATATTCTTAATGCTGTTCCATTTTCACTTTCCATTTGAATTTCACCTTTCCTCTGTCCTTTCTCCTGAAGGTTTTAACAACTGTAGTAGCTTCAAAGTGTTTTTGTGACATACAATGCTTCGACAACATTGGTAAGGCAACACGGGAGTGTTCTACATTTCCCAGGCTTTGGTGCAGCTTTCAACAGTTCTCGTGAGTTTTTTACAACATACAATGCATCGACAACATTGCTAACACAACTTGGGAGTGTTACTCTAAATACGAGCCTTTGGTGCAGCTTTCAACACCACGAAATAGCTGCCAAAATTCCAGACGTTTGCATTGTAGGATTCCAGGCATTTCTTGTGTAGTAAACATCAGTAAACACTGACATTTAACCCTGTGTGAGCAGAGGCAGTGTGCGTAGGTAAAGCTGCCTTAAACTACGCAACATCTTCTGTTTGCCAGGTAACCTTCGTGCTAAAAACTTGACTGTTTGATCTTCACTAAACAGTCCAATTCAGAGAAAGCTGGGCAGCAATTTCTAATTTGGGTTATTTTCCTATCATTCTTCATAAAATCTAAAAAAACTGTTCTTCAATCAAACGTTTGACAATGACATTTATTGATTTTATTTCTATACATGTACGGACAAAAAAATGCAGCGTTTCTTAAATAGATAGAAAAACATACCTAAATAACTGCACGCCCAGGAAAATGGTAAAATACAACAACCAGAAAGCCAAGTAAATTTCATATTATTAAATCTCATATTACTTGATACTAGATATAAACTTTTTTTTCAAGCATGCATAGAAATATATATTGCTGTTTTATTTAAACTTTTAATTTCTTGCCAATTTTTTAAACTGACAATTTGAATTGTAATGAATTTCTCTGAGGACTGAGAACAGGACAGATAACTTCACATACAACAATATCTTGAGGTCAGACTATGCATCTGGCAGCTCAAGTCTGATGTGGACAGCGGGGTGCTGACGCACACAAGAACCAAGCGCACATGCACAGTTTGAAACTTCTGCCCACAGGAATGTGCTGTAAAAACCCCAACACTGCCTTCTGAGATTCCACACCGAGGGCTGATCCTACGAACATCTGACTGAGAAGTTGGATATAGTTCCTTGCTTGCAGACATGGGATCTCTTTCAGGAAGTGCTGTGTTGTCTTAGAAGAATTTTAGAACCATCTGTACAGAACTTTAAAATAATACATCCTGGCAAACCAAACTTCAAGGCCTCAATGAATCTGGAACATCTTGCCAACAAACTTTCTGCCATCGGACATTTCACGAACCAGTGAGGGTAGCATTTTTTCAATATACTTTTTGCCAACCTGTGATGGGGACATTTCGCCAATATACTTTTTGCCAACCTGTGATGGGGGGATATTTCACCAATATACTTTTTGCCAACCAGTGAGGGGGGCATTTCACCAATATATTTTGTGCCAACCAATGAGGGCGGACACTTCACCAATATACATTTTGTCAACCAGTGAGGGGAGACATTTCACCAATATACTTTTTGTCAACCAGTGATGGGGGACATTTTGTTTTTTTGTCAACCGGGGGGGGGGACATTTTGCCAATGGACTTTTCCACAACCAATGGGGGGTGGGGACATTTCACAAACAATATTAAAAAATATATTTATTTAATCATCATCAGTTATCTAAACGAATTGTAGCGATCTGAGTGACAATAGAAATTATAATTAGCAGATGCAATACAATGGACTAAGCCGTTTAAAAGGCAAATTGTCAAAATGGTTTCCTGTGATGTCGGGAGTGAGGCAAGGATGTGTGATGTCAGGGTTTTTGTTTGTATTGGTGATAGACTGGATAAACACATAATAAACACAGCCAAAATGAAAGTGATGAAAATCAAGACTGATGTTAACCAATCAATTGTAATAGGCATAGACGATGTAGAAACTGTTGATAGTTTCACTTATCTAGGCTCAGTAATGGATGCAGACAAAGGTTCAACAGCAGATATAAGTGCAAGCCTAAAGAAAGCGAGAGCAGCCTACTATAAACTGAGGAAAGTGTGGGCATCAGGCCAATACAGAAGGAAAACGAAACTCAGAATCTACAAGCAATTTGATGTCAGTTCTACTATACGGAGCAGAATGCTGTAAGGTAAACCAAAATGATGGACAAAAGCTCAATACATTTCACAATAGATGTTTGCGTCGAATTCTACGTATATTCTGGCCAACAACAATTTCAAATGAAAAACTGTATGAAGAGGTAGGAATAAGCAGGATAACAGACATCATCAAGGCTAAACGATGGAGTTTTATTGGCCATGTCCTTCGGTTTGAGAATACAAATGACTGCCGTATAGTGATGAATAGGACACCTGTGGGAAAGAGATCAATCAGAAGACCAAAAGAGACATGGCGGCGAATGGTGGAAAAAGATGAGATGCATTTGGGTGGAAATCATGGGCAGAGGTGGTACAGGGGGCGGCTGACATGGCGGAATGGCGGACTCTTGTACATGCCCTATGCAACAAATGGCGCCCAAGGGATCCGTAAGCCATAAGTAAGCCGTTTATTAGAATCAAAATGGCTGGAACAGAATCATTGCCTATTCTCGCTGCTTTACTAAAAAGAAATGCAGTTATGTTTGAAATATGTTCAATACAGTTAGATCAAAGCACATAACTGAGAATCCAGTAAGGTGTAATGTGTGGAAATACTCTTTAATACTATCCATCCATATTTACTTTACATCAACAGTTGTGATGGTAAACTCCTGATTTCCTGAGACACTCACCGGGCCAATGGAGCGCTTCTCAAAAGGCAGACCGTTCTTTAGCCACTCGATGGTCGGCACTGGCACACCCTCTGCTGGACACTTGAGAACCACATAACTGGCTGCAGGTTTCACCACCAGGTAGACGTTGTTTTTTTTCTGTGTCCATCTCGGTGGCCCAGCTGAATACAAAACCACACAGACATGACGCTAACATTTCACCAACTTAGTACAACATCTTATGTTGATATGAAGGTGTACTGACAAAATCACCATGGCACAAAAGCCTCCCCCACACAAATGGCAACTAGAAAAAACCTCCCTCCCGCTCCCCGGACAGTTGCTCACAAAGGAAATAAAAAGGTATGTGTATATTTAATTTGATGTAAAAAATCCAATTGCGCAAACAAGATTCCTTCACAGAACTTACTATAAAATGTAATTTTCCCTGATTAAAAATAGAATATCAACACAATGGGGTTTTTAACTCCATGAAAATGTGACAGTTGAAAAACAGAATTTCCAGTTTACTGAATTCACAGTTTTTCCATACTCTTCTTCCCCAGTAAGCACAACAATGAATGGAAACACCCAGTAAAGGTTGCTGAAAAGATGCATTAACACAAGACTAATCTTAACCTTAAGAAAGTGCATGAAGCAACCACAGAATCACAGTATGCTCTATGGTCAATGAATGATCTTATCACTTAATTACTGAGATGATACTTCAAAAAGGGCACATACCCTCTCCATCAATCACCCTTCATCAGTGTGCTTAGGTGCCATAAAGACCCATATTGTCAGAGTCCCATGGAGGGGTGGACCCCCCAAAAGATGAAAGCAAACAGACATAGGATGTTGACACCAGGGCACAAAGCCACAGCTGAGGGCATAGAACAAACCAAACAAACAGAAGGGGCACAGGGAGGGGGTAATTAACACCATGGCTTCCTACATCCTGCATCCTGTCTAGGGTGGGCTTTTTACACCAGTGGAATGGGACATCAGTGAATGGGGGAGGGAGTTTGGGGGGATGCACCCCTGGTAGTCACACTTCCCTTCTTCCTGCACCTGTCCAAGGGAGGCAAAAACTAGTGGAGTCTGTAGCTGCAGGCCAGACTGGGCTGGGCAACCACCTGTCTTAGAACTCTCTTAAGGATGCGACACTGACTGTCTCTGGTGAGGACCTCTCACTCTGACCACATTAAACTTTAAATAATTTCACTTTGTTAAATTTTTGACACATTTCACCAGGAGCCCCTGTTCACTGGTGCCCCCCAACAGATATTCAAGATCATAACATAAAAAACCCTGCCACGGATGACATGATGTCAACACCTGGCAAATTATAATGTCACCAGATAAAAAGGCGTAAAGTACAAGCGTTTTTATTGACAATGATCACACACACACACTCGCCACTTTTGACATGGCGTGTTGCCACTGTGTAAAGAGCAAACCGTGTATATATGAAAAGCAGAGCAATATATGAATTCTAACAGGAGTGCACACCATTTATATAATTTATGTAGACACATCAATATGTATCGCTGAATCATGCTGAGTCTCAATGCTCTATTGAACACTCGCCGACACGACAGATCGTCGAACCGGGGAAAGGTGATTAATGGTGCATTGACCAGCGGTACGGATGTCATACCTATAGATGAGACTTGAATTACGAGTACTACGAATTCCCAGCTTAGCTTCTCCGACAATAGAGGTGCACAACATATATTTTATTTAGACATTTCAATACAGAAGGGTCTACGTGAAGAGCGTGACTGGCGTACGTGATGGGAAGCATACCCGTGTTTCCAACTTAACTATAAGTAGAGACCAGCTTGCCTACTGCATCGAGAGAGAGCCGAGAGAGCCGAAAGAATCTCACGGAATTTCTCATCTCCCGGTACCAAGGGAGATGATCGGCAACTTGCAGTTGTATCTGTATGTGTCAGTAGCGCTGTAACCTATGTAACAATAAAAGCCTACGCTGTAGGTCGAACCTGGGTGATACACCAACGTGTATGATTTGTCTTATTCGACATCACGTCAGGGCTGACTGCTGAATGAAGTAGGTAGAAGGTCCTGACGTGAGACGGTTAAGAGAGACCGGTAACAGCAAAGTTACAATGGCGAGCGTAGCCAGGATTTTTTTTTCACCATTGAAGTTACAATGACGGGACGATTTTTTTTATATCACTAAAGTTATAATGGCGAGCGCGACTACGAAAGAACAGAACGTCTGTTATAACGGCGACCGCTGCTGACACTACATACGCTGCGATGAAATCTACACGGCACGATGTAAGTTACAATAACGAGCCCGCTATCATTTTTTTTACGGCTGATGCTACTGACTAGTATTGCACGTCCCAGAAGATCGACAAGATGACGATACAGCATCCAGTGATGGCATCAGCCTGGACGGGGGGGGGACAGTCCCGGTACACCTGCCTCGCCCTGTCCGTCTGCATTCTTCGAGGCATTCGTCGACTAGCCTGGGCCACCGTGCGCCGCGACCAGACCGCTCCCGACCCCGAAGAGCCGGTAAGCCTTGTCACAACATCCCGCATGAGGGACCGACCGTTGCCCTGGAGATGGCTGTCCTGATGATGACGGTCAAATCTCTCGCAACTCCTGTCACTGATTTATCCTCGACAGTGACAGTGTTACAGGCCAGACAACCCAGGGACCGGCATTGTTACGTGTCCGGAGAAATCGGCCACTATACACGCGCCTGTCATCAACAAGCGATGATGCGAGACCGCCCGAGCTACCAGCAGCATGGCTGGGAGTTCTAACATCCAGGGACGACCCCAGAGGACGGTAGGTGTGGCCACGCGTGGACA
Source organism: Lamellibrachia satsuma (assembly GCA_033239005.1). NCBI lineage: Eukaryota > Metazoa > Annelida > Polychaeta > Sabellida > Siboglinidae > Lamellibrachia > Lamellibrachia satsuma. The sequence goes on along the minus strand of BSQZ01000029.1, from coordinate 6,685,676 downwards.
ACACAGGCCCACCAAATTGCCGAATGAACCACGCACTCCAGTGAACATTGCACAGAACGGTGAAAGTTGATAATTTTCGTAATGCATATAATAATTAGTATCATCAACTGACATGCTATGGTGAGTGAAATTGTAACACTCTTAATTAATAGAGCTTGGTATGAAGCATGTATGATGGTTTTTTTTTTGTAGTATTGATACATGTATGTGTATGATCCTCTTTGTTTGAGATATGAATTATGTGTAAGGCTATTTAGGCCCTAAAGGCACATGATTATCTTTGTTTGTTACGTGTTTGGGATGGATGTTGTCACGTTACAACAGTGAAGACTAATTTATCCATGGTTTAGATGTAGGGGCATCGCACCTATTGTGACGGACTGGTGTGATCGTATGTACAGTAATGGAAACTGCATATCGAGACATCAGCCTAGGGCATGGTTACACGACCATCTCCGTAGTTACATGAAAGCAGGCCACCTTGTTAAACACCATGCAGTGATGTTGAGACGTTGTTGTTAACTGACTAGATTGAATGTTGTTCGAACGAATGCTATATATTTGCTGCTACATAATACCTCAGGGTAGTATTATGACTGTAATTAGCAGATTAGTTAATGTTATGGTAGTACATGTTTGCTAAATGTAATGCACATGGACTGCACCGCTCACCGTGTAATTGGTACATGTTCTATAGGTTATGTTGGGGCACCCAATTGATCAGTAATATTATGTCTGATTAGGTATGGCTACCAAGGGTCGTGACCACATATTCCTCGTTACCCGTTACTAGGGCGTTACTGTTGCCGGCAGATGAACTGTCCGCCAACAGGAAGGATTCGTCTAGGGACGCCTAGACTCTCGGGGCATACGACATAACTGCTTAATGGTAACTTGACATTACAGCAGAGTATGTCGCGTGGTGTTTGTCTTGTGGATTTGGGTTAATCCACGGAATTGTTACAGCCCGATTCCTGACTGCAAATATCAGTCAGTGGCTGGGGAATTATTAACGTGTTATACGTTGTTAAAACCGATGGTATCCTCGTGACCGGAAGCCGTGAAACCCGCGGTCACGTTGCCACGTGGACGTTGATTGTCGTCCTGGTTCAACAGCTCAGATCGCATCCATTCTGTGCTTGTCGACCTCCGCGCTCCCAATATGACCAGATGGTCATGGCTACAACGCTTACATGCTATTGAAGATCAGATTCCGCACTCGATTCCGCGTGGTCGGCGGGTTCGACGTGGGTTCTCTGACCTCGGTGGCACCATTCTCAACAAAGTGTTTGGGATCGCGACGGAGGCACAGTTGGACACGACTAGGCGTTGGATCCAACAGGTACGTTCTGATAATCAACGGGTGATTCATAACACCAATGAACTTGTGACCGTGGTAAATCACACGTTTGCGGAGGTCCGCCTCAATCGCAAACATCTCCGGGACATTGAGGTTTACACTTCGAAATTGCACGGACACATGACGACGTGGACAGCCATTTCCACGATCGCATTTGAACGTGTCCGCGTTAGTCTGCGAATAGATCAGTGCTTGTCGGCCCTGGAAAGCATATAATTTCTGGTTTCATCAGCGGGACCTATATCGTAGACAGCGTGCCGCGTTGGAAAGCGGATTGCTGACGGAAGATTTTACCGCCAGCCGACTTAGGACCTATTTTAACAGGCTAGCCGCCGAGTGGGACAGTATGCCCCAGGAGCGGAATTGTTTTTATAAATTGATACGCCTTGTCACAGGTTTCTTTTACACGGCCTCTAGCAGCCGTATTCTGCTGCTTGCACGTCGCTCATGGTTATTCGGGCGCCAGTACGTGTGTTTTTTTTCCATGTGACAGGAAACACAAACGTAATATTTACATTTATGTTATTACGGTTTCGTGTTGGATATTTAGTTTTACTTCTTTATTTGGTGTGGTATGTTACTGTATGATTAGGTAAGGTTAGCTGGTGACAGTTCCCTATATGTTTACATGTGTGGTTTTTGAATTTGTTGCTTCTACATGTGTGGTTTTTGCATTTATTGAATTTTTTTCTCATTGTGTGGTATTGGGTCGATATGGTAATTGTATGGTGGAGGTCAATGTTAGTTTGCAGTTTACTTATTTGCATATATTGACTTACACGGTTGTGCTCTTTTTCTTTTTCTTTTTTTAAGCTGATACGAGGTCTCAGCTTGTGTCGGAGGGAGTAATGTAAAGAGCAAACCGTGTATATATGAAAAGCAGAGCAATATATGAATTCTAACAGGAGTGCACACCATTTATATAATTTATGTAGACACATCAATATGTATCGCTGAATCATGCTGAGTCTCAATGCTCTATTGAACACTCGCCGACACGACAGATCGTCGAACCGGGGAAAGGTGATTAATGGTGCATTGACCAGCGGTACGGATGTCATACCTATAGATGAGACTTGAATTACGAGTACTACGAATTCCCAGCTTAGCTTCTCCGACAATAGAGGTGCACAACATATATTTTATTTAGACATTTCAATACAGAAGGGTCTACGTGAAGAGCGTGACTGGCGTACGTGATGGGAAGCATACCCGTGTTTCCAACTTAACTATAAGTAGAGACCAGCTTGCCTACTGCATCGAGAGAGAGCCGAGAGAGCCGAAAGAATCTCACGGAATTTCTCATCTCCCGGTACCAAGGGAGATGATCGGCAACTTGCAGTTGTATCTGTATGTGTCAGTAGCGCTGTAACCTATGTAACAATAAAAGCCTACGCTGTAGGTCGAACCTGGGTGATACACCAACGTGTATGATTTGTCTTATTCGACATCACGTCAGGGCTGACTGCTGAATGAAGTAGGTAGAAGGTCCTGACGTGAGACGGTTAAGAGAGACCGGTAACAGCAAAGTTACAACTGGAAGCCAGTGACATTTAAACCAGCACATATTCTCCAGTTCCACAATTTTGCTTCCACAGCATGCAGTTTAATAGTGATATTTCTGGGACTTTCTCATTTGAATGGTTTAAATTTTTGCTAAGATTACGATCTGCTTACTTCCCTGGTGGCAAGGGCAGATAACTACATCAAATAAAACATATTTAATTCAAAGCATCAGTAGCAAACACATAAAAGCAAATGAAATTTCAGTAGAGAGAACGATCAAGTCCTTGCCATGGAAAGAACACATCAAAGGGAATTCTTGGCAGCCAGTAGCCAACTACCCATCTGTTTCATGGAAGAACCCTTTTGATAGTTGGTAAAGGGTGGTAATGTGGGTGGGGACTGTACATTAGGGAGGCTCATTGCCTCTCATTTCAATTGGCCTAATTGCAAAATTCTCATATTCCCAAACCAGGGTGGCTCACATGAGCTGTACAGGGTTGGGGTAGTTTGATGCTGGGGGTGAGCGAAACTGGTTCAAGGGGTTCGATTCAAGGTATTCAACTAAGGCACACCCCCAACGAATCCATGACAAAACGCCATTAAACATAACCCCCTCCAGACAAACCCCCTCATTTTAATATAAATACAGACAAATGGTGAAATGAAATTGGTTGTCCACAGGGTGTTTTGTCCAAGGGGCAATTCACTGTAACATACTGTCTTATATTTTAACATCTACTGTTTCAGAGGCAATTCAGTAACTTGAGTATTTCTCGCCACACATAATAACTTTGCTCAAGTATTTCTCCCTACATAGATGCACTTGGACATGAGATGTCAGGCACACTGTTAGTACACTTCCCATCAACATAACTGTGTTGATGAAATGTTGATCACCATCTTGGTGTAAAAAAAAAAACAGCTACATGCATCCACCTGGTGGCTAAATGTGCAAAGGTTTACACCTGGTGACCAGTAGCCCAGGTGCTCGGCGGCGAGACGCAAACATGTTTTTCATCACTCGTCATAAAACAGCTTTTTCATGTAGCCACAAAACAGCCTTTTCATGTTGCCATAAAACAGCTGTGTTGAAAACTGATTCAGATGCAGTGACCAAATCTAAACTTCATGGACCAGAACATTATTAGGTACAAACACTCTAAACATCTGTTCTAATTAATCTCCAATATATCTGAATAAAAGCACAAATAAATATTAATCAATTATCCGTGTACAAGTCAAAATAAGAATCTCAAATGGCTCAACTTTTTCTGTATGGATTTTTATTGATATTTCATTCATGAATCAGTATAAATTCTTTTTGGTATACTAGAATTTTGAGTTTGGTCAGAGAATCCCACAACAACCTGACAGCCATAATTAACATCTTCACACTTTGTGGGAACACTTTTGTGGTGTAGTTCTGGGAAGAATTGTTATATTTCAAAGGAAGCATAATTTAGGGGGATCAGCTTCAATTAAAAGGTCCACACTGACATAAACTGTGTTCCGAAATATGAGCTTGAAGCTTACCACAAAGTGACTGTAAGAGAGGGTGACCAACAACTACATCCTAACCACCCTGGTAGAGAGGGTGAATAGCCCATAAACAGCTGAAACAGGATACATTAATCCTGTGTGTCTAATCTCTCTCTCCATCTTTCCATAACCCCAGTTTCCACCTTCAACGTGCTATGTCACTAAGTGAAAATTAAAAGTTGTAAAAAAGTTCTAAATTTCTTTTATTTACTTCTTTATAAGAGTTTCTGCACAAAACAATGTTTAATTATCAATGTCTATGATTTAAAAGTGTTTGATATTTATTTCTTTATCAAGTACAAAACTATTAATAAAAAAAACGTAATCATACAATGTTTACATAACAATACAACACACCCATAAAATACCCCTGCACCTTGGAGCATCCAAAGAAGAATCACCCAGAGAAAGGGTGTACTCTGAGAAAATTGTCTTGTCACACTACAAGCATCATCAAAGGAATCTGTACAAACTTGCAAGACTAAGAAAGCAATCAAAGGGCAGCCCCACACCCTGTGTACACAATCACCCCAGACAGTCAACACAGCAACAGGCAGATAATCACCTTGATTGGACTCATTAGGGTAATACCCCTTACTGGCTTCCTGCCCCAGCACATGGTGCAACCAGGCTGACTTCTTGGCAGCTGGGGCATACACAAAGGTGCAGCAAACTGTATCATGCAGGGTTATCACACACTGTAATAACCCTTATGGAGGTAATGCCTGGAATTTCTAGCAGTGACACAGATAACCCTTTATTAAAAACCCCTTAAAGTTGCCCTGTTTGCACATTAAGTGGCTAAGATTTGTCTGATATGATTTAAACTGAGGAACATTAGCATCAAGGTTCCATTTGGAGTTGAGACAGTCTACAAGGCATTGTGTTCCCTCATGGGGGTAACAGATGAGAAAGGGTGATTAAGAAAGTGGACCATTGCTGTCAAATGTAGAGAAACAACAGAAAAATAATTTGGTCTAATTTTTTATGGTGATAAGAACACAAATGCAATGGGGTAAAACAGGAAATGGGAAGCAAAAGGGTTGTTAATAAAATAAGGGAAATAATTGGCTGAAGAGGGCAAGGAAACCGATACGCCCTTTGAATTACTGCATATTGTTTGGGTGAAAAGGATTTTTCAAGGGCATCAAAAGAATGGTGGTGAAACACACAACTTTGATGTGCGAACAATGCATATTTTGTGGGGGGTTATTAATGAGTTACCTTGGTGATAACCAGTTGATGTACCACTAACCAAGATGCTGTGAAATTGAAGAACACAGTGATTGCAGCTTGGAAATGATGCTTGTTTCTGTCTCGAGAACCACACATGAACATTATGATTTGAAAAAATTTCAGAAATCCAAATAGATTGCCCACGGGTGCATAAAACAGTGACTTGACTTGGTCTGTCAATGCCTGGCTGATTTAAACATCTTTTTGCAGGCTGCTACCCAATGGGTCAGATTAACATTGTCTGATATTAGGTAAGTTTACTGATTTACAAACCTGCTGACAGGCTGAAACATCAGTACCAGTTCAACCTCGGTGGCATTCTGTGGCCTTGCGGTAACACAAAAAAAACTCACAAATTTCAAAGATCGCAACACTAGTCCTACACTAGACAGCAAAGAAATACACGTGCTAAAAACACGAGCCAGGAAGTTTGGAATATAAATTTGCATTCCGGACTGAGGATGTTCACAAGAATGCTGCAAGAGTGAAGCGAGTCAGGGTTTCTTTGAAACATGGCGGTTCAGGCAACCGACAAAAACTCTTGCAAATTCTCCTCTGGGAGTCGGACAAGTCCAGGCGAATGTAGTGTAGAGCTGCTTCAACGGCCTGATGGACTGGACAACTGGTGTGTGGGGGTGGGGGGGTGATTCAGAGGAGGGGGGGCTGACAGCATAGGGAGACCAATAACTCTGGTAGACACGTTGGCTCAGTTTGATGTGTGAACCAGGGTGAATGTGGGTCAGAGCACCTTTTTACTTAACAGTTTTACTTAACCAACAATATGGCTGCATAACTCAGTGACATTGGAGATTTTCCAGCAGGAAATCAAGTTTTGCGTGAACAAATGATGTTCTGCGTGAACAATTGATGTTCTGAGTGAACAATTGATGTTCTGCCTGAACAATCGATGTTCTGAGTGAACAATTGATGTTCTGTGTGAACAAATGATGTTCTGCATGAACAAGTTATGTTTTGCATGAACAACTGATGTTCTGAGTGAACAATTGATGTTCTGCACGAACAAATGATGTTCTGCATACAGATCTTGTTCTGCGTGCACAAATCATGTTGTGCACACAAATCATGTTCTGCACACATGTCATGTTCTGATGAACCACTCGTGAGTGACAACAGTGATTTTCTAGTAGGAAATCAGGTTATGTGTGAACAAATCATGTTCTGCACACACATCATGTTCTGCACACACATCATGTTTTGCACACACACATGAGGTTGGGTGAGGCTGAGGTGGACGGTGGAAAGGTGAGGTCAGTAAATGGCAAAGTTCCTGGCAGAGAATGAGACAGGCCTCAGCTGGTGATCTTTGCCCACAACTGCCCTGTCAGTCAGTCTCTGTCAGTCCTGGACTACTAGCTTACTAAGCAGACTCCTATACCAACAGCCAAGTCATAGTATAGAAGTCATCGCATGTAAAACTGTTGCTCTTCGGACAGAAATATTCATAAAAAAACTATGCCCTAAAACCGATTGACATCAGAACAATTTGAATCTATTTAAATCAAATAAATCAACTGATTTATTTTCAGCTCTGGGTCTCAATTTCTACCATTCTGTTGTCAGGGAAGCCGGCAATAACATTTTACCAGTTCCAGAAATAAACGCGCCACCAGAAATAAGCGACTGTCCAGTAAGCGAAAGTGATCCGTCTGTGCACCAAGTCATCACAAAAAAATTACCATAAATAAATGGTTGCTATAGGAATACTCAGAAAGTGAACTTACGTTTCAAGTCGCCCATCTCTGTATTCCACAGTGAGTTGTCTGCCTCAAACAGAGAGCCATCCAGAGGCTCTGCAACAGAAACAACACCAGCGTCATATGCAGATCAAGCTTTTCTTCACTATGACTAATTAACCATAAACAACAATTATTTCGATTGTATGCGTGCGTGCGTGCGTGCGTGCGTGCGTGCGTGCGTGCGTGCGTGCATGCAATTGGTGGTTTATTGATTATAAAAATATTTATTATCATTAATAATCAGTTGTTTATTTTTTTATTCAGCAACATAAACCAATCTGTGAGGAGAAAACAGCAGAACATTTCATATTCTACAAACTAAAACCTTACATAAAGAGGCTTGAGTAGGGTTGAACTATGTCGGAAGTAAGCAGAACGTCTGATAAGAACATCCTATTTAATGACTGTACCCTTGACCACACGTTGGGTGCCCTGCTACAAACTTGGCACAAATCACAAATTAGAGATAATAAACCACAGAACCAAGGAAAGGGGGTTTAGGCCAGGTGATTGTGAAAAGGTGAACTTAATTACAAAGGTCTAGGGGTGTTTCCTGAGTGACAACCCACACTGCAGCACCCACTGACCTTCAAGTTTAGGGTTTCCGGGTCCAAGAATACCCCAGTGACATCATCAAATTGGCGTGAGTTAGTCATAATGATGAGCCTATGAGTAATGGGCCATATTTTTGAGTGGGTGTTTCAAGGAACCCACGCTTGTAACGGGAAGCGGAGACATGCAACCCAAACCCGGGATTTACTTCACCTGCCAACATGCATCAACTGAGATTCACATATAATTTTTGCCTCCCAGAATTGTTCCCTCAGAGCAAGAAATGACGACTAGTGACAGCTTCCCTGAGAATTCTTCTTCCACAATAATACCACTTTCTCCCATTTTCTGTCTCCTCCCTCAGTTCCGTTTGCCCTTCCCTACTTCCCTGGTAAAAAAGCCTCTGCAGTATAGGAACCCTGCCCCAAAAACATGGCATCTAAATTAACAGGCGTGGCACCAATAAAACTTTGCAGCAATAACTGAACACACAGTCAGACCCGTTCAACGAACTAGAGAAAAAATTAACCACAATATACCAGTATGATTAGCCGGTGCACTTCATAGCACATCTGTATACTTAACTTCAGCCAATGGAAATATCACTGTAAATACTAAGGACCACCCAAACAGTGCAGCGTCTTATAGGAATCACAAATGCCTAACTTGATTACCTCACAGTTGGACACACAATTCTACGATATCTGATCATTCGACATTTCTACTCATAACAATGTTAAAAAATGACAACTTGTCACTGTGACATTTGTCAACACGTACGGGACAGTCTGACATTCTAAAAGAACAATTCAGATAAGAATGACAGACATGGCTTTACAATCAGTTACCTGCAGCTACAACTGTACTAGTAATCTCATATTAAAGTTATGCCACAAATAAAACACTGCTTCTGTGCATGAATATATGGAAGAAATAGATGGCAATATTAGTGTTCTCAGAAGTATACCTTATAAAATGAGATTACAAAAGATTGTCATCAACACAAGAGCCAGGTGGCACAAGCACACAAAGAAATCTGTGACCTATCATGAGTTTTGTGTGTGTATATATATATATATATATATATATATGAGTTTTTGTATATATATATATATATGCACAAAAAACTCATGATATATATATATATATATATATTCAATTACATTTACCCATACCCTTTCCATGTACCCTATATGTGTAGCCTGTCCATCACAGCTATTTTCTGGTTTGTTTTTTAAACATAATATTTACACTGCTATTCTCACCTAGCAGTTTGTTCCAGCCATTTATCATCCACTGGAAAAACAATCACTTTCAAAGTCAAACTCTACAATCTCTATTCCTATAGCTTTCACTAAGTTTGAAGATATATTCCTACTAGTGTCTTCACAATCATTCAATATTCAGCTTGGTCACGTTTTATTTAATCCACATTTGTTAAAATTCTCTTATATTTACCTTTGTGAAAATTAGTTATGAATTGCTTTTATGTTTGTTTTCTGATAACGCATGCATGTTAACCTGGAGTTAGCTATGATCACTGTTGCCCAATGGATACTGCACTAACTACTTGCTTGAATTATTCACATCCTTACCCAATTTTATAAGCTTGAATATGTTGCGAAATGTAAAATGTTTGCACGCCTAATTAGCCATAAGCATGTAGATGCCTGTTGCGGCCACAACTGCTATTATTGTACGTATTTAGTAGAGGCCAGACAGAAACATGAAGATATTCGTTGTAAACAAACTGTCCAGCATAGCTACCACGTTATGGACTTAATGAAGTGGATGTACACTGACCACATCAAACCACTGCTAACAAGACAGGATCAATAGGACCACGGTCCATTACAACAGGACCACGGTCCATTACAGAAGGTCATCGGGACAGAACTAACATCAAGAGTCATGCGATTTTCTTCATGATTACATTTTACTGTGCCTTTTTCCCGTTAATTTGAACCTGAAGTCCTGTGCTTGTGTATTTCAGGTGCATATAACCTTGAGAATTTCCTGCCATGGGTAGAAAGAAGGCATTGTTTTCTGATTGCAAGAAAGAGTGACATGAACCAAGTAGTGGTGAGAAAGTAGCAGGAGATAAAGTATAAGGAAATAAAGTAATGAGGAAGTAATGGCCATAAAACAACAGGTAATTATTATTATTACAATTATATCCATTATTAAAGTGCTTTATTATATATTGAAAATCACTGTATGTGTTACCCTATTACAGTAAAATATGATATGCATAACAAAATTATATTGACTGACCATGGTGATGTTGGCTTCACTCATGGTCGAAAAAAATACGATTAAAACAATCAAATCAATTGATTTGTTTTATTTAAATAAATTTATTTCAAGGGAAGGGCATGCTACCCTTTGAGTAGATGATATCTTGTCTACCAGCGTTGTGAATGCACTGTGTCAGATCTAACAAAACAAACATTTAAACCCCCACACATTTCTGCCTTACGCGCCAGTAGGCACAAAGACGATTAAGTAACTACTAAGTCGTCATGATCAATAAATTCCTACGAGAAATGTTTAGACATTACCATTAAACAGATAAGTGTCCAATCATGAAAACTGGATGGACATAACACGTCATTCAGACGTCATTTCTACGTCACACATTCTTCGGCCTATCAACAGACAAAACCAGAACCGTGGAAACAGGAAGTGCGACCCTATCTGATTCGAATATAAACAATATGACTGTAAATTGGATGAAATCACAGATTTGCCAAGAACGGCGGTATGAAGAACGGAAACAATCTGTTGTCATCGTAAGAAATATTTCCTCTACTGACACAAACAAGCGCATTAACGAGCATGCCTGATTAACGGGCGAGATTATTGATAACTATGCGTTTATTACATTCCTACCATGAACCTACGCACACCGGTGCGATTATCCTTGGCTTAGTGCATAGAGAAAACGCAAACATCAACACATGATATCTGCAGATTTCTTGTAATTACTATGTCGCCGGAACTGGAATAATCTTGTCTTGTTCCTCAGTGTTAATCCCGTTAAAATAGTCAACAACATTCGGACATGATAATTTCTGCATGAGTCAAATTGCGACTACTCTTACGAGTGGGGCTTCGTCTCAATTAATTTCCCACCGTGTCATCCGATCATACTTAATTCATTATCTGCTGCGATTCCAATGCCCACAATGTGATTCCAATGCCCACAATGTGATTCCAATGCCCACAATGTATTCTACACTCCACCAAATTAGACTGCAATTTTCTGCCCGCTAACTCAACAAGGTTGCCAGAGATTTGCATGCATTTTCATCGGACACAAAGGCGTGCTCTTCTTTCCATCGTAAAAGCCAAATGTTAATTGACAGGAAGCACTCTGTGCGTAGAATGCCATGATACGTGTTTACGCACTGCACTGCGAGCAACTACACTTGCTAAAGGGAACAACTCATTAAGTGATTAGTGACAGAACACGTAAACATGATTCAGAGGAACTTACGAACATTTTATCTGAAAGTTACTCCCTGCGCCGAACCCACAACCCTTTCCCAGCAACACCCCAATCCCCATTCTTCCCAATACAGGGGACAGCTGCTAGGGAAAACGTAATCATCCAGTCCACCAGCTTCCCAATGCTCCTTAATAACCCACACGGGAGATTGATTTTCCCATGTGATAACCCCAACATGCCCTCCACACCTGTTAAACTCTGGCCAACAGACGGCAGCACGTGTCCGAGCCTGCCTATGTGGGAGATGTTCCAGGAACAGTGAAATGGCTCCCTGAAGCCAGGTCTACCTCCAGGGACCAGAACTAACCTACTTCTCAAAGGTAAAAGTGACCTCAATGAGCTCTTGGCTGGGCGGGAAACGACCCCCATGGGACCTGCTATGTTATTTGATTAATACACCAGAAATTGGCAGCTATCAAAAGAACCAATCGCTCTACCTTATGGCATCGCTGGTAATGACGGATTTAGCAAGCGGGCTATGTGACCACGTGTGATTATGGGATGCCTGCTTATTAGCCTGGTAATGCATTTATGTGTTTGCCGTGTAAACATGTTGTGTCTGCGCCCATGGAGCATTGACTGCGATGCCCCGGATTCCCCAACAGATACAGCATGCTATGCTCCCTAGCTCCCAGCAGGCTATGCTCCCTGTCATCCATTTATTTTGATAAAATAATCTTGGGGCTTTGTTAATATAAACAATTCCAATAATCCAAACAAAATCTCATGTAGGTGGGTGGGTGAGGGGTCCACTTGGATTATAAAAAATATGAAAGGATTTGTTTTAATTTCTGTCCCAGTTAACATGTTCATTCTGTCCAATCAATGCACTGACAATTTCACTATACAGTGCCTCCAATTTGATTTGCTTTTTGAGGTGTGCATGTGTGGGGGCCAATCCTATCCATTTTTTTATTATTGGATTTTTTTTCATTGATTTTTTTTCTTGGCCTGTTGGAGTTCAACTAAACCCTCTATGTTGGTCAAACCTCATATATGGCCAGTTTACAAAAAAAAAGTAAATTCTTTAAAATACTAGAGGAAACAGTATGAATGCAGGAGCATATAACACAACAGCATTTAGGAGTGTTGTAATCAGCCAAAATGTGGGACTGGGGGAACGCACTGGTAACGATCTTAAAGCATATATAACAGATTAAGCAGCATGCTATCACAAATGTTTGTACATAACCATGAACAGACCTGTGACTTTCAGTGTAAAGTTGAGCCAGACTTCGCCATACTGGTTCTCAGCCCGACATGAGTAGCGGTCTGAGTCATTGCGTTGGGCGGGGTAGATCTTGAGGGCGTATCTCTGCACCTCAAACCTAGGAGAACAAACACAATGCAGCGTTCTGAAATCTAGTGTTAAGTTTATGTCTAGCAACAATGTATGCTTTATTTTGTGAAAGCTTTGAATGTCGTAATAATTGCTATTGCAGCAAGTCGAAAATTGGGTAAGCACACTGTAATCATACCAAGGCAAAGTTTAAGTAACCTTCATATGAAAAGATCATAAGAAAAGAAATTAATATGTAAAAGAAGACCGATGAAGAACTGAACAAATCAAAATGGATAATTGCTACGAACAATGCAGATATAAATGCCTTCAAGGAGTTGTTCAAATCATTTGAAGTCTGAATTAAATAGATTGAATCCATTGGTAGTAGTTAGGTCATACTGTTTATACAAAATAATTATAACAATTATACATTCTGCTTTGAAGAAAAACAATCCAGACACATTTTGAAAATACATTTAATTTTTAGTACCAATTACATTTTCTTCGGAATCACTCACCTGTCTAGAGCCCCGATGTCAAGTAACTTGCCCTTGCGGTACCAGGTGAGAAAGGGTTTGGGGTATCCTCTAACCCGACAGATCAACTTCGCCCTCTCGCCCGCAGGTACTTGCCTATAAGGGTAGGTCTGGTCAATCTTCGGGGCTTCGCCTGCAACAAAAATTTGTACTGGAATTATTATATTCATTTATATATAGTTTATGACATTAGCTATATAGACTGACTGCAATCACCTCTATCACCATGTGTCACCTGGAAACCATGCTTTTACTTTTGTCACATTCCTTTCCATGCCCTACTACAGGACAGGTACATGGGTTCCCAAGTGTCCACCTTATGTTCACCGTCTGTGTCACAAGTGATGTGCCATTCTAAAGTAATTGTCCATGTTTTCAGAGTCCCCCTGGAACTATAAGGCGAACCACCCCCCAGTTAGGAAACTCCAATCCAACTTTACCCCTTCCATCTACAGGAGAATGCAGAACAAACGTACAGAACGACCGTACAGAACTCCTAAATGCAGCTCCATCTGCACATGATTTTTTCTGATACAGGTTTAATTTTGATGAGCATCTAATCCCTGCTGGATCACGCCGGCTCACAGCCGGTTTATATCCCACGTAAAACAAACTCACGCCGTTCACCAGACGACATCTGTGAAACAGCTTTCAAGACGTCTGGAATCGATGCAGACGCGTGGACTGGGAAAAAACTTGCCAGCTTTGCTATGATAGAAGAAACAGGGCAAGTCAATTGGCAGGGATTTGCATCCAATTTCACCCTTGTGGCATTGAATTAGGGCAGAGTTAAGTGATGGACGAAGGCAGAGGTGGGTGGCATTTCCTTTCAACCCAGGCAAATTTGCACTGTTAGCAAACATTGACAATGATTCGGTAGATTTTTTAAAAGTGTGAAATTACAACTAATGGTAACTGACATGGTTCACGTTGAACTGTGGATTTTTGCAATATTTCTAAGATAAAATGTTAAGATGACAACAGAATATACGCACTAAAATCTATAAAAGTAGCATCTACAGTATGGCGTTGGTGTTATGACCACTAGACAAAAATTAACTACCCCACAGGTAGATGACTATGAAAAACACTAAAGGGTACATAACTGCTAGACGTAAACAAGTTTTTTTTTATAATATTCCACTTTGAGCCCAATGACATGCATCTTTAGTTCACCACCTGTCTTTGTTGGCTTTACTTTATGTAAATTAGACTTATCAGAGCCATCGGAGCCTGTCATTGGTACTGGCTGAATGGAAAGACAACTGTGGTCTGTGACAGCAAAATGACTGTTGATAGGGTTCCGATACACCCACCATCAAACCCCAACAAAGGGCGTTGTCAATCAAATGTCTGGCGGGAAAGCTACCCTGTTTGTGGTACATGATTCTACCCCCACATCCCACCTGTGAGAAGCCCTTAAGTAAACAAGACAAGCCAGACTAATGCGTAACATGATTTCGTTTTAATCAATCTCAAACATCAATATAAAGCCAACTTTTTTAAGACTTTCGCATGGGTTTGGAACGAGAATGTTGAAATAAGCAACTGCATTTGTTTGGATGTTGAAAAGTTTTGGTACAAAGATATAGAAAACGTCTGCAGATTTTAAATTGTATTCATTTGCTGTTTGGGCAGTCTCAGCATTATTATATGAGCAGCAAGCCAAAGCTAGGAGCCAGTGAGCCACTGGGTCATAAAAACCTTCCTGGACTATACACTGACCACTGGGCCATTTCTCTGCACGGAGTCACTACAGGAATTGCTTCTATTTAAACAACTTCAAGAGTTAATTTAGAAGCAACTGCTTAGAACTCTGGTCATCCAATCATTGACAACTCATTGTATTTGCCAAACTATTGTTTGTTAAAAAATATATAGTGTGAGAAACTATTTCTAGCAACAGCAGCCCTTTATGTTCCTACACATTTATTGTATTACCAGGAGGCAGAAAAGTTGCATGACACTTCATAACACGGTCAGACAACTTTGTTTGGTGTTTTGTCTCATAGATGGACCAATTGTTACCTGTTCTTCTATTAGAAGCTATACGGTAGGCATGGAAACTGCTACAACTATAACACCTTCAACAGCTGCCTATGTCTCATCAACAATGAGACCTTGAGAGACAGAAGCACATGTCAACAGAGATTTGTCATGTGCCTGTAGACAAGATGGACTTAACTAAACAGAGGCTACTAAGAGAGTTGTCAGACACCTGGTAGAAACCATTCTCACATCTTGTGCCCCTGGTCAGCAGAAATACCACAGGGACCATATGATTGGTTGCTTTCTTCCAGATATCATAATCAGTCTGTTCCCACCATTTTGACTCTAAATCTCCATTTAAAAATTACAAAGCTCAATCATTTTAAACATTAAATTGCTTTATATAGCATAAACTACATTAATTTTATTCTACATCTGGACTGATCAAATGTTTTAATGTGAACCACCATCTAAAATATAATAAAATTATTATTATTATTATTATTATTATTATTACTCCTCTTTTTCTGATAACGAAATCAAACTATCAATATTCTTTTTGTATAATATACCGTAATATCATGGTCATTAATTCTAGTTTGTTGCTTATCTGAGCTCGCGTCACTGAGTGTTTATGTGCAATAGAAGATTTACAATTATTATTGTTGTTATGTACACCTGTATTATCATGACTGTCACCAGAGCCTACACAGGTAACCTACGTAAACCAGTACATGAAAGTTCAAGAAAGAACAACAGCACACAAACACACATAACAATGAAACCGGAGCTAAACCTATCAGATTTCATACACATCAGATTCATCCACATAAGTATGTCATCAGAAAAACTATCAAACATGATGACCTCTGTTAAATATTACAAAACATTCCACAAGACATAATTGTAGATTAATGGTAATTAATAGTAACATTATGGTAACATCATCTGGTTAACAGATTTGGGATATCAGCCATAGCAGTGTGACTATGTTATGGATGTAACATCTAAGGTCAAACTACACGTAAGTGTAGGCCTATAGTTGACAGTAGAGTATTCTGCCAGAGATCAGTCAGACGAACATTATTATAAATCTCATCGTTTCCCCTTTACATTTCCTGCCTACCCATCTGACGTCCCCAATATATCTCCCATACCAGAACCCAAGAAGGAGCAGATGTCTCCTTCCCTCGTGTCTGTTCCTACATTGATGCTCTCCACCTGAAACTTCTCCCACCAATCCCTCAAATCCCCTCATATCCACCATTCATCTGCATCTTCCTTCTGTCACTTGAAGCTTTTCCCACTGCAATTTGAACTGCAGTTTCCTTTTTTCCCAGTCTTTCTTCCCGGTACATCTGTCCTGCCGTGTCAGGGGGGAAGGATCCAGATGGAAGGGGGATGCTGTTACATCTCCAGCAGGGGAGCTTCGTGCTCTGGTGCACATAGACAGAACAGGGCTAGAGGTAATTAAATAACTAATTTCTTATAACTTCTTGATAGTTGTATGAGAATTATCAGATATACATTTAGTGTGTGTCTTTCCAAGACACAAGCCAAATAACCTGGTATATTATTCACGAACGCAGTCTGACAGTAAAACAAACATTAGTTTATGGGACCAAACCACACAGTCAGTTGTCTGTAGTTTGTGTTTCTTGAAATGTGTTAAAGTTCTCTATAGATCACCAGTAGTAATATACAGGACAGGCAACTTTGGGAAGAACAAATATTTTCAGTAATCTTTAAAATGGTTTGGACTTCAGGATGGAACATATCACTCCATTATCTGGTATATCTATCTATTATCTATCACGTCTGTCTGTCCATCTGTCCACTATGGTGGTTGGTCTTCTCCCAGTGTCACACATTTACACAGCCAGTCTAGAGGAGTGCTGACATTGACCATAATGGCCAAAGACATCCAGCTGGCCTGTCGGCAGGTGTGGGGGGGGTCAGTGGGGGTCAACCAGTGCACCCACCTACTGGAGTGGGGGACGGGATGGGTTCACCTCCTGCAACCATATTGACAATCAGGAGTTTGTTGTTATGCACAAGGCACAACTCATCAACATTTACTAAGGTTAAAAACTCTATAAACATTTGTCTCCAGATAGCTCCAGCCCAGGCGAATGTAGCTCAGTGTTTAGTGTCAGTTTGGTGGGGTCGTCACCCCAGGGTGCATACCATCATCTTTTGCACCCCCAATTGTAGAGACAGGTGTCACATTTTCCCCAGTTATCTCAGCCAAGAGGGGGACACAAGAGGGTACAAGATACCAGGTTTGGACAACCAAATGTTATTGCCTTAGACAGGGATTAGACCCACCACCGCAATCCTGCAAGGTTCTGATAACCAGATACTGGAATAGTTTTGTGTTATAAAATCTCTATTAAAACATTCTGACTGGGTGATTAAAAGTGAAACTCACTGTAAAACCTGAGTCATAGCTTTGGGTAGGGAACACATGAAAAAGAAAAAATATTAGGAAATTTTTTTTTATAGGATGTTACTCACTTCGTAACACAAAATTGAACTGGATAATCTACCTGGTCACCCTAAACATGTAGATGATTTTTTCTTTGTGACTTTATTTCTAGACAATTATTTTGTGACTAACTCCCAGAGTATTTCTACTGTCTGGCTTTAGAACACCTGTTGGCAACAGGTCTTGGTCACATACTGGAGTTGCCTGGCATAGAGTGCAGACATTCTCACTCCAGTGATCCAAGTATTCAACCACTACTTTGGCACCAGGAAGTGTTGTGGGAAATGTACTACATGTCAGTGGAAAAATAGTTTTTTCCAAGGGGGTGTTTGCCAGTGTCTGAATTGGTGTTTGTTTGACCAGGTAAATGGCAAGTGAGCGAGGTTTGACAATACCTGCTTTCCCTTTCCCACACCCCATCACAAGGGGGTAATCACCTTCATCATCCCTGCCTGGGGGCTGGGCAAACAAACTCCTTGACTGTTTGTTTGAATCTCCCACACCCTGTCCATTACATTAACACCCTATTGTGCTCCAGTTCCAGGGTGACAATCTGATAAACCCTTAATTGGGGTGCAATACTCTCACTCCAACACAACTGTCCACCCTGTGATCACAGTTAATAAAACATATTACTCTCCTGAGTCCACCCTCCAGGGGTTCTACAGAGACAGTGGGAAGGCATTAGTATGTGTTGCATTGAACCAGGGGTGGGACCAACTACCCTGCTAATGGCAGATCCCAGACAGATGTGTTCTAAACCCCCTAATTGCACCCGATAGGCCCCCCTAATTGCCAGGTGTATATATAGTAGTTTATTAAAGTTTTAGCTGGAATTCTAAACAGACTTTCCTCAAAGTCAATCAAATTCAAGAAAAAAATCACCAAGCATTGTGCATAAATGACACTGTCAATAAATGTTGTTGACAGAAAATATATTAAATCATGCCACAATTAATCAGAAATATGCTTGGTTTATTGTAACACAATGAAATACTTTTTTCTGCTGCTACAAGCAAAAGTATAAGATCATCCAATTAACACTAATGTGAAATAACAATAATATTACAAATATATTACAATCGAAATTACAACTTAAGCCCTGCACTAGACTAACTGGGTAGAGAATAACAACTAAATAACCAGCAGGGGAATATTTATTCTGGCCCTCCCAAGAACTAGAATACACCTTCCTTCATTCCCTAAATGTCAGTTTCCCATGGATGTGATGACATCTGATGTTCCCATATCTAATTCCCCCCTTGGGCAACACGGAGCTGATAAGGAAAAGTTGCCTGGACACCTAAATACCATGAAAAACGGATCAGACTTTTGTAGGACTGATGAACAGTTTCAGAACGTTCTCACATAACACCAACATGTTGTTTATAATGTTATGCTATGCAACAATTTGCAGCTAAAATAAGAACACTGATTTGTAGAGGAATAAAAAGTATTGTCATGTAAAGTACTATAACATTTAGAATAGACAAATTGGTCAAATACAATAAAATAATATGAGTGTGTTCACTGGATGACAAAATGTTCTTTTTAAAGGTATGGAACAAATGTAATTGCATTGATATGACTGAAGCAATGAACAATACGCATTGTGATATATAACTAAACTATTAATTATATTTCAACATTTACATAAGATCATTAATCAAATGCATGGAATGCCAGATACATATTTAAGTTAATAAACATGTAATGTAAATAACTGAATGTTGCCTTCACTACTTAACACAGACTACTATGATACAGATAAGTGCATATTAATGTCCGCATGTGTAAAAAATGAGTTATGCCATTTTTATACTACCGAGGTGTTTAAGTACAAAGCCCAATAACATGTCACCCACCCCTGGTTGGTTTTTGCCTCTGGTGACACCAGTTAGCAATGCAGAGACAGGTGTTACAACACTGCCACTTCAGGCTATTTATAAATTTATGATCGGTGAAGCGCGAAGGAACCAACTGTAGCAAGGCAGATGGTAGTTTGGTGATATTCAGTGCCACCGTGTTACTTGTCTCCTGAAATAGCTGTGCCTATCTATGCACACTTATAACAATTATAACGTGCCCAACTGAAAATTTTTTTTAGATCCTTAGTATTTAAAAGCAACATGGATTTGAAACCCAACTTATTTACAAGTTTTACATGTGCGCTATGTAAAGAACTGAATGAAAAACTAGCAATATATATCAAACCATTTTTAGTTTAGAAAAGACATTCAAATCAACAAAACATATATTTTATTACACTAATAAATGGCACCAATATTTGGTTTGTGGAGGCACCATAGCACTCTTACTCCCAATCAAGGCGACTGTGGTTTGTGGAGGCACCATAGCACACTTACTCCCAAGCAAGGCGACTGTGGTTTGTGGAGGCACCATAGCACGCTTACTCCCAAGCAAGGCGACTGTGGCTTGTGGAGGCACCATAGCACGCTTACTCCCAAGCAAGGCGACTGTGGCTTGTGGAGGCACCATAGCACGCTTACTCCCAAGCAAGGCGACTGTGGCTTGTGGAGGCACCATAGCACGCTTACTCCCAAGCAAGGCGAATGTGGTTTGTGGATGCACCATAGCACGCTTACTCCCAATCAAGGCGACTGTGGTTTGTAGAGGCACCATAGCTCGTTTACTCTCAATCAGGCGACTGTGGTTCGAGTCCATCTACTGCTGTTTCTGAGCTAATAGGCAACTTTGATCGCCCCACTTTGCCTGTCTTTTGAAAAGAGACTAAGTCGTTGTTCCCTTCTACCTGGTGTCTATGCCAGGGGAAGTAAAAGATCCCACACAGGGGGTAAATGTGTAACCTGTCATGGACTGACTATCTTTAACACAGTGCAATAATGCCCCAGAGTGGGATATGTAAGTAATATAGAAAGAAAGTGCTAGCACGTCTGATTCATTTACCAGTCTACAATACACTATTCAATTAAACTGTTCCCTGCTCAATGCCTGAGATAACATCAGAGACACTGATCTAGACAAAACTACACAAGAACTCAAAGTAGACCAAGGGGACTAGTCTCAGATGTCAAGGATTTAAATTACCTTTTAAGTTAAATTAAATTAACGTCATGTCAGTTTGCAAACAGAGGACACTTCATTAAACACACTCCAACAACGCCAGCATACAAACAACATTCCAACGAAAGGATCTTTTACTTCCCCTGGCATAGACACCAGGTTGAAAGGACCAACAACTTTTAGTGTCTCTCCTGGTGGGGTGAACAAAATTTCCCGAGCTTCGAAAGTTTTTGTTCACAGTTGAAATCAGACTACATCTAAATGGATAACGGGAAGAAGCATTCGGTGTATAATCCCGTGGACACCCAGTGGACAGCATCAGTCATTGATAATTAGAAAGAAAAAACAAGAAAGATATATATTACTTGCAGATAATGAACAAATCATTAGAGTATCTAGCGGCTTGTGTGACTAATGAAAGTTAGCTGGGACAGTAATCTTCATCATCGGTCAACTGTAGCAGGATTGTAGGACACTAGGTTACCTTGTTATCTGAGCTGACTGAAGAGCTTACAAATATAGACACGAGCAGCGTGTAGCAAGAGTGTCAAAGTAATGATCACACCTTCTGTTAAGGATGAAAGGTCTTAGTTCAGAAACACCCAGATTTACTGTCAAATTCATCATCTTTCTGCACAGAAATATGAACATGTTACACTATCTGATCAGTAAGATGTAACGTATCCAATTCACATTAAAAATCACTTTGAAAGTAAATCCATCAAGCACTGCATAGTTATGCATACATACGATCAATCTATGTTAAATTAACTTAAAATAATGCATTTCATGAAAGGTTCTAATAGTAGCTACAAATTTGGATACAATGTCACACCTACTAAAGCAGCATGTGCTGAACTTCACAGCTACCAGAATAGCACCGCCTATTGTGTGCGTACAATGCAGTGCAGTTCTGTGAACTGCTGTGCAGTGCAGTGCAGTGCAGTGCAGTGCAGTGCTGTACATGCATTAGTCGTGTGATGAGACATATCTTTCTAGAAAATGCACACATTCCCACCGGAATGGGCCAACAAAGTGACACGACACATTCATGTAATATTAATCATTGTGTAGCAAAAAGAAATGGTACATGTGTATATGGCAATTAAATTGAACACTGAGAAAAATCTGGCGAATTTAAAAATAAATATTTTGTATTTCCCTTAAACTATACATCAGAAATCTAGCCAAAAAGATCAGAATTGCAATTAGGGAAACATTTTTACACAACATTATGAAAGGTGATTTATTGTTCCTGGAGGCTGGAAGATTTCACAAAGAACAGGCTAAGAGAGACAGCCAACAGATCCACAGATAGAAGCTAAGCTGCAGCCAGGGCTTCCCAACAGCTGCAGTGGACATCTGCAGCCAACAGACTGTATCCCAAGTGGAATATGCCAATCCATGACGTCTATCCCTAACCTATAGTGTTTATTCTTCCCCTCCAATATCAATGTCGCCACACCTTGAGAAGTGGGCCCAGGTAAATCTGGAGCTTGTTTCCTGGGCTAGGCCCCTGACGGCTGCCAGCTGGGATGGGAGCTTCCCACTCTTCTTCTCATTGGGATGATCACACCCAGGCTGTTGTCATAGCAACCAGAGATAAATAGGCTAATTAAGCCTTGTCTCTTGTAGTAGTATTTATATATTTACAATTCTTCTAGCTATTAATCTTCTTGGCGGCAATGTATCTAGTTTTTTAGTTTAAATATTAATTTATGCAGTGTAATTTGTAAGAGTAACCTTATGGTTATGAATTAAATGTCAATCTAATAACTCACGATAACAAATGTCAATCTAATAACTCACAATAACAAGTTGATGTATATTTTTAAAAGACAAGAACTGGCATCTATGTGGAAATACATCAGTTTGGTAAATGGTGCATTACACATACGCCTTAGCATCAATAAAAATCATATTAGTAGTTATTAGTGGTATTAAAACTTGATAAATGGGATTTTTCAGTTTCCTGTCAAATCAAAATTGATATAAATGCCATTTCCTGCCTCACACTTCCCAGGAAACCCTCCCAGTGGCTGGTTCTCCCCCCTTTCATGGTTGAACAAGTTTCATCCAAGATCCCAGGCTAGATGACTGATCACAACTCCTTTGAAATAGATACTAGGGTAATCCTTAGTACCCTCATATGCAGGCAACCTTCTTATGTTAATAAGTTGCTGTGTGAGAATCTGCCCCTAGTCAATATGCAATTAATCTTAATCTATTCATAATTTACGACTTCAAATTAATCTTAATCAATTTATAATTTATGGGTTTTCCAACCAGGGATTGTCAGCCGTGACAGCCTGTGGCAGATCTTCTCCAGACTTGTTCATTCTCTTTTCAGTTTCCTTGTATCCCTCCAACCTTCAGTCTTTCCAGCAGACTCCTTCCTTTCTTCAATACCTATTGTGCCCATTCAATTTCCCCTCCCAACTTTAAATACAGCACTGGAAAAACCCTCTTTTATATACAAAATCCAAATTGTAGGTTTTTCTACTGTATGTATGTATGTATGTATGTATGTATGTATGTATGTATGTATGTATGTATGTATGTATGTATGCATGCGTGCATGCATGCATATTTGCAGTCTAAACAAACTCACACGTCCAAGAGACTTTAATCACAGGTGGAGTAATCATACTCAGTAATCATACTCAGTAATCGTAGTCTTAGTTAACATTGGTAAAAAATTAAGTAATTGGACTTAATTACATTGCCAAATTAAATGTAATCATGATTACAATCACAATTACAAGTATTTTATTGGGCAAATTTGTTAAAATAACTTAAAAACTCTGGATAAAAACCAAATATATAAAATATATTTACCAAAATGCCTGATAAAAATGTTCTTGTTGACTGTGACATCAATATTTATTATTTGTTGTTACTATTCTAGCTGATCTAGCAAATCCAATTCTTCTTGCCATGTTGTATTTCAGCAAACATAAATCCACACCTTTCAAGTAACCCAAGCCACCACAAGAATCTGTATAATGATCAGCCAAACATAGTGTCCAATACCTGGGCTTCAACACATACCACACCATACTCCAACAGACTGGACACTGTTGGCCATATACCTTGATTCAATTGACCATTGTTACAGGTGAGCAAACTATCCTGGACAGACGTCAACAAGCAGACAATGTCATGGCTACAATCTCACTGAGAATGGTGACAAAGGTCATGCAATCCACACCAAGTGAAATGTAAATCACAGGCATTATCATAGGTTTGAGTGATTGCGGTCAGCTGATAACAAATACTGTAATTGTGGGTCTTCACTGTCTGTCTGACCAATGTGGGCTTTGAGCTGATCAAATTGAAGACCATTAAGATTTTTAAAACACCTCTCAAAGACCTTTTAAGAACTCTTCAAGACCTTTACCACACCTTTTAAAGATCTTTTTAACATATTTTAATGACATTTCAAAGACCTTTTCAAAACATCCTTAAGGCAAATAAGTACAATGAAAATTTAAGATCTTTTTTTCAATGACAAATTCAATACAAAATAATAAAAAAAAATTTTAAACACCTCTGATCCCTTTTTTATTTGGTGGTCAAACTACCACGTAATTAAAGAACCATGTATCGCTCATAGGGCCCCCTAGCTTGGTGAAATTTCATTAAAAAGACCTTTCTTTTAAAATCCCTATTTTGATACCTTTTCAAGGCCTTAAAATGCAATCTCCATTTCAAGACTCCACACACACACTGACTGTAAATTGACATTGGTCTTGTTGTCCTACTGGACTGGGCTACGACCAACTGGGAGGGCCAGTTGGGTAGGAGGGCATCCAGGGGTAATCCTCACATTTGTAGGGATTACGTGGCAGCTGCACCCAATTCTCGCCTGTCAAGTCCGGCAGTGGAATGGACCCCTTAAATCAGACCCGGAATGTCTAATAGGCCCAACATTTAGCAGCACACGCTGTGTCGTGGTGCTAACTAGTGCTCCAATACCAACAGCGCTGGTGGCCGCTACTAATGTTTGACAACTCTCGTAAGTCTGGGATGGATAACTCTTTGTTTAGCCAAAACGTAACTAAAAATCGCATGAATTATGCAACTTAATTTCTGGTATCATAATTTGATAGGAACATTTTTGTATGCCGTTTTACATTTATATTATTATAATACTTTTACTCACGACTGCCATGCATTCAACTCAGCCACACAAGCCGACACAAAATAAACATTACTTGCACCTGCTTTATGACTGTTTGGACCAATTTGACACTACAAATGTGGCAGTTTTTCTTCCAGTTCGTACACCTCACATACACTTTGATTTAAAGTTTTTCTGAATCTTTTTCGCATAATTACGAGAAAGAGGAATAGAGAAGTGACTATGTTCTCAGTAACGCATCACAGCTTTCCGTTCGCATGCTGAGTTGATGCAATTGTTACTTGTATTCGGCAAGAATCAGCCATTGTTATTTTACGGAGCAACTGGTCATGCAGTAAGTTAGCAACACAAGGAAATAGTGTATCAACAGTGAACCACAATTAACAACTGAGGCAGTAGCACAAACTAGAACAAATGTGGGTTTATCTCTCTCGGGTGCACCTAGAGGTTCATTTGATTCACACAAACCCCATTAGTGTTGATGCGGAACAGAATGATTCTGCTGAAGGAACTTCAAATTTAATATAAAAGGGATATTTAACGAAAAGGTGATGTTAATTATCTAACTAAATCCTCTATCAACTCATTAACTCCTTGGGTTACCATTAATTGACAGAATGAACCTTCCAAAGAGAAATCCTCGATAACCTCATAAACAGTAAGTAGTTAAACACATTAATTATTACGATATATCTGTTACATCAAACAGAAAATGATCAAGGCATTTCCTATAAATCATCTGAAACTATACCTACTACCTTTCACAAAAATACCTAGACTTTTTTAAATGCATTTCCACCCTAAAACCTTGATGGTTCCCCGTTCTGGTGATCACTTTTGTCCATCCCTGTTCATGATGTCATGCTTAATGATTCTAGTCTGTTGCATTTCTGATCTCAGGTTCCTGAGGAATCAGGTGCCACAGAAGTGTTTTGTTATTACTAAAGCCAAATGGCACAAGTGGCCAAGTGTCGTTTGAACCTTCAAGAGAAGAACCCTGCAGAACTTGTCTGACGCAAACTTTACAATCTACTCGGAGAAACCACACGTCTCGGCAACTGGTTCCTCTCACGGCATTTGCAAACAACTATTTCTAACAGCGTGACCAGGCACATTAAATTCTAGGGCATTCCGGACATGCGTGGTTGCCAGGGACAACAAAGTATTTGGATTCTGAAATGACATGAACTGCGTAGAATGTTTCCACATAATTGTTTTAGAAGCATGCAAGCAAAACTATAACAAATACACGCACTTGGTCTTACGTAAGTTTCATGCATCAAACAAATGACGCTATAATTAACTGGTGCCTAGAAACCACTTGGTACAGCCACACCACCTGGTGAGCAGGTGTGACTAGAGGGCAGAGAAGTTACACTCAGTGGCTGTGAAAACAACACCCCAGTCGCCCCGGCTTCACACCTCTTCCCCCACCCCACATTCCTTGGTTACCCTTTCTCCGTGCATGCCCCATGCACAGGTAAACAGGATTGGGAATCTACCTGCGGCCACGGAAACTTCTGACACTCTTCCAGGAACACTTCCCTGGACATGTCTCGGGGGTCATGTCAAATGTGAGGGGTCATGTCAGAAGTTGGGATAGACACCAGCTGTGGGGGGAGAGCAGCCTTATGTAAGGAAGTGTGGCAATAAAGCAGCAGTTTCTGGGCTGAGTCTGACTGCCCATTAGGTGTCCCTACCCATACCCAGAGGAGAAACAGCCTCTGCCTTGGCATGAGCCACCTTTCCCACTAGATTTACGATGCCATCCATATAACCCAGGGTGCTGGAATCTAAAGTAGGAGAAAATTATTGCCTGCAAAATATCCCCAATTGACCAGACTTTTAGACGGAAGTTATTCCATCTTCTGTCAATTTACTGGCAATGAAGGAACTACCTCACATTATTAATATTAATCACATCAACATTATGTCATTCAGAGACCTTACTGTTTTGCATAAAAATTGCCACCTAATTTACGGGTAAAAATTTAAATAAAAAATCATGCATTTTTTACCTAGTCACCAAACCATCCAGTAACGATTGAAAAAAATCTATAAAAATCTATATAATCAAATGTATCAGGGGCAAAATTTTTCTTAAAACTTTGCACCAAGAAACTTAAAAATTAAATAAGGCACTTATATAAGCTGAAACAGCAGTCTGCAAACAAAACAAACGGCAAAGCACAAGGTGGCAATGAATTGTTCTCTGCTAGTAAACAATGAGCTTGGTGAATAAACAGTGACATTGTGTTGGTCCGTATTCTTCCCACCACTACAACCTGTACCTGGCACGCCATTCCTGGGGTAAAAACTACATTACACAGGGAGGCAACAGGCGGGGTGCGTTCTCACCCCTACCGGGGTAAACATACACTGTTTTTGCTACGTTTGCTGCATAAGAAGGCTTCGGTTTCACGACAGATGGTGGTAAACTGTTGTTTAGTCTGTCTGACGAAGAAATACAAGTATTTCTAATTTAACAAGCATGTACTCTAGGAGGCCATAGATACTTGCTGTTTGTATGTATTTGGTGGAGTGGGTTGAACAAAGATTATGCCTCAGCTAAATAAAAACACAGACTCTGAGAAAACAAAAAATAGTCATGGGTTTCAAGCGAAGAACCAGTTTTTTTATACAACAGAAAGGTGTTTCACATCCCTGGCTAGGCCTATGCTAACCATTTGCCAGCGCCAATGCCTAAAATATTTTGGCTAAAACATGGAAGACCTTTTGACAACTTGGCTGAGAAAAGTTGGCTAAGAAAAAAACAATCATATTAGCGAAACGGTTAAATAATTATAATAAAATATGCTCTGCTGAAATATGGAATTGTTTTGTAATAAGTTACTTTTAGAAAACAGAGAAAATCATAGTTTTAAATTAGTTTAGTACCAAATAAAAAAAGGTACAATAACCTATAAAAAAAATTCCAATGGAAAAATATCATAAATTGATTGGGAGTATATGAAATAGCAAGTGATATTTGTAGGGTGCTTGGATAAGAAATGAATATAGAGTGAAATATGGGCAGCAGGACAGCTGCCAGACATGGACAGCTTCAGACAAAGCAACAGCCCTCCCCCCTATCTTCCTACCCTACACCAGCTAATTGCCTTGTGTCAGTGTGGCAGGCAGAGCTTTTTACTACCAAGTGGGGCAGGGAGGATTTATAGGGGAAGAAGACATCTCAGGCTGGGGAACTAACCCCTGGGCATTTCAGGAGGATTACAGTGCCCTGCTGACGTTTATTAGACAGGAAGGGTACCATACACCCACAGGTACTGTTAGGGGCAGAAATATGGGATTCCTGCTGTGAGGGGGTTGGCCAGTACTCTGATCAGAAATAAAAAAATTACGTTGACAAACAGTCAAATGTAATCATGTCTCCCAGTTTTCATCCGATGGAGGGCATTATTCCCTTGGCAGTCGCTTTTACATCCTTATTTTTTCCAAAATTTATACCTGACTGTTAAGATAAGGAAATGTTGTTGGACTCAGAAATTGAAGGTGATCCACCTCTAGCACGATGGAAAGTACTCGATTAGTCTAGATAGAATGCATTCAGAAGCAATTCATATATCACCTGTCACTGAAATTGAGAATTCTTGTTTGCTCAAAATCTGTTTTTGTCAATGCTAATTTATCTAAATTACTCATGAGAGTTGAGTACCGAAGATGTAAACACCAAATTCTTGCCCAAATACTAATCACGTTCATAGCATTCCCACTGGTTCCCCAAAATACTGGCGTCAGTGACGAAGCAATCAAATTATAAGTTACACACAGAATCGTAATCAGGGTTCATAAAACTTTATCTAGCCGCGAACACCGCGGAAGTTCACGGGGCAATCTAACGAACGTTTAGGCTATCTCCTAAGAATGCCCCTGCGTTGATTCCTCCACACTTTCCCCATCTCCCACAGCCCTTATCCTGTGGTCGTTTTCCGATAAGAGGTGTTTCACAAATCATCAGGAGATAACCAGGAGCCTGAAGACATCCCAGGCATGTCAAACAGGCATGTCAAACAGGCAGCTACACAGGGGCGGTCCCTGCTATCACAATATGTACATGGGGATTACAGCCCGGTTCTCAAGATGACGTTTCCGTTAATATTTCCCGCCATAGGGACACTGTTGTAACAGGTGGGGACTAAGTGTGTAGGTACTCAGCTACCTGTTTCCTGTTATACAACCCCACCCACGTGGCTTATGACTTAATAAACACACTGTTTGCTGGGGTAAAACTACCAGGGTATAATAAATATGGGGTTGAAGTATACAGCCACACTCACCCATGTGTACAGGGTAAACCTATTGTTTAGACAAGGCAACAGTATGGAAGGAATCAAACATATCCAACAATTAATTCTTTTACGTTTTGTTACCTTTTTTTCGGCATAAAATTTGTCAGCACCAAATTCATTACTTTACTTACTTAAGTAAACTTTTCTAGTATTTATCCTCAGAAAATGTGCTGTTTTTAATGTCTATTTCCATTATGGTCTAACTGGAGGAACTGTATATGGTATGGTCATTAATGTTGTATTACTAAATGTGCCACTAATACAATATAATTTATGACGCAAAAAAACTTTTCTCATCAATAAACATTCTTTTATGTGGATATATCTTACGCAGATATGGTAAATCAGTTTACTAAAGTAAATCTTGCATTTACAAGCTGCACCACCCTGTGACAAAATACATCCCCATATAAAATAGGAGGGACTCTAGAGATGGCAAAAAACAACAAAGTGTCACCCCACCTCTGTTATCAGCCACCCCAGGTAAGAAAAGATAAACACCCCTGAACTGTCAACTTCCTGATTACCCCACCTGTCACCACATCACTTCAGTCTAGATGACCCAATCCGGCCCACTCCACAAGTTTTTCACCACCAATTGACCCCCTCTTCTATATCAACTACACAAGTCTGCTAAATGATTACATACTTATAAAAAAGATCAACCACAAAGCTAATGGCCGGTGGCTAGATCAAATGTGCCAGCCACCCCTGCTGAGGGGCTTCACACGGGGCAAACAAGCTCTCCACCACGCCAAACAAACTCCTGTCACTGCCAACTCAACACAAGTTCTTCATACTCCACAACACCTGATCTATGTCTGCACAGTCAACGTGGCCAAATAAACTCTAGTTTGTTGAGACAGAAGTTTATTGACACGAGGGCCGCGCCTGTCATTCAGTATCAGAACTGACACTAATCCACTTATTGATGCTATTAAAATATTCTCATCTCGGACCATAAATACCACAGTCAGTAGTGTATTGAGCACGACACCAAACCATATATTAAAAAAATACAACCAGTTTCTATCTATTATTTTGCCTTAAATATGCAAAACTTGAATTCATTTTGTTAAATTATATATGATTTTTTTTTACAAAATTTGTTTTTATGGCCTCCAATTTGTTAAATGCAATCAAATCATTTCATGCAATTTGGAAAACATAAACAATTTCCCACAAACAACCATAACAGCAAAACATATTCAATAAAAGTGACTGGCTTTCACAAAGAAAAATATTCAAAACTAAAAAAGTTGAAAACAGTTAAAACTTAAAATATTCGCTGATCAATCAATGACTGAAACAAATAGCAGTTCACCAGACCCAACTTCACCATTTCCAAGATCTACACAATGCAGCTGACGCAAAGTGGAAAAACTGGCAAATTTATTTGAACAACAGGAGGAAGGAATAAACCTCCGGACTGGCATCAGCATGTTAACAGCAAGCACTGCTAACAGGAGGCAAATTTGTTGTTTCGGAACAGATGAACGCATGCAGACATTAGCACCCATTTACACACAGCAGTTCCTGCAATTAAAGAGTCATTCTGCAATGAGTACATCCGAAGTAACACCATTAGGAGCTGGTCGGTGTATTATACATCAGATTGTGGCGTCAAGGGATGGTTATCAGCATTTAAGCCACTTCAAGAAATACTCACGATCCCAGTGCCCTGGGTGGAGAAATTAGCATTTCTCTTAACTTAGCTCTCAGACACATTATAGTGAACTTTTTAGGAGAGTGTAATCTACTGTACGCAGCACACATTTAGCACAGATCAAAGTGCAATGCCATCAATCTACACAAATTGGGTTTTTAGAAGCTGAGATGTTCTATCCATGGTTATTAAAGTTCTACAGATCATGATCAAGAAATTCTAACTACAAGTATATGCTATATCCACAGATCATGGTTTGTGATTTATCCATAGATCATGATCCATGCTCCATCAATATTGCTTCCAATGCCTTCCATAGATCATGGTCCATGCTCTAGATCATAGTCCACAATCTAGCCATAGATCATGGTCCATGCTCTATCAACAGACCAGGGTACATTCTCTAACTACAGATCATGAGCCATCATCTATCATCCACAAATCATGGTCCATGATATATCATCTCATACTTTCATCTCCTTTTCCACTGTTCGTCTCCATGTTTCTTTCGGGCAACCAAGTCTCCTACCATCTGCTGTCCAGTGTAAGGCTGTCTTGGGCAGTGCGGCTGGTGTGCCCAAGCTATCTCCATCTTCACCTCTTGATCTGCGGAGCCAGGGATGTTACATCTGCTTTGCGGAGCAGCTCTTCATTAGTGATGGTGTTGGACCAAAATAACGTTAAGGATCTTCTGTAGACACCTGTTTTGGAAGGTCTCAAGCTTATGTTCTAGCTTGGCTGTCAGTTTCTAGCACAAGAGCCATAGAGAAGTGCATTAAGAATGTTACTGTTGTATAGTCTGAGTTTTGTTTTCAATATGATCTATCAGTCAATATATGAGTATCTATTTCAGGTTTGAACCAACGCATAACTAAGTAATGTCAGTTATTGCTCAATAAATAGTCTCGAAGAAAAAGAAGCAAAACACATTTTATGACAGAATATGTCACTGGGCTTCGCTGGAGAGGGGAACTAGTTGTAAATAAGTGAGAAATGCATCGAAGGTGAAACTAAAAGCTGCACTGGCAGATGGCATCTGTTCTGTCTTTTTATTGTAGCGGGCAAACGTAAGTGTCAAAACCTAACAGCCACAGGTTTCTTTATGACACGACCTCAGGCATAGTTCTGAGCAAAATGTGCACATATCACCACATTCAGGCATCTGTGCTCCTAAAAATAACTTCCCAGAAACTGGGGAATGTTATAAGGATATCTGGTATTTATCCATTGAACTTGTGGTAAAGTTATGGTTCCTTTGTCTTGGATAGAGCATCTCGTCTTTATTACCTATGTTGTATATCAACATGATGAGGAAATTAATATACTTTACTTATTTCTTATATGTGCATATACAAGTGCGTTTGTCTACAACTTCTGTATAATATGTTCAAAATCAACAAAGATAAATTACAAGTATATAATATTATTTTTTTTATTTAGTATAAATTTCAGTCATGCATATTAATATATATTATAGTAAAACAGGCTAAGCCACACTAGCTCGTAACCAAAGCAACCGCAACATACCACAATACATACTGCAGTAGGCCCCCCAGTATCATGATTAAAAAATAACAATAGTACGTGTGTGTGTGTGTGCGTGCGTGCGTGCGTGCGTGCGTGCGTGCGTGTACATGCATGTGTGTATAGTGTTAATTGTTTATTTATTGGTATGTATAGTGTGCATAGAAATGACCTTGGCCAAATATATATGCAGTTTTATGAAGCCTCGATCTCTCTCATCAATGCGTTACTACAGTTTCATCATCAGGGGACGATCTCACATTTCTGACAAGACAATGGTCACTACCATCACACCAAGCTGACAGTATTGACAACACCCCGCCGAAGCTGCGATCGATTTGCACAAACTGCACCAGGTGGAGTATGTACTCTAACCATGACATACTCTGCCAGCGTCTCCATGTCCCGTTCACCCAGTACTCCTGTTTACCTGATGCCTCTGTCGAATTCTCCCAGATAAAGACACGACCATTAAGTGCGAATCAGGCAATGCAGAAACATCTTGCAGTGTTCCTAAGTTCATTAGCTGTGTGGCATGATAGCAACAGGCAAGGTCAGCTAGTTCAGGGCATCCTTAGGAGATAGTGGCCAGCATTCCCCTCTCCAGTTCACATGGGGATGGGCCTCCCCATTCAGCAATCAATTATGTATTGCTGCAGTAACATTTAAAGGTCCCTGCACAATTAAATTTTTTGGCTAGTCTCAATTCTGATTCATTTTGCAAAAAAAGTACCCATCTAGTATCGACTACGTCATGCTAGCTTGGTTGTACAAATTTGTAATTTTAGCTTTTGTGAAATCATCAGATATATACTGGGAATCTTTCAATGATGCTACATAGGCCACTGCGTACCCTTGCGTTTCTCAAATCAGTCATCTACTTTCCACAGAGGTATCCCAGCAAAATGGTGTGAACGTGTTTACCACCCTGCCTTTTAACCACAGACAAGACTACAGATGGCAGAGGCAGAGAGAACAACAAAGAAAGTAATTAAATCGTTCTAACTACTCTGCCAAATTGCATAACCAGATCATCTACCCTGAACCAGCTTTTTCCCTGGTGGGCTGACAGACCAGATCACCCTAATCCTGTGGGAAATATCAGGTACACATTTATGCAAATTGCAAGGGGTGCTGATTTGCATAACTGCACCCAATTTGGCGCCCTACCCCGCCAGCAGCTGTCCCAATAGAACTATGTATTGGCACGCGACTCAAGTTGTATTTGTATCAGTTCAACTTCCTGTCGCTCGCAACAATCTTAGAGCGAGCGGCAAAATCGGAAAGATGAAAGCATTCAGTGAAACTGCATCATTCAGAGGTTGTCGTGGCGTGTGTCCCAACAATGCAGATACGTTCCACGTGACCGATTTCCTTACAAACGTTTTTCATTCGTATTTAGTTACAGGTTGCACGAGTGAAGCAAGACAGATCTATGGTTCATCTGATCGCCAGGATACTCCATCCAGCCCACCCACAATGAAAGACCCTTCATAAAGCCGAATGTTTCTGACTTTCTACAACATATCAATAGTTTTCTGAGTAAATAAAAATAGCATGGCGCCAGCACAAAAACCAAATTTGGACTTAGTACGAGCCTCCCATCCCATATACATAGTTGTAGAACCTGCACTTTGTTATTTCAAGCAGTCTTAAAACCTAAAATTAAGAATCACTTAAAACTCCATTCTCAGTTGATTTAGCCCATTGCAAATCAGGTTAATTGATGTTCGGATTTGTAGTGCGTGAATAGTTTAACCTTAAGTAATATGTGCAGTCAGCTTAATAGCAGTGTACACTTTGTTAAAACCATTGAAAACTTGACTTTGATAATTAAATCAGGTAACTTGCAAACAGTATAAAGAGTTGGAACAACGTTTGCCATTTGTTCACCAAATTTCAACTGGATCCAATCGAAAATAATTTATTCATTTATCTGATCACAAACAAGCTCCTGTAGCAATTGGATAATAGACACGTTAGATTTTTTTGCGAAATATGTCTGAAACGAAACCTGTCAAAAAGAAACTAGAGGACCATCGAACTGCTTCTATAAACTTGCTCAAATAAGTTTTTCCCAGTTTTTGTTTGATTAGGACTGTTTGTAAATACACATGTGACTAGGTATAAGATAACCAGTGTTCTAGCTTCTTGTGTAAATCTTCTTGTGTACATCGTGTAGACATGTACAGTACTTTGTATGGACTTTCATCTAATGGCTGAGCACATGTGACACCACAGTGTATCAAATAACTGTTTAATGATTGGTGTCCTGATATCATTAGTATAGAGTTTGCAGTAAAGCGTCTAAGGTTACCAACAATATAGCTTAGAGTACTACATAATGTCAGTTTCAAGTAGCAAAATAATTGCTGCTGAAACCTATTTTAATGAGTTATAAAACACAAATATCTTGTAGCAAATACTGGCATTGAATAGATCTTGTGACACTGTGCCTTTTAACATTAGTGACTATCATCCAATTTTGCAGAGCTAACCATTGGGGGATGGGGGGGGTAACTGAAAATACTTTGCATGCTAGCAGAGGTCCAGTATGAAATCACCCATGGTAACAATCAAACTTTTATGTGTCTAATGACATTATACCCAGGCACCAGATCATTCTCAAATTGGAACCAGGCTCTCACTGTAGAAGAATGTTGAATAAGGAGCAACTGGAATTCTGCCAGCCTGGAAATGACTGCGCCGCCCTGAAAGATTGTATATGTTAACTGAAAAAAGTCCCATTAAATAAACTAAAAATAGACTCACATGTTAACCTGTAAGTGTTACTGATATGAACAGATTCTCCCGCAGTGACAACGTGTACATAATACATTAGGTTGCACTCAGAGAATTAACATAAAAAAACTGGGACAGCTTGGTACAACAATTACAGTGACAACATATATTAGTGCCACAACCTCATTCCTACGCAAATCTAGTGTTATCAGACTTTAGACAAAAGTAGACACCACACTTTAGGGAAAAGAAGACACGTGGCACTTTATTAAGTAACCTTTGTTAACAGCCATATTTAGCTGCAAGTATTTGAAAATGTTAGCATACTATTCCAGTTCCAGTTATATCAAACATTTTCTGGTGTGACGTTGTGCAACACATGTTTCTTAATACACTATTAGAATCATAAGTTAGATATATGATACCTTAACAAGTTGGTTCTAAACTAACCTGTCACATGCACCACTTTTTTTTAATGGGTGGACCTCCCTTTAGTGACCAAATTGTGGTCTTAATGAGTCTCCAGGCCCGACCTACATACTTATAGACATTAATCTTAGTAATTAATGTTATTAATTTATCCATTTTGCAATTAAGTCCATGGTACTTGTCTTGTAAAAACACAATTGTACATATTAGTTTCACACTTTTTCACCCATCAGTGAACATGTTTACGGCAACACGATTAACAAAATAATTGCTATAACTTTGTTATATGCTTCCACAGCAGATATAACAACCACTGCTACAGTGAACACCTCAGAGTAACATGTTTGTGAAGATACAATATAAATATAAATACAGATATATAAATAAGTTATTATTTATAAATAAGTTATTGTTACGTCTATGTTGCGTCACTAGGATTACAATGGAGTGACCTCTGTCAATAACTGTATCTACAAAGGACATGTCCCAGGCTCACAAACCTCAGCAATGTTGACACAAGCTACTGTTCACAGCTGGAGTTGAATGGATTCAGTCAAGTTGACAACATGCATAATTGCATCAAACCACTGCTAACAAGACAGGAAAAAACCCTGTCACAACTTGCCCAACTTTCACTTACAGCACGCTCGCCGAGACGGAACTAACACCCCGTCAAGTGGGCATAATTCTTTGGTGACTAATTACAAAATATCGATCTGGTTTTAAAGCTATGTGCCTGGATTATTTTCTCTAAATACAAGTTTTTTAATGGTTATGACTACAACTAAGAATATAGACCCACCCAATCTTAGCCAGAATTTAACAGGAAGTTGTCAGGAACACGTTGGGTAGTCACTAGTGAGTATTAAACACGTTTCCCGTGTGGAAGACAAGACGGTGTCATCATAATTTGCCTGCGAGGCCCTAAATGACAACTATAACCTGCAGAGGAAATCCCGTCTCTATGTGTAGTCAGTCGGGGTTGTCTCCGCATTAGATGCAGGAAACTACAGACAAAAGACACAGGAAATTTATGTGATATTAATATCCTGTCCAGCATACAACTGGGCAAACAGCCAGCAGCACCTCCAGTGTCAACTGGCCAATTGGTCCAGCTATCAATGCTGTCCAAGTGTGGCTTCCTATGCACTTGGCAGGTGCCAGTAGCGTGAAATCACTCAACTGTGAAGCGCTATCTGGCCAGCAGCAAAGACCCTCAAGTCTTCTGACAGTCCAGTTCCGGTGTCTTCATGCCAAAGGTGTAGAGACACGCGTCCGTCTTATTAAGGTGTATGGACACGCATCCATCTTAGAAAGCAATCTAACTGAGTATAGAACATTGATAGTACCAACAAATTGGGCTGGTTGTGGTTTGTCCATCTTAGAAACCAATCTAACTGACTACAGAACATTGATAGTTCCAACAAATTGGACCAGTTGTAGTTTGTCTCTCTTAGAAAACAATTTGACTGGTTATGGAAAATTAATAGAACAGTGTTAAAAGCGGATCCCTCGTGCAATTTATATATTCTATGTACCTATTTATATATTTTATGCTGGGTATGACCCTAGATTTTACGAATAGTTTTACTGTACTATAAAAATAAAATGTACCATATTTAAATAAAGATAAATTAAATTGTTTTTCATTATTTACAACTGTGACTGCCCATGTGTATTATTACAATAAACTCAGTATTTACTAAGCCAGGAATACAATCACTCATGATTCTCTGCTGTAACTAAATGATTCTACTAGCCCTGTGCACAGGATGACACAAACCCTCAGAGAAACATGGCAGCTTCCAGGAAATATCATACAAAACCAATAATATAACCAGCTACAGCTCCTCGTCATGTCCAACATTTTGAATTATATACTTTTCCTTCCCAATGAAACACTTAACTTCCTGAGCTTCCAGCGGCAACCAAATGTCGGATGCCAAGAAATATTTCCATGTAAATCAGCTAGCCCTACTGCTTAGCTGTAACGCACCACAACGACGGCAGGAAACACCCACCCGATGTGTTACAATGGCATAAACATCACACGTGAGGGACAGAACGCCTCCGTCCACCAATAGAATGTCTGTGAAATCAATTAGAACAATCCAGCCATTTCGGTGCATCAGGCAGAATGGAATTTCCTCGTAGAAATTCACGTCGCATGCATGCTGCGACGTTGCAACAGCACCGGTATTAATTATACAGGACACACCAGAGCTGCCTGACGAAATAGCAACTCAGATCCATGTCTGTCTGCAGTGACGCTGTTGTCAGACTTCGCACACAAACAAACATCTTTCAAGACGCCTGAACTACTGTGGCCGAGACCACCAGTCAGTCTGCACTACAGGGTTATCTATGCACCCAGTGGGTATGTAATTGGGGTAATGAAAGGCTGTTAATTTGTTAGTTATGCGACGGTTTGTTAGAACTTTGAAAGGAGTTAATGAACGGAGCCCCAGAAGCAGGACCATCTTGCTCCCATCATGGTAAACCCCCATCACTGTTGAAATAATTCACACATCATCCAGGTATCTTATGTTTGCTGCATCTAGTAACTACTTATTAGATAGAAAACTAGAAATTTCAGTTTGGACTATCAATCAGCTAGCAGTGTAGACTCTAAAAGTGTAGCACAGGTCTTAAAAAAGGTGAGACAGGTGCAAGATAAGTCCAGGTATGCAGAGTTGGTAACTTACCTTTCAATGCTGCGCCATCTGTCAATGATCCATGGAGGATCACGAGTGACCACAGGATCACCTGTGACGTCACAAACAATGACGTCCAGGTAAATTCCATTACGTAGTTTTTGTAGAAACTTTAGTCCAGTCTTCTACTAGGTGGAACACCGTTGTTCCATGATGAATCCAAAGTAGATGATGTGATCCTAGTTGATGCAGGCTACCTGCTAAACGATCCAGTCACTGCTCAAAGTACTTAGGACTTCCTGTTACCCTCTAGGGGCAAGGGATCAAACATGAAGGAGGCAGATCTTGTTAGGTTATGTTACGTAAGCTGCCAACGTTGACACTTCCTGCTTTGGACAAGATTGACCACATGAGTGACCTGTCCAGAGAGGAGACACCAGATGCGCCTGGTCGCTTCACACCCAGTGACCCGTGAATGCGTGTCCAATCGATGCTGCAGCCGCAACAACAAGCCTGACAAAACAACAGCTTCCAAATGAGATCAATACAAAGTCTGCCTATCAGTGATGACGTATTTCTCGCACTATCCTCCTTGTCTGTTAATCTCCTTCGCTCCTTCCTTACCTGTGGGGAAGCAATCCCACTGTCAACCCCAAAGTCTTGTGTTTCCACTCCAAGGATTTAGTAAATGCCAGTCCTGTCCACACAATGTCAAGACAGACAATTGTCACAATAAACAATCCAGTACTGATGCTTCAGCCTTCCAGGCAGCCAGCTGTATGTAGAGTCTGGACTGACTGTGGAAGAAGCTGTGTAGGCTTCAAGAGCAATGTATCAACACTCCTTGGCTCTGGCTAAGTGTCTACAATAAGATCCTCACTAACTTAGCCTGCTGCACTGTTTGGCCACACCCCCTGCCCACCACCAGTCAATCACCAGTTGTCGCTCGCTCTCATTGGCCAGTCCAGCCCACAGGCCACCCCTCAACAGATGTCAGCTGGCAAATCTGGACTAGAATGAGCCACTGTGTTGCGGCTAATTAGAGTTTGTTTATCTGGAGTCCTACCACTGTGCACTTTCTCCATTCACCCACTGAATCATGCTAGGGTGATTCATGTCCAACTGGTTAAACAGGGGAAGGGGGCAAGTTTGTCTGACGAACCTCCCTGAATCAGCTCCCACTCCGCCTCCCAGCTAAAGGGACTCTCCCCTCCTACGGAGTTTGAGCTGTGTTTACTACTTACTTAGGGCAGATAGATTTTTATTCCTAATTACTCACTTCCCCCTGTTCAATTAGGATAAATTATCTACTGTTTAATCACTCTTCTAGTACTAGGTTGAAAACACTAACATAAAACAACCTGGTCTATTCTTAACACCAACAACAACATTAATGTGAAGGCTATGTATGACCAGTGTTTTATTATTCATTACAGCAATATGTTATGTCCGTGTGAGATAATTTTGTCACCTTATTAGTAAAAGCATCATATTGATTTTTGGGGTATTCCTATTGCATTGACAACTTGTACAGGTTAGTGAACCCCTCAGCAAAGGCTAACGCGGCCAGCGAACAGGAATGAAAGTAAGAATTCTTCTCACAAGTGGCCGAAATATGTTCACCGTGAGCGATAATCCAGTACTATAAATAATTGTGCAAAGCATCATGGTACACAGGGTTTTTCAGTCGGGTATGTCTGTGGATAATCACAAACCTTCGTGATGAAATAAAAATATTCAAAACACTCCAGCACTGCACATGTTTAATGAAATTATAAAGATGTCTTCATGAAAACGAAAGCTTTTAACACGGGACGATAAAGTAAAGGTCATCAGATTGAATGAGAAGGGAGAAAATCATTGGAAGCTGGTGACTGATTTTGAAGTTGTTAAAAACGCAAATAAATAACATTGTTTTAAAGAAGGTCGCCATATTCGCACAGTGGCAGCAGGGTGAATCTGGTTCGAGGAAGATCGTCGCTCCTAGGAGATGTTCGTACCCCGATGTTAACGATGCAGTATTTGAATGGTTTTGCCAGGCCAGAGCCAAAACCATTTCCAAGAGAAAGCTGCCAGGTTGGCACTCGAGTCGAACCATGATGCATTTTCTGCCAGCAACGGATGGCTAAGCCGGTTTCAGATAAGGCACAACATCAAATGTTCAGTGTTGAATGGGGAGGGGAGGCAAGTGATGTTAGCGAAGAAGTGGTGGCTGTTTGGAGTGGTCACCTTAAAGAAACGTGTGAAGGATATGCAGCTAACGATATCTTCAGTTACGACGAAACCAGTTTGTTTTATAGAACACTTACAACCCAATCACTGGTGGTGAAAAGTGACTCGTGTAAAGGTGGGAAACACGCCAAAGACAGGATAACTGTTTTATTGTGTGCCAGCGTTAATGGGGAAAAGTTGCAGCCACTTGTCATAGGAAAACCTAGAAATCCTCGTTCCTTCAGAGGATATCACAGGACATCGCTGCTGGTTCAGTACGAGTCAAATACCAAGGCTTGGATGACAGGTGTTATCTTCAAATCCTGGATGAAAAAACTCAATCAGAAAACGAGAGTACAAAACAGGAACATTTTGCTTTTCATGGATAATTGTGGCGCCCATCCGAAAATCACGTTCTCGAACATCAAACTAATGCTGGGATAATCCAAGCAACAAAGCTGCATTACAGGAAGAAACTGTTGTGCCACATTCTGATTGTCGTGGATGAAGCAAGGAATGCATCAGATGTGGATAAACAAGTGACCGTCCTTGATACAATCCTGTGGCTGGTCAACGCCTGGACATCTATCGCACCAGACATGATACAAAAGTGTTTCGCCAAATGTGGATTTCGCACACCTGACGCTGAAAGTGTCACTGAAGCAGAGGAGATCTGGGACGATGAGGATCTTGTTTCTCTCCTCGGTGTTGGCCAAACTCTGGGTGATTATGTGGGCTGGATGAAGACACAGCATCAGACCGTTTTGATTGGGAGCAGGGTGTGGTGGACAGTGTGAAGGAGAACTCACCCCCAGAGAGTGACAGTGATGATGAGACAGCTCCTGAGACCATTTCGAAAACCACTGCATGAGAACACGCAAGAACACTAAGAAACTATGCTCTGGAAGACAACTGCCCTGAGCTATTGGAACAGGTGACAAAAGCAGAAGACATTCTAGTTAAACAATTTGTTACCGCTGTAAAACAGTCAACATTGCATTCTTTTTTCAAGCCTCTGTGAGGTTTTAATTGCATTTTATTCTAATACATTTTATTTTGTTTTATTAAAGAAATCTAATGTGAATTTGTACATTAAATCTTCATCTGTCATTGTGAATGTGAAATGTGAATGGAGACTGATCATCCTCCTCACCAAAGGCCACCCTGTTATATGGTCACTTTCCTTTTGCAGAAGAAACCACTGCATTAAAATTTGAAGTTCATCTTTAAAATATGAATAGAAGTTTGAAAGCACTTGTCTATTTGTTTAAGCTTTTTGCAGGAATTTTTTACTAATTTTTTAATTAGCATTGTATTATAACAGAAATAAGAGAAATAATAAAATGTTTAATAGTGTTAAATAGTTTTACAATTGGTTGTCCAAAAAAAGCAGGTTTTGCTTGTATGAGCTTAACTGAACATGACCCAGCTCACTACGGCACATTCTGAATTGATCCTTGTGTGAAGAGAAACTTATCGAACTTTCAGTTAAGATCAAACTTCATTCATTCAAAACTTTAAAACTCATAATCTTTCTTTACTAAGATCACCCAATACATAAAACCCACAAACACGCCAATTTATTGTCAACTACATTGGCAGACTGTAGAATACTGGATAGTGTATTTTTGTTTCTATTGAGGTTAAAGGCAATTTTAATACTGCACATGGCATCCGAATAGACATCAAACTGCGTGGGAATCATGCGAGTTCCACCCAACAAAACTGTTCGAGACAGACTCAGTTGGAATAATAAATATATATGAGCTGTATTGGGTAGATGTATTGGGTAGCTTGAAGCTTCACCAAGAAACCTGATGCACAAGCCACAGCAACTGGACTCCTTTGTGGCTTTAATTATCCATACATTTTAAAATTACGAGTTGTGCCAAAACTTTGGGGGTTGTGCCAAAACACCTTTCTGCACAAATCAGTTCTACAATTTTAGTAACTGCAATTACCATATTCCCAAGATAAAAAGAAGTGGTATTTTTGCAAGATACACACTGGGAAGTTGCATTTTACCACATCCTTATCATTACATATTGTGCATATTAAAATTTAAATTCAAGAACATTTCATGACAGAGATGACTATCATATATCCCACAATTAAGCTGCTTGCAAAGTAGGTGTTTTATACTACCACTTTAAGAACAGACAAGTATTTCATTCAGTCTAACATTGAGATGGTTGTGTATTCCGTGGTAACTCATATTCCTCTTCTGTTTTCAAAGGATAAAAAAATGTATGATTTAAAAAATATTTTTATTCTATGGAAATTATACTTTTTAAGCCACTATAGATATACAACATCACTGAACACATACCATATTAAGTAAATAGGATTTAATCAAGACATTTAGTTAATGAATAGCCAGTTATACTTGAGAGCATATTATTTGATAGAAGTGTAAGAAAACTATTTGTAATGTAACAATTACATGATCTTAAAGAAGACGTAATGTGATTACTTATTTGTAGTGTAATTAAATGAAAACAAGACTAGTTCTTAACAGTATTAAACATGCCAAAGATGCACTAAAACAAACACATCTAAAATATTTCCTTTCTTAATAAAGCTCTATTAAAATTTAATATTATTTACCCATCCATCATTATTCACCCCAATACATATGCATACTTCCAAGCAGCAAAGATAAGCCTTATCTATAAAACAAGACCCCTTCTCCAAACATCCAACACAATAGGGATGCTTTAAATCCCTTCCCTTAAACCGGCAGTAAGGTGACATGCCACTCCAATTTCCCAACCCATGCCTACATCCCCTCAAGTCTCCCCCCTTCCTGCTTACTTAGTTGCCCTCTCCCAGAGGGGTGGCTAAAAAGACCCAATCCAAACTACTTAAAGAGGATCTGATATACATGATGGACTCTTCATGGTTATGATTAAACCATCAGGGGGTAGTGGGTAGGCAGACCCCCCTGGACATATGCCCCTTCTCTCAACCCCACCCTGTCCAGTGGTCAGACATTCTGTTGCAGGACTTCATGTAAGAAAAACTGGGAAAATCCAAATTTGTAGTGCTCACAAATTGTGCCAATGCCAGTGCCAGTAGATGTGTTCTTTGGGGGGGGGGGGGGTGGAGCGGAGTTATGGACAAGCAGCTAGTTATGGACTAATGCCACATTTACCTCATTGACACAAACATTAATTATGGGTATTTACTTTTAACTTGGATTTTAACTGTTATTTTAACGTTATATTTTATTTATTCATTGTCCAACACATTTTGAAGCACTGAATGGACTAATACACATCTGTACAGTTACCCCCCAGTTCCTACTCCAGCTGTACAAGCTTCTACTATATACCTGAGACATCATGGGGTGGGGGTCAGGGTTAAATGTCTGTACAAGAGGGCCACTGTCTTCAAAACCTGATACTTTGTTATCTCTCTATGTGATGCCAAAGCTTCAAGCTGAGGCCAGTTCAACCAATTCATGCAAGCCTTTCTATTTGTTCATTTTATTTTAGGGGTAGTCAAAGACTAACTGGTTAATAATAGTACACAGTACAATGGTTAATAAAAGTGCCATCACATTCTAGGGTCAAAGTTCTAACACCAAATGTAAATACTTATACCATTAAGTGACAGAAACTCAGATACTCATGATAAATGTTACATATTTTTTGCCATGTAACCTTTACAAGGGGGTTTGTCTA
This sequence comes from Lamellibrachia satsuma, assembly GCA_033239005.1. Lineage (NCBI taxonomy): Eukaryota > Metazoa > Annelida > Polychaeta > Sabellida > Siboglinidae > Lamellibrachia > Lamellibrachia satsuma. The sequence continues at coordinate 6,641,509 of BSQZ01000029.1, read as the reverse complement.
TGGAGTTTTTATGAGAACACAGCACAACTTGCCACCTTCAACATATATAGGTAACAAATGTATGGGTAATAAATCCAACTGGTAGATTTGAACACAGACATTTAAATAAAGCAGTAAACACTATCATTTACACAACACCTGGTTAACAGATCTATAAACACACCACCTTTAGGCTCAAACTTAGCACCCTGTTACAAATACATAATGTCAAAGACGCAGCTTATTTATGCAATTTACCCTGTCATTTACCCTTTTGTGTTGCATCCCACTTTATGTAACATCGTTCTTTCAGTTTCACTAAATGCTGCTGTAGTAACTTGACAACAACGCACCAACTGTTTCATTCACAGTTGTAGTAACTTGACAACAACACACCAACTGTTACATTCACAGTTGTAGTAACTTGACAACAACGCACCAACTGTTACATTCACAGTCGTAGTAACTTGACAACAATGCACCAACTGTTTCATTCACAGTTGTAGTAACTTGACAACAACGCACCAACTGTTACATTCACAGTCGTAGTAACTTGACAACAACGCACCAACTGTTACATTCACAGTCGTAGTAACTTGACAACAACGCACCAACTGTTTCATTCACAGTTGTAGTAACTTGACAACAACGCACCAACTGTTACATTCACAGTCGTAGTAACTTGACAACAACGCACCAACTGTTTCATTCACAGTTTTAGTAACTTGACAACAACGCACCAACTGTTTCATTCACAGTTGTAGTAACTTGACAACAACGCACCAACTGTTACATTCACAGTCGTAGTAACTTGACAACAACACACCAACTGTTACATTCACAGTCGTAGTAACTTGACAACAACGCACCAACTGTTTCATTCACAGTTGTAGTAACTTGACAACAACACACCAACTGTTACATTCACAGTTGTAGTAACTTGACAACAATGCACCAACTGTTACATTCACAGTTGTAGTAACTTGACAACAACGCACCAACTGTTTCATTCATAGTTGTAGTAACTTGACAACAACGCACCAACTGTTACATGCGCAGGTGGTAAGAGAAATCACATGTTTGTTGTTGGGTAATTCTTATTGTTGACATCACGCCACTGTTAAGTAGAATGACGCATCAACAGATGTACCCCTGTATCTGTGAGCAGCGCTAATGGAAGCTTCCAGGTCCTGCAGTGTAAACACGTCATCATTTCTACCACTTTATTAAACCGGCAAGCCATGTTTTGATTCCACCCCAAACAAAATCCCCCCAGACATAACCCCACCACCTAAATGACAACTATGACAAAATCCCCCCATCTCACATAACTAAAAAGTAAAACACACATTATAAGTAATAACCTTTATTTGCATTTATCAATATTTAGCTAAGTTGCTTTATGAATGTATGGTACTCCCAAAGAATGTGGTTCTTCTTCTTAACTTTTTTGGTGTAGATTTACCCACTTCAGACCAATTTTGCCAAAAATCAAACCATATATAGTTTTGATGAAAACATAGACAAACCTTAAATTATTTTTTACTACGTCATGTCAAAAATCAGCAGAAAAATTAGTGTGGTTCTGCTTCTATATACAATGACAAAACACTTAACTCATGCATTACATATTTGAATAAGATTAATTAAACAGGACGCTTTAAACAAGTACCAGGGTATATAATTTTTAAAATAACAATTCATAGTTGTCAAATTTATTGAGTAAGTTTTTTGTAATGAGATTCGAAGTACTCCTTTTCAGATTTTACAGTAGAACATGGATGCTTCTATTGTCTCAGTAACAAGAACAATTGTTGGAGCTGTATTTTGCAAAGCAAAGATAAAATATGAAAACAATTTTTTTATGTAAATACAAAATTAACAATTATTGGAGCTGCCAATACAAACTCAGTAAAGAAATTACTGAATTAATTATCGTATGAATACAATAATAATAATTAACTTCACTGCGTATATCGTCTGGATCTTGAGAGCAGAGGTGCAAGAAACCAGAATATGATACGTGTCGGGCGTAGCAGCGCAGTGTTACTGAGACTCAACCAAAGGGAGAGTTTGTCTTTGTTGTTGTTGAAAGCCTGGATTATTTTGTTCTGCCCCACTGCCTTAGTTCAACTAAGTTGTGTAGATGAGTACGTGGCAGTAGAAAGTGACAGAGCAGTGCGAATGCGCAACACTTGTGTACTGTAAGCAGTGTGGCTGAATACTTCCTATGTAACTCCAAATGATGGATCAGTTCAGCACAGTTATAAAATTAGTTTTTACTGACCAGTTCACATTTATAAAATCAGTTCTTTACCTTCCATTCAAACAACGAACAAAATTAACTACAATACACTTTGTAAGAACTGCCTCAGCTAGCACTGACTTCACTACTTCAGCATTCTCCCTGTCTGTCTAGCTGTAGGCCAGTTGGCAAGCTCGTACCCAATTTTTAGGAAACAACTAGGATGGGCAGGTTTTCTACTTTGGTATGCAAACTCAGTGCAAAACTTCCTGAGATGTCATCCGAGTGCTCCCCAAACCGGGCAAAAATAAAGTGATCTATTTAAATTGCTAAAACTTTGTCAGAGTTTCACAAACTGATCGCTGTACCTCCTAAGTCGAACTCTAATTAACATAATAATTAGACCCTTACAAACCATAACAAATTCTAATGAATCACAACCTAATGTAATGAACTGTAATGAATAGCATTATAACTTGTAATGATAATCAACTGTAAGTCCACTACATTGTAATCAATTATTAAAAAGTTGTAATGATAATAAAAAACAACATCAAGTGTATTATCATACTCATTATTTTAACCATGCCCAATAATTATTGTAACTGATCCACATAACCAATCATGGTAAAATTTATATTTGATTAATGTTGTTATCTCATTAATATGCTTCCGAATGTAGAAAACAGTCATTTAATAAATTTTTTGTAACCTTATTAAAATGATAATTATATTTCATTGCACATGGTATTCATTGTTACAATGTTCATCATGTATAATATAAACTGTAACAGTGATTGTGTAATTTACTCCCCCACCCCCCGGCTGTGCAGTCAAGCGTGAAGGCCCCCCATCATCTTCTAGCCTTGGCAGGAAGCTGGGCCAGTGTCATGCGGCTCTGAATGCTGTGCACATGAACAAATGCAGAGTAGGCTGAGCCAAGTTTCCAGGAAGCACGCCAACGTCATGTGCTGATGCGTCAATTATTTATCAGTCTGCAAAATCTGCTGTAGGCGTGCTTGTGCGTGCATGTGCGTGCATCCAGCCAAACAGCCATGGATCCGATAGAAATCCTAGGCATTGAGTACTAGGTCCACAAGGAAAACAATTATGCTGTGTCATACCAGACACATGACGTATCAAGTACAATATAATCCATAGTGTGGTGTTTGCTTTGTGACTTAAAGACCTGAATCTTAGGAAGCCAATCTACAATGTTCGGTTTAAACAATTTTTCTAACAAAATACTTGATTCAATTTGGATAAAACATTTTATAATACCAGTAATTAGTTTCATAAGCTGCCTAGTTATTATAATATTATGTACTAAATTTATGAAAATGTGTGATTGTGAATGAGGTTCATCTGTGTTAAAATATGTAGTGTGTGAATATTTTAAGTTATATATGCACAATTGGTTTAATAAAATTGTGCATACTGTTGTTAAAATAATTGACTGTCCACAAGGCGACATATTTCTAGGAAAAAACCCAACACAACATTTACCAATCTTTCTACACGGACCTTAAAATGATCCTGATGAAAAGGTATGAAGAAGGGGGGGGTACCCCATCCCACCCAGTACTGTGACTCATTAGAAGGGTTATTACTGATAACACCAGAGCTGTTTTGCTGATAAACCAGAAAAAGCAGTTGTCATTGGGGTTTATGAGGTCCCAGCAGTATGTGGGGGTAGGGTAACAAGATGCAAGGGGTAATCCAGCAGGGTTAATAGGTGTAAGATGGGGTTAAACAAACACATTTTCCTGTGGAGAGCCATTACCTGTGTGAAGATTAGTGTGGTGTGTTTGTCACTGGGTAGGCTCAAGTTTTTACTTCCCGATTATTGCATTTACAGTGTGTAATGTGTATACTATAGATTCTAGGCACTTGAAAAATGGTGACTTCACATGAAGGTACACAACTCTGTCTTTCTTTCTCTCCATCAAAGTTACATAACATAACATATAACTTAGTCTTTTATGCATGTCTTTTCCAATGCACTAAATATTGTGTTGTATATTACTGGTGACGACTTCACAAAACATGAAAAGGTTAAACTTTACTAGTATCAAGTCATTAATTTGCACAAATTGGATCCATTAAGAATATTTCTGCTGAACGTCAAATTTTTTATTCTCCATCATCAAACCCCTGAAAGCTCATAAAACGTAAAATTATACTGTTAAGCTGACAGAACTATTAAAAATCCATAACGATAGCATTTGCTAATAGTATTTTAATTAAACAGTTTATTTTGTCAATGCACAGTCAAATTAAATAAGGTTTTTAGGTGACTTGGGTTTTTACCAGTGTAACCTGTTTTTGCTGGGATGGTCAGTTAACATGTGTTTTTACCATTTTGGGCATGAGCTTGGAGTTGTTGTTACCAAAGAAAACAAAAGTGTTTACTACATGGTGACAAAAACCTGCCAACACTACTTGAAACAGCAGCACTAGTTACAAAACATGTCATTCACAAAACAGACCAACCCCCCAAAAAAAAAACGAAAATTCAAATCCTATATCAGATATAAGATGAATGCCTGCAAGTGCATTGGGGGAGTGAAACTGTACCAAACAATGAGGGAATGTGAAACTGACCCCCCAATGGTCACATGATACTACCACTGATGACATTTTATAGTCGTTTAGGAGACTATAATATTATAATGTAGACACATGAAGACTCATCAATCACACAGCAACAACAGAGAATGCGTCCCCTAAAAGACTTTAATTAGACCAGGCACTGTTGCGATAGTAGACGGAAGCAGGTGGTATGAATGCAGCATCTTTCCTTGCCACAGTAACCTTTCTACAGGGCAATAAAGGCAAGTTTGTTGTACTTATAGACTGTTGCTACAAGTTGATCAGGCCATATGTAACTGATAGCTACATCAGAGTAATGCCCTTAGAAACAAAACTGTCCCAGTGCTCACTAACATCCACTAAGTGACATACTCAGTCATTTTTACTGGATCTGTAACATTTCGTCACAGACATTTGGTGACATAATGAAGAGTGCGACATTTGGCTATAATTTTATCATAGCAATAAAAGAATGCATAAAATATAATATATAAAAAAATTACATTAAATACATTAAAAACAATACCAATAATAAATATTAAAAAATACAGTCCAAAATAGTCACATCATAAATAATATATAATAAAAATTAAATGTATACTCGTAATAATAAAAATAATATATGTATATATATAAATTTTCACATCAGCGTATCTTAAAAAGCTATACTCTAAAAAAATTTGTTTCTAAAAATGTTTTATAATGCGGCAGTGTCTTCGCTGTCCTCAATGAAACAGGCAACCGATTCCACAGCTTGGCAGCAGCCACAGCTAATTGACAATCACCATGCATCCCGAAACAGTGCAGGTTCTCTCTTGATCCCAATTCCTGCATGCTTGTCCACGCATTGGTTGCCAAATGTCATGTGACCAAATGTTCTCAATTAGTGCACAAATTATGGCAGGTGCTCGAAGTCTAAATGATATTTTGCACAATTCCACTGTGACTTTTATGAGTTGACATTTTATGCAGTGAAACTGTGTCTAATCGAAAATAAAGTCCTGTGGGGAAGTTTACTTGATAAATCAAAGATGCATTACAAATTCATAGTGATAACATATTAGTTGCCCCTGCATTGTCTCTCGGGGGGTCTCTCCATTTCCAACGCCATTTTAGTCACATGACTGACAGTTACCTTCACAACACGCAAGGAGGGAGAGTTCGCCATCTTGGAAAAATAACCAGAATTAATGTTGGTTGAAAACAAATTAACGAATTCCGAGAAATGTTATGCAGGGATCCCATGAGGGAAGGCGCAGTAACACCAGCTGTCTGAAACCACTGATGCTCGACTCCTGCAAATCACACACCTTCGTACAGGTGACCAAAGGATATGATGCAATGGGAGACTAACTGTATAAATGACGCATACATGTGTATATTTGTTGCACAACAGCCTCAGGGATTATGTGTGGGATGCCTCCCTATTCCCATCAGTCATTTCCTTCTTTCCCTAAACCTGCCCTTGTGCCTTGAAGTGTGCATCCTGTGCTTTCTGGACAGGTTGGCAAACATCCGAGAAAGAAAGAGAGCTGTAAATTCGTTCCTTTGACAACAACCTAACTGGACAATAGTGGACATCTGTGCTAGTGGACATCTCTGTTAGTGGACATCTGTGCTAGTGGACATATCTGTTAGTGGACATCTGCGCTAGTGGACATCTCTGTTAGTGGACATCTCTGTTAGTGGACATCTGTGCTAGTGGACATCTCTGTTAGTGGACATCTCTGTTAGTGGACATCTGTGCTAGTGGACAACAAGTACTGGACAAACTTTAGCAGGTGTTGTTATTTTGACCAAATTTTCTTAGAAAAGGTTTACCTTGATAGTCACACCAAACATCATTAAAAATGTGAACAGCTTGGTATAAAATTAGCACCAAATTGACATTTATCATATATTATTTGGTTTGATTAGCAAGGTGTTCAAAATGGCTAGCAACCACTTGTTTTTCGTTAAATGTCTACATTTGTATCACTGCTTCGCACATTTAATTGATACATGGAAACTGTGAATAAGAAATGAATGAGTAAATAGTTCACAACATCTGCATCCAAAGCTGTCATGAGGTTAATGGGTGAATGCAAAAAATTATTTTAAAATACAGTTTTATTGATGTGAAAGTAAAAAAAGCATAAAAAAAGTATTGAGAATGTACAGAATGTATTGCATTAAAGGGTGAATAATTGGTTAGGTTAGGTAAATATGCATTTACCAATGCTTAAGATCTTAAAATGTGCATGTTCATTCCGGTCGAATACGCCAAATACAAGTTGTTGTATCACCCAATACTGTCAACTCTGCCAAGCAGAGCATCAGAGACCCAACTATTGGATGGTGCCAATTCCAAACTCTCAGGTGTGCGTCGAACATTTCATTTTTTTCTTAGTGGCAACTATCTTTTTGTCAAATCGCATTACAAACTGGACGTATTTTTGTGACCATGTATGTGGGATTATGTTTTGCTTGGGTGCAGACTTCATTCTTGTACATCAACTGCCTTGGCCTAACTGTCTTTCTTCTTTTCAATTATCATAAATTTTTTGCTCATATCCATGGCAACTGTCATGTTCTCATCAATAAATTTTTTGTGTTTCATGTTTTATTGTTCATTCATTAACTTTTTAGAATATTTTTATGTATATATGTTAGTATTAAAAGGTAAATCAGTATAAATAGGCTCCTTTGGCAGTCATATATCCATGGCAACATAACATTAAAAACTGAAAACTACAATTGAACAGAACAGATAGACATCTAATATAGTTTGGACATAGCTTTTTTGGTATTTTCTTTTAACAATAATTATAACAGTAACAACAGCAGGAAGCCTTCTTTTGCACCTGAATCCTAAGATACCGACCTCTGGGGCGTTATCTGGTTACAATAGCCAAAGTATACTTCTCAAAACTCTCACAAATAATCAATTATTACAATTCTGGGAAATCAACAGCAACTTTTTTGTGCCGAGAAAACACACCAAATTGAAATCGGTGAAAACCCAAACATTCCCTGGTAACACTTCCTGGTGTTTGCACAGATGAGGGTTAACTAAGTGGGAGCAATGAGGGGGTAATCAGGGAGAATGGGGCAATTAGACACCACTTCCATAATCACTGTCATCCCTGGTTAATTGGGCCCACTCAGTAGACTGGGGAGATGAAGGGAGCTGTCCCACAAAGTACAGGGAAGACAGCTATCATCCCTACTCAGTGTCTTCTATAGATGTAAGAAATGGAGGGACACCAGATGATTTAATGCAACTGGCTTGGAAGGATCAATACATTCACCGCAGAACTACCCAGAGTATCAACGTCAGCACAGATACTGTATATCAAACCATGTCACCATGTCAATACTGTGTCACATTAGATACTAGAGTCACACATGCCAGTGACAGAGATCCAGAGATGTTGGAATCCGAGATATGCACCTCTTATCAAGGACAGCAATCGCATTGTTTCCCAAATTTATGCAGAATACACCAAGTGTGACTGTAATATACATACCGAACCAGAAACTGAAGAAAATTAGACTGCTTTAAACCAGCTGTCAAAACAAAACTGTTCTAATTGCTGCTTAATTGTTTGGTAATTCTACCAGGTCATTCAAATAAACTCAACTCCAAACTGTGAGCCAAACTGCCAAATCCTTCCCTTCCCTTCCCTGTCTCTGGACCCTGTCATTAGTGGTGCTTTGATCTATAGAGTAATTGTTTGTGGTAATTCATTGTTTGCAGTGGATCAAGTACCTTCCATTAGAGAACTTTACACAAGCTCTGTAGCAATCTATGATAGTGATCTTCCAGGTCTTAGCATGCATTACCCTTAGCACAGACTTCCCCTGACCATTCAACTGGAAACTTCTTTGAAATTGTATGTAAGCCTTTGTATGATGAATTACCATGTATTATTGATTGATCTAAATAAACATTTTCTAGGCCACATAACATCTAACATCAAACTACGTTTTGTATGCATATATTCTAGATATAGATGTGCTTACTTTATAATTAAACTACTATTATGTTAATAAACCTTTCTTGCAAGTCACATTTTTGGTAGTATAGATTGGGGCCAATTCATGTATATTTTCTCTTTTTGTAAGACGCTGTTTTTTTCATTAATATATAATGTATTATATCATATTATTATTTTTTGCAATGACATAATACACATTTTATCGATGTAGTAAATCAAGTTTCAACAATGCTCCTCTTTTGTATTTATTACATAAATATAATAATAATAATAATTAACGGGTATCTATAACTAACATTTAATTATGAAATAATAACTTAAAAAACAAAAACTGTTAAAACACTGTAATAGTCACAGGTGCTGAGTGATGTGATGATGTGAATATATATTTCTTTATGCTCTTGTATTTTCCTCATTCCATGCACCCAGGTGAACAGGAAGTGAAGCAACATCACAAAAATTACATAGCGCGGTTTAACAAATCCCAAAACCCAAATGTTGTTGTTGAGCAGCAACACACCAACATTGAGACCCTAAAGTAACCCATGTCTGGTGGCACTGTGTATTTAGAGTAACACCTACAGGCACAAATTAGGCTCCCCAGTGGAACCTCTCACTTCTTAATGGACTGGGACAAAGTCCTCATGGCAAAAAGCCATGATAACACACCACAGACTGCAGTGGCAGGAAGCCAGGGGTAACCTCAGACAGGTGATGGGGCCCACCTTGCTGTGGCGCCCCTGGCATTCCTGGCAGTTTTTTTGGGCTGAATGGCATCTGATGACTGAAGGAGTCAGTCATTGACTCTCCCTAGTTTACTCATCGCTGGACACTGAGGAGTCAAACACTACTAGTGTCAGTACTATGAATAGGGGTATGAATAGGGGTCAATAATACGTCAAACTATCAATGGATCACAATAGCCAATGTGACAATGCAATGCTATCGATAGTAAAGTTAATTATATCGTTGATAGTACACAGAAATATCAACAGTAACGACAGTTTATCGACCTAACATCAACAATTGTTCATCAGAGAAGCTTCATTCATGAATTCACTAATTACGAATCAACTAGTGACAAATTTTTCCTGTAACCTTATTTTCATGCATCGGCTAGACGACGGTGCAGTGATTTGATGGTGCCAGCAACTAATTACGGTTCGAGACTGCTTTCCTGGCGATATGCTATTTCATGATACTATTGCTACACTATCGCAAGTCATGAAAATATTGCAATAGTATTGCTATAGCAATACAGCTACAGTAACATTATCAGCAAAGTAAAACTGGGTGACCCAGTAAACCATCCCTGACAGTAGCCCATAACTCGGAACACCTTGTACTCCATCCTTCCAGACAGTGGCTGGCCTGAAGCCATACAGAGCCCCTAAAACCACAGCCAATCACCAAGAGACCCCTAAATCCCTAGCCAATCTGTGGCAGCCCCCTAAATCCTCAGACATTCCATGCTGTTTCCCAAGTGTCCAGCCAGTTTGTGGCAGCCTAGACTGTCTATCATCTATGTCAGGCCCCCACCCCTAGTCAGTTTGTGAGAGCCCTCAAGTTAGTCAGCCCCAAACCCCTGCCAGTCTGAGAGCACCTCAACCCCAAGTCAATATATGCCAAACCCCAAGCTCCCTAACAAGTCGGTGGCAGTAATCACTCATCTATGGCAGCCCATAGCAACACTACTTAATCCTATTTTAAAGAACCAACTGGATACACTTACACAGTCATCCTGAAAACTCACAATGTATATAAAAGGCAAAACATGTATATGAAAAAAAATCTACCCATACCAATAAACCTATTTTTTCACGAGTCGACGAATTTGCCTTTGTAGAAACGGGGAGAAATCAATTACTCTTTGTGCCTTCATTTCAATCAAGCATTCTCCCTACTGTTTCCTCCAGGGACACGCGTAATTGTTTCTGTGCTGTTTACCAATGTAATTGAATGCGCAATGATAAAACAATGATGCAAATAGGATATAAAATGTTAAGAATATGTTCATTAATTAGTAGCGGTTATAAATAACTTAACAATGCCTTGCATAATTTGATGTCACAGTGACATCTAGTGCCTGCAAAAAACACTGTAGTTAACGACTTTGTTATTCCCAATCAATGCACGACTATATCCTTATTGTTCCTTGACATACAAGTATTTTAGTTTCACTCAGACTCTTTTATGTTGACCAATTAGCATATATAACGCTTTCAAATAGTTAATTATAAATAACAGATAATATTCAACCTCTATGATGGCAAATCAAATAAAGCTATTATTATTAAAAACACAAACTTAAATAATTGCAGTAATCACCCTTTAGAGCTAAATCCATATTAAATGCAAATTATACACATTACATAAGAGTTTATAATAATGACATCACAATAACTACTCATGGCATTATGCAATCTCGCGCCCACACACACATATGTATATAAATAAACTTCTGCCACCTTTTAGACACCACAATTGCCCCCTAATTCACCCCTATAATGCATGGGATCACTTACCAACCCCATCACCAACTACTTAAATTCAAATACAAATTACACACTAGAAAGTACCCCAGGTAACACCAGACTGCCCAGCCATATAGTGGGGGAAATGAGGCAGGTAAACTGCAAACATTTCCTGCTTTTAATGTCTAATTACCCCAGGACAGCTCAAGCTGCTATCTCACCCCCTTCATTTACCACTAACAAAGGCTCTGAGCTGGACACCCCATGTTCAAAGCTGTGGCCTGTAGCAGCTATCATTGATACAGTTACTGATATGTGGTGAATAAATGGGAAGGGCTGGACTTGATAAGTCTCAAAGAGGCAACCATTAAGTTGCTTGGATGTCACTTTGATGTTGAGTCCTACTTGAAAATCTGTCACCCACGTTTTGTGGATTTTACTGCAAGATTATTGCTATTATGATTGAAATAGACAGAGATTGGACATTCTTCACTGATAAAACTTGTAGCCGTGTGACACTGGATTATCTTGTGGCACCGAATTACTTTGTGGCACCGGTGCGAAGGTACAAATGTGCACTTTTATTTAATTTAATTTATTACTAATTATTAATAACCTAACAACTGATGGGGGGCTGTAGAGCAAAGCTGGTTGACAGAGGATGGTGAAATTTTGCAATATATGCAACATTTTAAAAACAGTTTTAAAGCTTTTAATCTGTAATTTAATGCTATATGTACATGCTAAACTTTTGTTGGGAATTTTGTGTTTATTTGACTTAAAATGGATTAGTCGTGCAATGTATGATGATCCGCAAATCAACAAAACTAGATTCACATATTAATTCTGTGTATTCGATTCGCGGATTGGAATATTCATTTTGTGTTTTACGTTTGCGTATTCATTCACATTGCCTGTTAAAAACAGTTTCGAGAAACCGTAGCATTAACAAGAAACCTTCGTACACCAAAGGTTTCAAATGTGCTTGTGCCAAGAAAAAGAGGCTGTATAAAGCATTTGTTACATCTAGATCTGCTGAAGTTGAGCATAAATACAAAACTTGTACAAATACAAAACAAATTAACACCTACATTAAGACTCACTTAAAACAACACTACAACACATTGTTAGAGAAACAGAGAAATAATGTTAAAGGTACTTGGAAAATATTGAACTGTGTAATCAACAAACAATTCAACACGCCAACATATCCTGAATCTTTTATGAAGAATAACAAAAAAATTTCACACAAGAAAGACATAGCAAATAGATTTAATTTTTTTCAAATGTTGGCCCAAATCTGGCAAAATATATTTTATTACCTGAAAAGAATGTATCTATTTATGACTACTTGGGAAAAGGACTGGAAAGTAGTATGTTCATAAGTCTTGTTACGGATCTACATGATTAGAACTGTTCAACATACAAAATAAAATGTTTACAGATTGTAGTGACATTAACATGAAAAAAAAAATATTTTTTTATTATAAAACTATTTAGTCACATTTGCAATGCATCCTTTCAAATGGATGTTTACAAATTACTTACCTATCTCATTATTTTTTTTATGCTTTGTTGGAATTGGTTGAAAAAATTACAAATGCGCTAGATAATAAAAAGTATGCTACTTGAGTATTTGTTGACCTAAAGAAAGCTTCTGACACTGTTGAGCATGACATATTATCGAAAAATTTAATTTTTATGGTGTGCATGGTATAGCACATCAATGGATTGTGAGTTATTTGAAAAATAGAAAACAATTTGTTCTGTATAAAAATTGTGATTCAGAAATACTAAATGTATGTTGTGGTGTTCCTCAACGTTCCATTTTAGGACCAAAGCTTTTTATCATCTACATCAATGACATTTGTAACGTTTCGAAAGTATTTAAGTGCATTTTATTTGCTGATGACACAAACATATGAAAAATATGAGTTTATCAATTACAGTAAAATTCTGGAAGTCTCTTGATAGCTTTAGATTTTTTTGTCAGAATGTTCATCTCTTAAAAAAAAATTATAAAGCTAAAATGTTGAATAGTTATGTATCCGATATGTAACTATTTATGGTCAAAAAAATTACTGGGATTAGGATTATATTACTTTCAATCTAAACTTATTGATGTGGTTTTCTTTAAATTAACTGTGCAAATTCAAATTGGCTTGGAACATAAATCAAATTACTACACTTCACGTTCGGCCGGCCATGAATGGACAGAAAAATTATGTTTGATGTAACTTGTTTTGAAAAGAAAACATCTGTCACATGCATACAATCGTATAAAATTGAGCCTTGCAAATTAACTGCAGAGCAGCTTTAATGAAGACTCTAGGCTTGTCTATTTCCTAGAAATTTAATATACTAATCTCTTCTAACAAGACCAACCATGAACCCGATCCAATCCATCTTACAAAACCAAAAAATCTGACATTAACATAATTAACTGATTAATAATTAATGAGGCATAAGCAAGAATTCATGTGACCTCTCTAGGTGCTTTGAGTACCTGCTCAACTGGGAAAACAAAAGTCCCCAGTGAACTGTATGAAACTCCTGCAATAGCTCATTGGAAACAAGAATAAATCACTATTGTACAAAATGCCTTTGTCAAAGCTCCAAAATGTTTTTATGTAGCAAAATCAGGATTTACTTCAAGCACAGTTTCATAGCAAGAAAATATATATATATATATATATGTGACTAACTTATGATTTAGAACAGGTCATAAAAGATTAATTAATTACAACTGACTGCACAGTGACGGTGCAAGAATTGTTTGCGGATAATGAGTTTTTCCAGAAAAGACTTTCACCTTCACCACTACTAATTTGACAGCAGCACACTACACTTTCACCTTCACCACTACTAACTTGACAGCAGCACAAAAGACTTTCACCTTCACCACTACTAACTTGACAGCAGCACACTACACTTTCACCTTCACCACTACTAACTTGACAGCAGCACAAAAGACTTTCACCTTCACCACTACTAACTTGACAGCAGCACAAAAGACTTTCACCTTCACCACTACTAACTTGACAGCAGCACAATACACTTTCACCTTCACCACTACTAACTTGACAGCAGCACACTACACTTTCACCTTCACCACTACTAACTTGACAGCAGCACAAAAGACTTTCACCTTCACCACTACTAACTTGACAGCAGCACAAAACACTTTCACCTTCACCACTACTAACTTGACAGCAGCACAATACACTTTCACCTTCACCACTACTAACTTGACAGCAGCACAAAAGACTTTCACCTTCACCACTACTAACTTGACAGCAGCACAAAAGACTTTCACCTTCACCACTACTAACTTGATAGCAGCACAAAACACTTTCACCTTCACCACTACTTACTTGACAGCAGCACAATACACTTTCACCTTCACCACTACTAACTTGACAGCAGCACAACAGACTTTCACCTTCACCACTACTAACTTGACAGCAGCACAAAACACTTTCACCTTCACCACTACTAACTTGACAGCAGCACAATACACTTTCACCTTCACCACTACTAACTTGACAGCAGCACAAAACACTTTCACCTTCACCACTACTAACTTGACAGCAGCACAAAACACTTTCACCTTCACCACTACTAACTTGACAGCAGCACAAAACACTTTCACCTTCACCACTACTAACTTGACAGCAGCACAATACACTTTCACCTTCACCACTACTAACTTGACAGCAGCACAAAAGACTTTCACCTTCACCACTACTAACTTGACAGCAGCACAAAACACTTTCACCTTCACCACTACTAACTTGACAGCAGCACAATACACTTTCACCTTCACCACTACTAACTTGACAGCAGCACAAAACACTTTCACCTTCACCACTACTAACTTGACAGCAGCACACTACACTTTCACCTTCACCACTACTAACTTGATAGCAGCACAAAACACTTTCACCTTCACCACTACTAACTTGACAGCAGCACAAAACACTTTCACCTTCACCACTACTAACTTGACAGCAGCACACTACACTTTCACCTTCACCACTACTAACTTGATAGCAGCACAAAACACTTTCACCTTCACCACTACTAACTTGACAGCAGCACAATACACTTTCACCTTCACCACTACTAACTTGACAGCAGCACAAAACACTTTCACCTTCACCACTACTAACTTGATAGCAGCACAAAACACTTTCACCTTCACCACTACTAACTTGACAGCAGCACAAAACACTTTCACCTTCACCACTACTAACTTGACAGCAGCACAACACACTTTTACCTTCACCACTACTGACTTGATAGCAGCACAAAACACTTTTACCTTCACCACTACTAACTTGACAGCAGCAAAAAACACTTTCACCTTTACCAGTATACTAACTTGATAGCAGCACAAAACACTTTCACCTTCACCACTACTAACTTGATATCAGCATAAAACACTTTCACCTTCACCAGTATACTAACTTGATAGCAGCACAAAATACTTTCACCTTCACCACTACTAACTTGACAGCAGCACAAAACACTTTCACCTTCACCACTACTAATTTGATAGCAGCACAAAACACTTTTACCTTCACCACTACTAACTTGACAGCAGCACAAAACACTTTCACCTTCACCACTACTAACTTGACAGCAGCACAAAACACTTTCACCTTCACCAGTATACTAACTTGATAGCAGCACAAAACACTTTCACCTTCACCACTACTAACTTGACATCAGCACAATACACTTTCACCTTCACCACTACTAACTTGATAGCAGCACAAAACACTTTCACCTTCACCACTACTAACTTGACAGCAGCACAAAACACTTTCACCTTCACCAGTATACTAACTTGACAGCAGCACAAAACACTTTCACCTTCACCACTACTAACTTGACAGCAGCACAAAACACTTTCACCTTCACCAGTATACTAACTTGACAGCAGCACAAAACACTTTCACCTTCACCAGTATACTAACTTGATAGCAGCACAAAACACTTTCACCTTCACCACTACTAACTTGACAGCAGCACAAAACACTTTCACCTTCACCAGTATACTAACTCGATAGCAGCACAAAACACTTTCACCTTCACCACTACTAACTTGACATCAGCACAATACACTTTCACCTTCACCACTACTAACTTCATAGCAGCACAAAACACTTTCACCTTCACAACTACTAACTTGACAGCAGCACAAAACACTTTCACCTTCACCAGTATACTAACTTGACAGCAGCACAAAAGACTTTCACCTTCACCACTACTAACTTGACAGCAGCACAAAACACTTTCACCTTCACCAGTATACTAACTTGACAGCAGCACAAAACACTTTCACCTTCACCACTACTAACTTGATAGCAGCACAAAACACTTTCGCCTTCACCACTACTAACTTGACAGCAGCACAAAACACTTTCACCTTCACCACTACAAACTTGATAGTTACACAAAACACTTTCACCTTCACCACTACTAACTTGACAGCAGCACAAAACACTTTCACCTTCACCACTACTAACTTGACAGCAGCACAAAACACTTTTACTTTCACCACTACTAATTTGACAGCAGCACAAAACACTTTCACCTTCACCACTACTAATTTGATAGCAGCACAAAACCATTAACACCATTTTTATTGGCATTTAACGCATTTTGAAAATACATGCTTCATATAGTTTGTTTTGTATCTATTTAGTATTTCAAGTTAAAAATACAAATAACTGTATACTCGGTAGGCCTAAGTATAACTGCAACTGGTTCTAAAATATGTGATTAAAAATAGTCATAACTTAGAATTCTGTTAATTTTCACATACTGATATTCCAGTTGGAAATTTGCCTGATCTATGTAATTTTGTCCCAAATTCAATATTTTGCATTTCAGTTAACACAATCATAACATCAATATAACGACCACAAGCTTTTGTCATATTACCATGTCCAATATATCACTCATTCGGTAGTTATTATTAATTAACCAGATAACATTTGCGCGGCAGCAGGTAAATAAACTTGCACTCGAAGTTGTATCATCATCACTTATTAATTGGATTATTATTTTTAGCACTAATTCTAATTCTCTCAGTGACAACAGTGCAACATAGGTCACTGAATGTTGGGTTTTAGACCCAATTCTAAGAACTGTCAAATTGATTGAGAAACAGTTGAATGGGTCACAAATTTTTAGCACTAATTCTAATTCTCTCAGTGACAACAGTGCAACATAGGTCACTGAATGTTGGGTTTTAGACCCAATTCTAAGAACTGTCAAATTGATTGAGAAACAGTTGAATGGGTCACAAATTATACAATGGGAAACATGCAGTAGTAGAAACGAATTAGATCAGACCTATTCCCCCCCAAAAAAAACTTTAGTTTCCATATTTTAGCAATCAAAAAACCTAGAAAAAAAACAGTCTCACGGATTCGTGATTTTCGAATCCTGATATTGGGTAAGAAATTATTCCCTCTAGAACAAATTCTAAATGTATAATGCTACCATAATTATAAAACAACACATTATGCTTCTCAGTGACACTGAAACATTTTAAAGATTTATACATTTTTAGGATGTTGAAATTCAATAAAGCTAGTTTTTTTTTAGCAAAATGTACTCCTCTTTTCTGTTACTTTTTCCTGCTCTCTTTCACAACAAAAGGTGTACTTTTTTCCGTTACTTCTTTCATGTTACTTTCTTTCATGTTACTTCTTTCATGTTACTTTCTTTCCGTTTACTGCAACTTTGTGACTTTTTCCCTGCTATTTTTTTACTTTACCTCCTACAAATTTGTTTTATGTCAACACATCCATCGAGACAAAAACACTGGCAGCACAACCTGCTGTGCTTACTAATAAAACTTATACTTATGGCAGCGACCTGGGTAAGTGGCAGATGACAGTTTTAAGGGCTGTCACTTGTCACCCCCACAACACTTGGCAGGGTAGGGTGTCCCAGCCATGGCTCAAGGGTGCCACTTGGCTGTTTTCTCTGTGTTTGGCCCAGATCATGTTTTATACAAATTCCTACAGACCATAATATCCTGAAGACCAAAAAAAGTTAAAAGTCGAAAGAATACCACAATTCAGTGCACGGTACCATGATTCCAGTGCATGTTATGTGGAAGTGTTATACATATTGTGCATTTTAAGGCTTACTAAAGTTTGTTTACTGTCATAGTTATTGATTTGGTATCTAACATTTTGCTTTTTTATTTTGTAATGAACGCTTCAATTTTATTTTTATTTTTTTTAACACTTATAATAGCTTACCAAGTTGAATTGAATAAAATGTAGCACTACTGGTAAAGTCCCCATGTACCATACCGATTGTAGGTTTGTAGTCCTGTGGGCGTTTGTCCTGAGGGCTTTTGTTTGTGAGGGCTTATGTCCATACCTCCGAACATAACCTCTTCCAGATAAACCCCCTCTTAACAAAACCAGACTTTTAATATAACTATGGACACAAACTTCTAAATTGTCTCTAAGACAGACAAAATCCAGTGGTTAAACAAATTCACAGTTTATGTCTACCTGAAACCGTGTTTATATTTATAGAAAATGTACCCTTGTGTAGAGCAATAACAAATTTAAGCATTTTTTGAAGAAAGTAGAAAATTTGTTCTCCAAACAAACTAACAGTTAAATGAGACAACCTGTATAATGGAACAAGTTAAAAAAGATTGATTAATATAATTGGTTATCCATTTTCATTTCACCATAAATTGAGGGGATTTTGTCCATATTTATATTAAATGGAGAGGGTTATGCCCAGAGGGGATTATGTCCAGAGGGGGTTTTATCTGTCTACTTTTTTCATGTTATTTTCTTTCCATTCGGTACCGTACTGTTGGGGTATTCCGATACGTCATAGTGGTACAAAGTTACCTTGTTATGTGGCTTGAACTTAGTAAGAAACTAGTCCAACATATGAGTAAAGAACACCCATTTTTTACAAACGTAAAATAAGCCTATTTTAATAGAAAATCCATTCTCCATTTTACGCTGCCATTCACATGCACAATCATTACACATATTATGGCTGCGATTTGACCTTGATGTCGACATATTTGTGGGTGACCTATAGCAGAAGTCTGACCACAGAGTGGACAGTCTTCAAAGTGTGCCTTGACAGCTAGGAAAACACAATATCCATACGAAACAGCAGAGCCCTGTCAAGTCCAGCTGCCTTCAAGGAGAATCAAATAAAACCACTGAACAGAGGAGCACAGTCAAAGGGGCTGCCTCTCAAGTTACCCTTTACCCCTTTATGGCAAGGGAAGCTTCAATGGACTCACATCTCATGTTACCCCTCAGCATTTTCCTTTCCGGTGTCACCAAAGTGTGGATGACAGTGGCCAAGTGGCAGTGACAAGCAGTCACAGTCCATAGACAATCACCTTTCAGTGTCAGACATGTCAAGATGGCTTTGTCAGCAGTAGACCAGTCTAATTCTCAGACACCTCCAGACACAGCATTGTCACCATTGTCACCAACAATGTGACAACTGATGACAATGCGAATAGATACACGAGCGCACTGGAAGGATGGACTGAATGCCAGTGTTTACCTTCAATCACACCTAGGTTAACTCACCTCACAGGTGAAAATTAAAGCTTCACGTTTCATTAACTGCAGATAGGTTCATGCTGATGCACTTAAAACGGCAACATTAGAAGTTTTTCCCTTACGGGCAAAGGAATGATTCGTCATTAAATTTCAAGAAGTGCAGGACGTATTTGCGGTTCCGTCAGTGATTGTCCGTGTCAGCGAATGCTTAAAAAGATTAACAAAAAGTACTCAGTTGTGTTCATTACCATGCACTCTTTGAAAAACAAAAACTCCTGGATTAAATGTCAAGACATAGAAGGGGTGTCTGTCACTGTCTGAAGGTTCCAATGTATTGTGGTTGAGGCAAGGAATTCCAACATCCTGCTATCCTTTGCACCCCATAAGGCTGAAGGGCAATATGGAGAAAAACAAAATTTCTGTTTAAAATTTTTTTTACTCCTTGTCACATCCAACAAGGTGTGTGTGTGTGTGTGTGTGTGTGTGTGTGTGTGTGTGTGTAAATAAATAAAAAAATATATATCCAACCAGACAGACAGTAGGGTAATTTGCTATATAAATGTTTAGTACTGTATGTCCTATTTGGCCACATGTCTGGAGGTTTTTTGTCTGGTGGCCTTTTGTCCGCTAGGTGTCAGAATTGGGTAGAATACACTTTAGGGCCCAAAAATACACATGCAAGTACAAATATAATTAATAAAAAAATATTAAATATGATCATTTAAATTTAACATACATAAGGCTAAATTCAAATACGCTATATCAGAAGAGCTAAATGTGCAATACAAAATGTCAGTTACAAATATTGCATTATTTTAGTATTATATGTTTAATCAGTGTCTGAAAAATGTTGTAGCAAAAAAATTAACTGGCCCAGATTTATTTTTTAACTGGCCCAGTTCTATTTTGTTAGTTTGAACTGGCCCCACAAAAATGTATTAACCATAAATGTATGTAATAAAGCAAACTTTTTGTGCATAAAAACTAAAACAGACACTGCTTTAAATTAGATAAATAATAATTTAATAAATATAAACTATGCCAAATATCGTTGTTTATTTCTTATAACTAGAAGATGCACTGCCAGTGGCCACTTCCCTGGGCCTGCGCCTGGTATTCCATTCTCAATTCACTACAAATCGAAGCCTCCAAATTCACAGCCACATATCACATTAATCAGAAAATCTTGGCACATTATTGTCAATCGGATTGTCTGCCACCTTAGTATCACCAGTATGAAATAAATTGGCATAACGTCCTTCAAACATTGTCGGACTCCACGATTCTCGCAACTTTGTTTGGCATCTTTGCTTTGGTGTATCCCTGGAATTCCCCACGATATTGACATAATTAAATGTGAATCATCCAATAGGTATCCATGTTACAAATGCAAGGGGATTTGTCACTGGCAAGGAAGAAGTAGTTTGTCACATTCGTATTTTATATCGAATTAGCATAGATTAGTAAGTACTGTAATGTGGATCACTAATACAGTCCGCCCCAGCTGTGGCTGCCGGATGAATCGGCGGGGTAGGGTTAATAACTTGCGCAATTTGTCTAACTGAATCGGCAGGAAGCAAATTGAATTGGTGGCTGCCGCCAACAAAACAGCCTTAATTTCGAATACTGGTTTCATATAAAGTTTTATTTGTGAAATAAATTTACAAAAAGCAGATTAGGTTAGGTAGGTATGCATTTATCAATATTTTTTATCCCAAAATGTGTATGTTCGAACAGGCTTCTCAAAATAGGTACAGGCTTCTTGAAAACAATCCAAAACAAATAGGTAAGGTCAGCATGTTTAAAAATAGAACTATTTGGCCCCAAATCTGGTGCATGTCAGTCAAGATAATCCTGGTATATCTTACCACCTGGAAAAACGTGTATTTGAAATACAGCCAAATCACATATTTTACTGTGTATTTTGTTTCTGTATCTTTCCGCTTGAACTATGTAATCCAAAGAATCAATAACACTCCCCTAAAGTGAGTCAGACGACACTCATTGTTGTAATGGATAAACTGTTTTAATTTGTGGACACTTTCCTTGAATGATTTAACAAGGTTGCCATCCCAAACAACAAGTTCCAAATAGCAAGTGAACAAGGAAGCCATTGGTTTATCAATGAACACTGCTTAATTAGGCATTTAATTAGCAGGATGACCAGTGGCTAGCAGCATATGCAGTGACCAGCAAATATATTAACATTTGTCTGTGTCAGCTGAGTTTATATAATAATAACAGAAACTTCAATAATAACATGTACTTCAGTTCAAAATTATTGATCTAAAGATAGGTCGTTTGGTGGAAGTAGGCCCCGTTTTTGCTTAGTAATCAGGCGTACCAGAATTAATAAAAAAAATGGGTAGGTTTTTATATTTTTACCCTAGAGTGACTGAATCATTATCAATTGAAATAATGAGCTGTAACCATCGCACGCACACCTTTCACTGCTCATACTCACACTGATACTTAAAGTAAGCTGTCTATTTGCATTTCGCAATGTAAGAAAAAGGGGTATGTGTATATCACCAAGCTTACGTGACCCCCATCTAATATGCACACATGTATATAACCCTATCTGGGTTGTTAGCATTTTTGTGGCAACAGAGGTACCTCGCCTGAACATCCACAACTACAGACCACCCACTACATCAATTTTGTTCCGAGTCAAAAATAATGACTCAATGCAGGGATGTTTTCGCAACATACAAACTTCAAAGTGGTCGTCTACCTCTCCGATTACATATTACGCTTGTGGGCTGAGATATCAATGAGAACCAGAATAAGAAATACAACAGGTAGTTTTGTCAGTAAAAAACAGGTAGTCTTATTGAACTGGATAACGTACAGTGCATGAATGGCCTGCCCCCCATGCCTGTCAATTGTTGCTGTCAACACGTTAGTGTGTCCTAACCCACACAGGTCAGTTATTCGATTCGTTGTCGCATCACAGGTTATCATTGGTATACATGTGAGGAGTGCACCACAGTGCTCCCACAATGCACCTGGCGAGACGCCCAGCTACGTTGAGCATGACTCATGTACAATTCCTGGAGAAAAACATGCGCATCGACTACACTGACACAACAACAGATGGCAGCACGCATGACGTGTTCTCCTGGACAGGGCCTTGGCTCAGTTACAACACAGTCTCATTAAGTACATTACAAGGCCCACAAATATACAATTGCAATTACACAGACTACCCACAAATTATCCACAAAGTCATCATGATTAAAGTGCTTTGTTTGTAATTGTTTTTAGGTGTTGGTTATAATGAATACAACATAATAATAATTACACCACTTGATAGTGTAATCGATTACATAGGCAATGAACAATGAATTATACATACAGTGGCATTTCTGATGAAAAATTTCAATATTAAGTGTAAATTATTATTATATGTAATTTTATCTACAACTGTAACTGAGCACAGGTCTGGAAGTTACACAAGAAAACTGAACGAGTTTCCCTTTCATTAGAGCGTTCAGTCTTCCAGGGGTTCAGAGGATTTGGAGTAATCTATCAAGATGCAAACCTACTACAATCTTTCAACACATGCAAGATACTGCAACATTGTGATGAGCCTAAATGAGTGTTTCGGTCATATAAAAATGTGCATTTCATCTTTAGGTGTTGTTGCAGAAGTTCTCAAAGTCCAAAAAATGCAGTGTTTATTATTAGTTCAGACCACCACTCACCCCTCAGTGCATAGTGCCGGACATAAGATAACACACACATGGCCAATTAAAAAGCATTAATCTGTCCCCAGAAGCGTTATGACAATCAAACCACCACCTATCAATGCGCAATGCTGTTTTTTACTTTGAGTATTTATGCGACCCCCCCTTAGGTGTTCTCAATCAGATTTGTGAAAAAACGCTACTTACTATTTCGTCCACTCTTGTGCCTGTGCGCCGTCTCCACAGCAACCAGGAGCACCGTCATGGCAACGAAGACAACAACATTTGCATGCATTGTGTTCACATTCCAACACAGTTACACCTGAAAGAAAATGAATGACAAGTTTAAATTAAATGACAACCATTAATATGATCATACAGTTGATTATTAGTAGCACACATTAGTAAAAGAACATCTCTTCTAAAATTGCTGCATTACATATATTATTGCCTGATGTAAATAATATCATACAGTTTATCCTTTTCAATTTTTTTCTCAAAACATTACAAGTTATTTCTATCGTACAAAATTAATTTCACCGTAACTTGTTAAGCTACTTTCGTACAGACAGCGAGACACTTTTTCCACAAAGAATTCCTACATCACATTTTATCATCATCGTCCCCATTTTCACTGAATACTTTTCTAAAAACTTCTGTTTGCTAGATTTAACGTTTGTGAAAAAAAAACATCCAGGTACACAAATTTAACAAGATTTGCCATCCAAGCCAAAGGCCCAGATGGCAAGTGGACAAGGAAGCCATTGGCTTATCGAGAGTCCAACAATGTTCACCTACTTATAACCCGCCCTCCTGTTCTGGAATCTTTTTAGTTGCTCTCCTTTGTATGCGTTCAAGCGTATCTATATCCTTCTTACGATATGGTCTCCATGCTTGTATACAGTATTCTAAATGAGGTCTAACTATTGCTTTATAAAGAGGTATAATTAACTTTTTTCCCTTGTATGTTATGTTTCTTCTAATCAATCCAAGAATTTGATTACCCTTTGAAGCTGCAATACCACACTGCTCTGAAACTTTCATATCAGCGCTTATTGTAACTCCTAAGTCCTTTTCTTTTACAGTAGTACCAATAACAGTAGATCCCATTTTATAGTTTACAAATACAGGCTTTTGTTTTATAAATACAAATACAGGCTTTTGTTTTATAAATACAAATACAGGCTTTTGTTTTATAAATATCACACATACATCAAGATGATGAGTCGTCACTGAAGTCTTACATTTATGCCACAAAATGTTAATCATAATAACATTTTCAAATAACATGTAAATAAATTGTCAGCCAGACATTTTATTGAACGATGTCCATCTCATCCACCTTTGCCTTTTTTGGTGAATTTTCACCAGACCTGGTAAAAACTAATTCTACACATTTTCACCAAAACTAAACAACAATAGATAAATTTTTTTTATTATTATTCTGAAACGAGACGAGTTAAAAAAATCAAATTGAGAAAATAATTACCAATTATTAAAGTTAACAAATTTAATGTTTCTATTTTATCTACAAAAAAATATTTTTCTTGTCAGGACCTAAATACAAAGATTATTAGTGCACTACAAATGCATTATGTAAATATGTTCTGTCCAAATTTGAACGAAACATTTATCAGATGTTTTGAAGGTTAGTTGGGACATTAATGCAGTATATCAACAACTTTACAGTGCATCATTTATGAGGGACAGGAAACGTGTGACTGGCCAATGTTATTTCACACCTGCAGGTGTCTCTACATTTGATCACTAATTTTCAGGTGTAGTAAACAATCCTCCCACCAGGAAGGGGTCTACTGATCTAACTTATTACACTTACTTATAAATTTGGGGCTCTCGAGGATTTTAGCACAATAGAAGTATTTTTTATATTATTACTATTATAATACATTAAGGCTTATGTCATCCCATCCTTAACACAAGTGTTTAAAATTCTAGAAAATGGTACGCCACAATGTGTAAACACATTAAAGTATAGAACAAAGTTTCAAAACCAGTTCATATAACCCCGTTTCCCAGTGGTGTGTAGACAAAAAATGTTATTGTATTGCTGGGAATATTAACTCATCATTTGTTTGTCTGTTTGTTCGTATGTTCATATGTTCATTCGTTCATTCTATGATCATCATAGATATAATACCAAATAACAAAGGTTGCGCTAACCATTTGCATGAAGGGGAACTGTACACAAAGAAGTCAAACACAACAAACCGGTGGGAATGCCCCAAAAAGGAAACATTTTATGCGGTCTCTAGATAATTATATTTAATATTGGAAAAATAATATTCTTTTAATGCTAATGTATGTTACAGTAAACTGTTTTATCAGCCATTCAAACGTCTGAAAATGTTTACAGGAAACGTAGTGCTGTCATTGCTTGTTATTAAGCACTAACACTCAGTCAATATATGGTAGACTTCTTCTCCTCTCATTCTCAAATTTTGTATAGAGAATCTGTACCAATATCTACATTTTCAGTAAATTTCAGAAACAGCTTGAAAACTTCTCAAGTTAGTGGCACCTGAAAGCAGGTAAAAAATAATGGGTAACATTTTGGGCGCTCATCTCTTCTTCACATTATACTAGGGCATTACAGCGACAATTTGCATGTAAATACTTAGTTCTTTTGTACAAGTGATCAAGAACAAGTGACTAATACAAGTGACTAAGTACAAGTGATCAAGTACAAGTGATCAAGTACAAGTGATCAAATACAAGTGGTCAAGTACAAGTGGTCCAGTACAAGTGGTCCAGTACAAGTGGTCCAGTACAAGTGATCAAGTACAAGTGGTCAAGCACAAGTGGCCAAGCACAAGTGATCAAGTACAAGTGGTCCAGTACAAGTGATCAAGTACAAGTGGCCAAGTACAAGTGATCAAGTACAAGTGATCAAGTACAAGTGATCAAGTACAAGTGGTCTAGTACAAGTGATCAAGTACAAGTGATCAAGTACAAGTGATCAAGTACAAGTGATCAAGTACAAGTGATCAAGTACAAGTGATCAAGTACAAGTGATCAAGTACAAGTGATCAAATACAAGTGATCAAGTACAAGTGGTCTAGTACAAGTGATCAAGTACAAGTGATCATGTGCAAGTGATCAAGTACAAGTGGTCAAGTACAAGTGGCCAAGTACAAGTGATCAAGTACAAGTGATCAAATACAAGTGATCAAGTACAAGTGGTCTAGTACAAGTGATCAAGTACAAGTGATCATGTGCAAGTGATCAAGTACAAGTGGTCAAGTACAAGTGGCCAAGTACAAGTGATCAAGCACAAGTGATCATGTGCAAGTGATCAAGTACAAGTGGTCAAGTACAAGTGGCCAAGTACAAGTGATCAAGTACAAGTGGTCCAGTACAAGTGATCAGGTACAAGTGGTCCAGTACAAGTGGTCAAGTACAAGTGGTCTAGTACAAGTGGTCAAGTACAAGTGATCAAGTACAAGTGATCAAGTACAAGTGGTCCAGTACAAGTGGTCCAGTACAAGTGATACAGTACAAGTGACTAAGTACAAGTGATCAAGTACAAGTGATCAAATACAAGTGATCAAGTACAAGTGATAAAGTACAAGTGGTCCAGTACAAGTGATCAGGTACAAGTGGTCCAGTACAAGTGGTCAAGTACAAGTGATCAAGTACAAGTGATCAAGTACAAGTGGTCTAGTACAAGTGGTCAAGTACAAGTGGTCAAGTACAAGTGATCAAGTACAAGTGGTCCAGTACAAGTGATTAAGTACAAGTGGTCATGTGCAAGTGATCAAGTACAAGTGGTCAAGTACAAGTGATCAAGTACAAGTGATCAAGTACAAGTGGTCCAGTACAAGTGATCAGGTACAAGTGGTCCAGTACAAGTGGTCAAGTACAAGTGATCAAGTACAAGTGATCAAGTACAAGTGGTCTAGTACAAGTGGTCAAGTACAAGTGATCAAGTACAAGTGATCAAGTACAAGTGATCAAGTACAAGTGGTACAGTACAAGTGGTCAAGTACAAGTGGTCA
This sequence comes from Lamellibrachia satsuma, assembly GCA_033239005.1. Lineage (NCBI taxonomy): Eukaryota > Metazoa > Annelida > Polychaeta > Sabellida > Siboglinidae > Lamellibrachia > Lamellibrachia satsuma. The sequence continues at coordinate 6,613,952 of BSQZ01000029.1, read as the reverse complement.
AGTACAAGTGATCAAGTACAAGTGATCAAGTACAAGTGGTCAAGTACAAGTGATCAAGTACAAGTGGTCAAGTACAAGTGGTCAAGTACAAGTGATCAAGTACAAGTGGTCAAGTACAAGTGGTCAAGTACAAGTGGTCAAGTACAAGTGATCATGTTTAAGTAAATTCTTATACATCAACTTTTTGACCATCGATTGATTTCACATAGAATGACCCAGGAACATATAGACACTAAAAGCTAATTCACAATATTGACAGTAAATAGATGAATTTGCAAATTTATTAATGTCATTTGACTAAAATAACTCATAAATAATATCTGGAAATTGTAATATTAACGTCTTCAAATTATTGCAATATCCAGTAAATTTTACAATATTCAACATAGAATTAGTGAAATTGCAATACAAATTTTTAACTATACATAATAACTGCGATTAATATATTTTGCAATCAGTACTTGGTAAGTATTATGTCTTTTGGGCTTTTGTCTGTTGGGCTTTTGTTGTCTGTTGGGCTTTTGTTGTTGGGGGGATCTGTCCATGGGGCTTTTGTCCAAAGGGGCTTTTGTCATGGAGTCATTTCCAGTGACTGATATAGTAATATTTATTTATACAGTGCAACATCCAATACAGTTCACAGTGCTTTACAGATAATCTGAATAAAATAATACATTGCGGTATAAAAATATTTTTAATATTATAGATAATATTATATACATTTCTTTTTTAGATAATCAAGAAGTGAATATAATCGTGAACCTAGGAAAGTTTATTAAAGTGGCAGCATGAAAAAAAATAATTTAGGTTGAATAGAATAAAATAATTTAGGTTGAATAATATAAAACAAATCAGTAAACTAAGGTAAAAATATCTAGAAGGCTAAACTGTTGCAGTGGTCAGTGAATTATATACGCCGCAGTAAACAGGAATTTTCAAGGCTGGCTTGAATGAGTTCAACAAAGTTTTCTAAGTTGTATTCCACGGCAGAGTTCCACAGCACAGCCACTGCTTGCATGAGTGTGCAGTCACCCTTGATATTAGAAGTATTTATTTCCTATGCGCCACACCCAACTACTTCTCGCCCATCTTCCATTGATGAGGCAGCAACAGACATAATGATGTTATTGACATACATTCTCAAGCAGGCAACTGGTGTAGGAAACGGAATATCCGCATGATGCATACATTTCCCAAAACCTTCAGGTAGCGAAAACAACCCCAGGGAAAACAGGCGTGGCTCGTTACCAGGTAAGAGAGGAAGTAATGGGAGATCTTGGCTTAGCTCCAGGAGTCAGGTTTATTACATCTACAGAGTGCTGTCTAATCTTTCAGTAGTACCATTTTGTTAGCACTGAGACACCCAAGGCAGAATGCAACTGAATTAAACCATATTGCAGTGTTTACAATGTTCATGATGTAATATGCCAATATAATATAACATGAATCTGTGCGACATTATTATACACTGTACACAAATATGTGGCAGTATTGTGTGATAATGTAAATGTACTACATAATATGTGTGATATCAAGCTCCATTGTATGAAATTATGCTGCTGCATTAAATAAAAATAATACTACACTATATGAAAATATGACAAAGAACATGGTAAAAATGTAATATATTTTCATGCACTCTTACAGGAAAATATGACAACGAACATGGGTAAAAATATGATATATTTTCATGCACTCTTACATGAAAATATAATAAAGAACATGGTAAAAATGTGATATTTTTGCACTCTTACATGAAAAAATGACAAAGAACATGGTAAAAAAAGTATGATATATTTTTATGCACTATTACATGAAAATATAACAAAGAACATAGTAAAACTGATGCTCTGGTCATGAAACATATTCAGACAATTAACAATCCTTGCTATTACAGCTGATGCAATGAGACCGGCACAAGGACATGCACAGGTCCGTGGGTTCAACGACTTTGTGATGGAAATTAAGTACACAAACTCTCATTGGGCCTGTTATTACTTTAGAGAATAACACATCTCAGACAGAATCCAACTCTCAGCAGGGACTTTATTAAAATGATGTCTCTGAAGATGCATGCTGTTAGCCGGGGTGTGAGATGCAATTATTTAAGTAATTTTTTTGCTGTAAATATATCATTCAAGTATTTTTTATATATCCCTGACTGTTGCCAATGTTATCATTACATCAAACCAGCGTTCACCAAGACTCACAGTTCATTGACTTAAAATGTCCTGCCAGTGTCCCTAATCCTTTCAATATAAAAAACACAATGGATTAAAACTCACAGTTCACTGACTTACAGTGTCCTGCCAGTGTCCCTAATCCTTTCAATATAAAAAACACAATGGATTAAAACTATAAAATGCTATTTTGCACAAATTCGTTGCATCTTTGGAACATAAATAAATTCAAGAACATTGTGATTATTACCAAGGGAATACACTTCAATTTGACAAAACATCAAAATTCCCTGACCTTTCGAAGAAAGAAAAGATGAAACTTAATTATTGCAGCGGAATATCAGGGATTTTTTTCTTTCTTCGAAAGGTCAGGGAATTTTGATGTTTATATATATATATATTATATACATATAACATATATACATACATTTTATATTTTTCTCCCAGATTTTTCCATGAACTACATGAAAATCCACAATGCACCACATACAGCAAGATATTTATATCTAGCTGAGATCTATATGCCTCAAGATCTTCAAAGTCAATTTAGTATTTACTTAGAACTATCCTTATACAGTATATATACATCTGAATGAAATCAGGGGCCCGCCAGAGTGTTATCGCAGTAACTTACCCGTATGTCTTTGACGTAATGCTCAATTACACCATGTCAGTATTACATGCACAATAAAAACTTGATGACCAGTAACCATCAAGGAACCCCAAGGAACGAACCGAACCGTTCTTGCTTCCTTACTCTTTATCCACGTTTATACACTGTTCCCCCATCCAGTGCTTGGATCAGATGTTCACTTCACACTGACTGGTAATGGTCACGCTTCACTGCACAAAAATCTAATTACTTGAGACATCCAGAAGCCATGTACAGCTTTCATGGAATCAACTTCTATGACATCAGAGGGAAACAATCTAACAGACAGAGGCTGAGTGAACTGACAGAGGGAAACAATCTAACAGACAGAGGCTGAGTGAACTGACAGGGAAACAATCTAACAGACAGAGGCTGAGTGAACTGACAGAGGGAAACAATCTAACAGACAGAGGCTGAGTGAACTGACAGAGGGAAACAATCTAACAGACAGAGGCTGAGTGAACTGACAGAGGGAAACAATCTAACAGGCAGAGGCTGAGTGAACTGACAATGGGAAACGACCTAACAGACAGAGGCTGAGTGAACTGACAGAGGGAAATGACCTAACAGGCTGAGGCTGAGTGAACTGACAGTGGGAAATAACGTAACAGGCAGAAGCTGAGTGAACTGACAGTGGGAAATGACCTAACAGGCTGAGGCTGAGTGAACTGACAGTGGGAAACGACCTAACAGGCAGAGGCTGAGTGAACTGACAGTGGGAAACGACCTAACAGGCAGAGGCTGAGTGAACTGACAGTGGGAAACGACCTAACAGGCTGAGGCTGAGTGAACTGACAGTGGGAAACGACCTAACAGGCTGAGGCTGAGTGAACTGACAGTGGGAAACGACCTAACAGGCAGAGGCTGAGTGAACTGACAGTGGGAAACGACCTAACAGGCAGAGGCTGAGTGAACTGACAGTGGGAAACGACCTAACCGGCTGAGGCTGAGTGAACTGACAGTGGGAAACGACCTAACAGACAGAGGCTGAGTGAACTGACAGAGGGAAACGACCTAACAGGCTGAGGCTGAGTGAACTGGAGGATGGCAAACGACCATGGATAGTGCCTAACCTAGTAACCATTTTCTGTAATGGGGCATTATGTCTCAAATCAACAAAAATAAGAAAATCTCATATATTTAATTCAACCAAAATTTGTACCCATTAATCCAGAAGTCAATATAACCACACATATCAAACCATAGGGCTGTAGTTCGAATAGCTATGACCATTTCAAATTTAGCGGATCCCGTCGCTTTTTGCTAATTTTCGGAAATCATGAAGATTTCTTGTTCTACTTCAAATACCAATAACTCCAAAAACTAGCTCAATTTTGCACATAAAAACACACAACTTCAATGGCAAATTGTGGGAGAACTAATATACAGATGTGAAACCACAGTATGTATGTTGCTATCTAAATGTAATGCAGGATAAGCATGCAAAATCTCAGAGTTCTAGTAAAAATAATTGTTTAGCTATTGGTATATGAAGTAGAACAAGAAATCTTCATGATTAACGAAAATTAGCAAGAAACAACAGGATCCGTCAAATTTGAAATGGTCATAACTATTCGAGCTACAGCCCTATGGTTTGATATGTGTGGTTATATTGACTTGTGGATTAATTGGTAACATTTTGGTTGAATTCAAAAATATGAATGTGTGTCTTGTTCTGAGACAGAATGTCCCTAATTCCAAATAAAATAAGACTGTTTTATCTATTTTGAGGCAGACATAAAATAACTAAAGTGCTAAAGTAATAAAATACAGACTATTACTTCATGACAAGACAAGACAATTACCTCATGACAGGACAAGAATTAATGTTAAAAAAAGATATCATATGCATTAAAAATATTTACAGTATCAATGTAAATCCTATTTAAATTGTAATCAGCAGAAAACAAACACATCAAGAATTTTTAGCTAATTATACATAGTATACTAGTCTTGTTCATGTATTATATTATAACAGAATATTAAAGGGTAGCTGCTTGTGGTAACTGCCCTAGCATCAGCTAGACCAAACCAGGTCTGGTAAATTAGGTTTGAGAAAATTAACACATCAGCGTATATTGGCCAAAACACCACAGGCCAAAACCACACAACACAATATTTACTTCTTGATCATATTACTTTTAACTGTTTAGATTGGAAATAACTTTATAGGGTTATTACTTACATTACACCAGTAGATTAAGTGTGCTTTCAAGTTTTACATAAGGGCCATTCCACGACGAAGTGGACAAGAACTCAACATTTAAATATCAATTATTTTATTAAATGCAATTTTTTTTTGCCAAAATCATGAAAGCAAAATTGTGATTGACGTTGTTGCAAAAAAGATATCACATACACAGTAGACACCTAATATTATTTCAAATAAATGCAATAAGAAACTCATATGTAAAGCATTAATGCAATTAATACATTTATTATATTTAATGCAATTAAATAAAACTTGCATACCTCTATTAGCTTACCTATTATCTACATGGTACACTCATCGTACACTTATAGTACTCACTGACAAATGTAACCGAAATAGCTCATTTTTCTTTCTTGTATTTAATAAACAAAACTGGTTATTTCCTACACATAGTACACGTGTTGAAAGTTGAATCCATGAAGGTTACACCACGGTGAAATGGTACATGGCAGTGACACAAAAAAAATTGTAACATTACCAAAAATATGTACCAGGAATATCAAATGCTCTATCATAGTAGAACTGTGCCAGCGCTGAATAACTGGCATAGTCAAAAGTGCTATATACAATTTGGAATTTGATGGGTGCACCACATAAAAACAATTCCAAAGCAGTGCCTTTCATCATAACAAGGGTGATTATGTAGCTGAGTGCCCCCAAATAAATCCAATATTTGTACAATTCTAAAATCATGTTGTGCATGCACTCTTGAGACCAGACTAAGAATTGACATTGCCCACAAAATGTGTTGGTAATTTATACAAATTAGAGTTATGTTGATCTCTGATGTTTTTTCAACAAAGCTTCCCTATTTAAAAGCTGCTATTGCTCATTTAAAGTAAAGTATTTGAGCAAAGTAGGGACAAGTTGTAACGTGAGTAACCATAACGCGAACAGACTATTTTGATTGACAACCACAAGTTTTTTAATTACGCAATTCAAAAACTGTTGGCACTTTGATGATAACTTCACAGCAGTTGTAGTTTGAAGAGACTGTATCATGTTTTTGGCATGTCTTTTTTATGTGAGTGACCAACATTTGTATAATTATTAAAACTACAGCATCGTGGTAAAAATGTAATGTGAGTAACCCTGGAAATGGCCCATACATTTGTTGGACAAGTTATTCAAAAATGTAATGTGAGTAACCATGGAAATGGCCCATACATTTGTTGGACAAGTTATTCAAAAATGACAATAGGATCTCTGTCCACAGACAGACCAATCACATGAGGTCTAATGACTGAAACTGACTCAAAACATGCTCATGTACATCAATTTAATAAACAATGTTAAAAAGCAAACATGTTATTGTGGGATTTCGTCAACATTTCATATTATGGGATTTTATCCACTTTTAAAATTTTGTATTGTGGGATTTTGTCCACTTCATATCGTGGGATATTGGACTATGGGATTCGACCAAACAAAAAGTTATTCTGAGTACTGCGCACTACGGGTGTGTCCCCTGAATAGACAAACTTGGCTTCCTACAGAACCAACTACACGGCCTGACACACCAAGCCTCACTGCTCAGTAGTGATTGCATAGCTAGACCAATAAAAAACAAAAAGCACAACCCATAAACACAACCCTCCCTACGTTTCATTAACCATGGGAGAAATCCGCACTGGGCTGTCTCGGACGCGGTACCACGGACACAGCCGCTTTCGCGTCAATTACCCAGCATGCTTCTCAGTGATCCCGGCAATTACGCTTTGAGTTCAAAGACGCTGATTAAAAGAAATATGCGACGTGGTGCGACCCCAGCTTGAGTTGGGAAAAATTCACCTATAAAACCAAGCTTGTTAGTCGGGATGTAAGCTGCATGTTAGCGAGAAGATGTGACAGTTGGGGTAGTTTACGGTCTCCCCTACGCTCGCTCGGACACAACCTATGCCAAAGGGAGTCTCTTTTATGTACACTATGCTGTCAGTTCCGTTATCTCTTAAATCCTTCAACCCTTTGTGGTGTTCACTCGAGGGAAATCTGGTGTCATCCGTAGACTGGTGGTGCTACAGAGTAACCTGTCGACAAATCCATCATCAAAGTTTTGTTCTGTGTGCAAAGGTCAAAACTTTCAAACATTGTTGCATTTCAAAGTGACTGGAGCAGTTATTATGTGATTGTGACTGGAGCGGTTATTATGTGATTGTGACTGGAGCAGTTATTGTGTGATTGTGACTGGAGCAGTTATTGTGTGATTGTGACTGGAGCAGTTATTATGTGATTGTGACTGGAGCGGTTATTATGTGATTGTGACTGGAGCAGTTATTATGTGATTGTGACTGGAGCAGTTATTATGTGATTGTGACTAGAGCGGTTATTATGTGATTGTGACTGGAGCGGTTATTATGTGATTGTGACTGGAGCAGTTATTGTGTGATTCTTTTGAATTTTGTAGCCACAATAACATAAGAAATAACATAAACATAAATATAACCATTTCAGGTGGTACGTGAACCACTAATGTTTCGCACTTTCACATAATAGTAAAACTGTTATAGTGCTTAAATCCTCGGGAACTCGGGCTCAGAGGCTCAACAAACTAAAATTCATCATCAGAGCGAGGGACTACCGTAAATTTAAGGTGACAAATTCTTCAGTACATTGCCAAAATTATTCAATGCAAATTAAGCAATCATACCAAAAATAGTTTCAATCAGACACCACCGTTTGGTTAGAAATAATTTCTTGGCACAGAAGAACATCTCTTGAAGGCCATCCAATATCTCAAAGAGAAATAGTCTCAAAAACAGGTGTGATCCTCATGAGGGAATCAGCTATATAATGTAACATTAGCTCTGAAGAATTATATCTATTCCGAGCCTTTGACTGACAAGACCATTGCTTGATTTGTGTTTAAAATAGTATCATTAAGCACATTGAATTGAGTATGATAAGGCCAGCAGCTATGTTAAGAACTAAACCAGCCTCCCTGGTGTTTTGGCTTTCATCACTGCTCTAGGTATCCAGCCCATCCAGGGTTGTAGGTCCAGTATTTGTAGGTTCAATGCCCAGTCTGAGCTTCATAATAATGAATGACTATTTATGGTTCTAACTACAGTCTGTTGCAGACTGTCTATAAATGGGTCCTATTATCTCTGTTTTCCAAGAGAGTTATGAAAAACGCCTAAAAGTATGTGGTTTAACACTGGGTTGGCACATTTTTTGCTGCTGAAAACAGTCAAAAACAAGAGATACTGCAACATCTTGTGCATTTCATGTATAACCACATTATTATCGAGGAAGTCTGCAATATTATAATCATAATAGTATCTGCAGTAAGAAAATGCAAGCCAAGATGGTATGACCACATCACCAGATCCACCGGCCTGACAAAAGGCCTGCTACGACTACTTCCTTATTGTAGCTACTTATAGCCCATTATAACTAAATTGTTTCCTGTTACAGCTATAAGTGAGAGGAACAGTTAATAAGGCATTAAAACTAGTCCCATTATAGCTACTTCCTAGATTCCATTCTTGGATCAAGGGAGAATAAATTATCTTAAATGAAACATGTAACTTAAAACACACTGCACCAGTTTTACTAAGATGGACACATTAATAGTACAGTGTACTCAGTGTAAAATATTCCATAAGTTGTGTCCACTTTTATGCGTCATGAATCACAAAGTGTAACTCTAATTTCTGCAAGTGTCCATGGAGAAAATTTCTCAGTTTATAAGTATAACACCAAGAGACACCATGACAATATTGCTAACTACAATGCAATTGAAAAACCTTGTTCAACAGTGTGTAGTTTATGAGAGGCATTGTCCACCAAGTGTATCGACATACACCGTTGGTAGGAAGCACTGTAGAGGATAACTGTTTTACCTGATGTCGAAATGTCTTATTGCAATCTGAAATACTTAATGCTCCCCAACCTGCCACCTTCTGAACTCTAGAATAAAAAAGTAGCTGTAACAGGACTAGTTTGACTATCAAACTTAATGAGTAGCTACAACGGGAATAAAAAGTAGCTATAACAGGAAGTAGCTGTAACTTGAAGACACCTGGCAAAAACATCCTCCAAAGCACAGTGAAAAGCAAAAGTAAGAGGCAAGCAGAGTAAGGCTGTGTTCACATACAACGTTAATCTGCGTTAGGATGTGGATCCCAATTCGGGTAGTGCAATGTGAACACCCTTAATCCGCATGAAACTATCCGAATTCTAATGCAGGAAAACAGGTGAATTAGGATATGGATTAGCCAATGTAAACGCTCCGTTTGCCTTGATTCGGCGAAGGTGGCGCTGCTGCATGAGAGGGGGCCGTAGTCTCGCGATGTATGAGTGCATATGACCCGCACACCACGCCGTCTGGTGCACTAGTTCGGTTGGCAGTTTAATCCGGTTTAACTTGGTGTATGTGAACAGAGCCGAATTAGTTGATCCACATCGTTATTCGGCTGAAAATTAGATGTGAACACGGCCTTAGATTGTCAGATCAACAGAGGTGCCACAACAGTAATGGTATAATTCTGATCTGTTGCTAGTAGATGGTTGATAAATTGTCGGAAAAAAATATTTCTCCTAGATGCAATCTACAGAAATGCCTCCTTGTAAGATATGGTGGCAATTAACTCGGTCTAATCGGGGTACTGGGTGCCTTGTATGGGGAGTCGTACCATTCACAACCAAGATTCCCCCCTGAATCTCCAGTCATACACCCTCTATTGATTCCCCCCTCAATAACAGCCACATCCTGACTCAAGTGTTGGCCTCCTGACAATGTACACAGCCCTTCTCAACCTATCCCTTGAGCAGACAACTTAGATTACAACTAGGATAGAGTGGCCCAGAATCCTGTGATTGATGACCAGGGAAGGTGACCGCATAAAGTTGATGATGGACACAGGCAAAGTGCTATGACAAAGTGGCACTCATCAGGTGTTGGACTGTCTGACCACCACATCAGACAGTGTCACCTTAGTTGTGGTATCTCACTGCCCATCTACTGGTCAGTTGAGTGGTCAGTGTCAAGACAAACACCCCTCAAGTCACCTCTCTCCCACACAAGAACTTCCACACTGGGAACAACCCTTTGATTTTTCCTTATCAGTTTACTGGGCAATTTCTCCCATTCTTGTGATTTCTCTGTCTATCCTTTCTTCCCAACATAACTGGACAATAAGTGACCCATTGGATCTGACCACACGCTAAACCTCTTTAACATCAAAGCAAAACATACAAAATCCAACTACTAGTTTCAAAGAAAACCCTCCCACTGCACAACTGACATGCCTTGGAGTGCACCCATTTACCTGTTAATCTGTGCATAATAAATTACCTGTGTACATCCATTCAATCGTCTGTAGTGTTAAGAGATCTGTTAAGAGTCTGACGGTCACTCTGATGGTCACTCTGTTCAGCACTGACTATTTCATGCCAACGAAACAGTCCCATAAAGTATGAGCTTGAAAGGATTCTGTTTACCGACACGCCTGAGCGAACACAGAAGCTGTGTACTAGCAGTCAATATTGTCAAACAGACAACTGTATTTACGAGATTAATAATTCAGAACTACAGAACTACTTACTACTAGGCAGAGTCCATATGGGTTCATCCTAAATGGCACCGGTAGAATCGCGTATGACGAAATGACAAACACAGTATTTTTTTTCATGCATCCTGCCAAATAACAGTTCTCCTGCCACGAAGATTATCATCTCTGGTGATTCATCTTTTCTGTACTGTCTGATCCTTCATGTTTTGCATTTCCCCCCACCTTCCGTCAATTTTGAGCATGCATGCATGTGTGCGTGCGTGACAGCATGCTTCCTTTTTGTCCAGCTTCACTTCGTACAATGGTAATAAATTGACAAAACAGAGTCAATGAACTATTTGGTGTCAACGGAACTGTTGTTAGCAACTGAACTGGTTCAGTGGCCAAACAAAATGCTAAAGGTCCACGGACGAAACACTTCAATGGCGAATCACCAACAGCAGACTGCAAGACACAGCAAACCTGTCAACACATTTCAAGTACACATCTGTGATGTGTTCAGTCAATGATTACTACAATGCACATTATGAAAAAGCAAATAACTGATGTTCTGTGGAAAACTTGGTGCATAAAAATAAAGTATTTTTTACTTTCATATAGAGTGGAGGCGACTGCTGAAGACGGTAGTCAAACGGGACTAGTTATGAAGAACGGGAAACATAAATCAACGACCGGTATCGTTGCCAGCCTCCCCCCAGACTACACGGAAAAGGAGGAAAGCAACAACATATTCTCCTTTCCATGATAACTGACATTTGAAGGTGGAGGCTAGGACAATTCATTAAGTAGATAACACTGTACCAGTAATAATCCAGTTCTATAATTACTATCATAACTATAGCATCATCTACCTATCTAGCTTATCCTTGGCAAAAACTGATTAAATGAAACAATTAAAATGTAAAATAAACTCTACTCCAAATACAAAATAATTTTTTTGTGTCTGATAAATAATTGGTATTCATTTCAAATATCAGCTTCAACACAACGACTTAAGGTTTAATGAGTAACCATGCAAGGGAGCGGTTTTCAGGGAAACTAACAATTATAGTAGATTTATTTACGATGAATTTAGGGATCAAAACAGAAACGTGACGAACAGCGTATCCTGTCTGGTCCATCAGCCCATAGGAAGTGGACCAACCCAGCCTCCGGGATGGTCCATCAGCCTACAGGAAGTGGACCCACCCAGCCTCCGGGATGGGAAGAAATGATCCTGCCCGGGTGGCTTGAGGGAAGCCTTATGGTTCAGAGAGCCCAATATTGCTTGCTTCACTAGAGCAAGATAGTCTCCTAGCAAGAGAGGGCAATCAGGTCAGCCGTGCATCCACTGGATGAGAACAGGTGACTGGTCATTCAACGTGGGATGCCAACCACACAAGAAAACAAGCTTCATCTATGTGGGTGGTTGTAGGTGTGTTGTAATAACCACAGTCAGTTGTGTGCTTACAAATTGTGACACGTGCAACTGTGTGCAGGCACAGGGTGAGGGGGTTGCAGTCACTTGCCCCCCCCCCCGGACATTTGCCCTTAGGACACTTGCTCCCTGGACATCTGCCTCCTAGGATATTTGCCCCGTCCCCCAGACATCTATCTGCCCCTTTTTGCTATGATAACTAACAAGTCAAAATCAGTGTGCAGTTTTATTATTATGACTACAATAACATAATAAGTCGAAGTCACTTTATCCTAATGCAGTGTGCCTGAGATGTTCTTGTCACCAGTCCTCCAGTTGTCATCTACGTGAAAATTGAGTCACTCCAACTCTCTATGGTAAATGCAATTCAAAAGAAGCCTTGTTGACATGGCTTCTTTCAAATATCCTCAATTAAAATAACATGTCCAGGTCCTAATGTCACTAGCTTCTTCCACAATTAGGGTAATACATACCTTAAATTCAAGATCAGAAATAAAAAATACGTTAAACAAAACTATTTCTTAAAAACTTACAAATAATCCAGAAGATATGAATAGGGTGGCAAATGTCCAGATTTCCAGTAAGGCAAAGTGCTGATGTCTGGGGGGGAGTAAGTGTTCTAGGGGCAAGTGACCAAGGGGCAAATGTCCAGGGGGGCAAATGACCCGGGCCCGAGGGCACATGTGCACTCGCATAATGGCAATCCTACTTTTCATGGTACTTTTGTATCTGAGCTGACCTTATCCTGACTTCTCTGGCTTGGAAACTTTATAACTATGGCCAATCACATGTGCATGTAGTGATACTGATTTTCCATGATTACGGAATCGATGGTTTATTTAAAACGGAATTCACCTTTTTCGAACAGAAATTACACAATGCAGGTAAAATGGGCAGAATCCACGGAATTGATGTGTTGAAACATAATTTTACTTTTTAAGTGGAAATTCTAATTTGTATAGGCAACGTTAAACAATAAAGGATGAATAAAGCATTTAAACAGCTCGAAACAGCATGACGCACCGTCACTGTAATGGTGATATAATGCTCTTGATGTAAAACTTGAAGGTATTTATTTGTCCAGTCCAGCTTTGAAGAGTTATCGTTTTCACCATTCAATGCGGAATATTCAAAATGTGCACCAAAAAACTTTGGTGGATCGACAAGATTTGTTGTTTTCATTATGTGCGATCATATTGTGTCATTCGTCGGAACGCAGTCGTAAACAACTGACACTTGTGCAAATTGCCTCCCGTTCGTTGTCTGATTATCCACTAGGCGGACCATATGCGCAGTTCGCTGTCAAAGTAATAATAATTTTTTTGTAAAAAAAATTTGCCTTTTCTTTTTCTTTCTTTCAGAATCCATTTGTTAGGATATTTATGCCAACGGTAGTTTAGAGAATGAGATCATCAGCTCTGTGAATCCACAACAGGTTTTTTCTATTTCCATGTTTGGGATCTTTTATTTCGCCTGGTATAGATACCAGATAGAACAGACCAACGGCTTTTACTGTCTCTTCCGAAAGAGACAGGCAAAGTGGGGTAAACGAAGTTGCCCAAGTTTCAAAATGGCAGAAGTGGTTTTGAACCCGTCCCTACAACCAAAAGCCAGACGCTCTACCACACGACTGCCGCACCCCAATAGGGAAAAGAAAAATTTTTCTTACACATTTGAAATGGAATTTGCCTTTTTGAAACTGAAAATCCGTCATTGAAACAGAATTTTCCTTTTTCTTGAAACGGAATTCAAACAGAATTTTGAAATGGAATTGAAATGGAGTTTGCCTTTTTTTAAACGGAAAATCAGTATCCCTATAAGTGTGCACGTATGAACACATGCAAACACGTGACCTCAAGATGAACAGTAATACTTCATTTAATAGTCCATACATAGCACATTAACTGGTAAAAAATTATGTGTGTGTGCGCGCGCGCACGCACGCACGCACGCACGCACGCACGCACGCACGCACACATGTGCAGTTATTGTGCACATGCAAGCGGACATGCTGGCATGCATGCGTACGTGTAACTGGCAATAAATCAGGTTCCAAGCCTATTAATCAAGGCACGGTCATTTAATTTATCCATATATTTTCCTACGCTTTCCATGGATAGGTTATGTGACCTTGCATGACCTTGCCATCATCTCATTACATTCATTGTGCAGTTTCAACATACCCATTGCAATCAAAATCTACCTCCTTCATGAATCCAGGAAATTTGGTAAGGAAGAATTTTGTCAACACAAATTTGTTAGAAAAAGTGGTAAATATTGATAAATATATAACATTTTTATTCTTATTGATCTCCATGACACTGACCATAACATTTAATGTAAGACCCACTTATGTATTATTTATTCTAAACTGCCTAGATTTACGCCAGACTAAATCATCATGGTCAATCACTATTTCCCATGTTCCATGCGAGCTTGTTTCGACTGGGTTATGTTCAACAAAGGTGAATCACATTTTCAATTGTACAAATACTAAATATTTAAACATGTTTATGGTATCGTATGCTCTTCCAATTATCTCAGATGTTTTATATATGTTAATTGTGATTGATTGTGTTCTGTCCATTTTCATTAGAACTGTGTCCATAATTTGTGACAACTTGAATTATTGAGTTGGGTCTTGCTACAGTATATATGACTCAATAGCTATTACATTTTGAGGAATCTAATATTCTGGAGTTCAATTATTTTATTTAGTAATATGATTAATCACTTTACAAAGGGTATCTGAAGAGGGTATGTCAACAATCTATGTGGATGTTTCTGCTCAAAAATTTTTCTCATTTAATTAACATTAAATAGTTAAAAGTAGGTCGACAATCGTAGCAGGCTTAATGCAAGTTGGCAAAGTTTATTTATTACTTTTTGGAAACTTATGGAAATCCATCCAAACATCAATATAAAGAGTGTGAACATTTCATTAGCCCATCTTGAATCAGGTTCATTCATGTTTGTTAACTTTTTTGCGTGAATAGTTTAAATGGCTTAATAAAATTTACTAAAATCATCAAAATAATGGACTGTGATAATTAGATCAGGTAACTTTCAAGTGTGAATAACCTTGTTATTAAAAATGTGTGAATAAGCCCTTTTTGCAGAATTTTCTCTGTATCCAGTAAAAAAAATTACTTAATAGTTTGATTTCACCAATAATAAATAACACAGTTCAACAAATGAGCATGCATGTCGTAGTTGATACTAGATAGGTTAATTTGTTTTGCAAAATGATTTTTAAACGAATGAAAAAGTTAAATTAAAGAGGAACCTTGACAGTGGCACGACTGAAGGTGGATACCCGACTCAATGGACCTTCTACAATATTTGCAACACTGCATCATCTTTGATGTAGTCACTGTCTTGATGAAGAATATAAATATAGACAGATAACCAGATGTCCCATTTCATCAGCCGACAGATTCATACACATGCTGCACACTTGAAACATTTAAACACACACAACTCATCATAAAGTGACATATACATGACAGCCAGATCCACAGGAACGCCCGCAGACGAAAAACTGAAGGGCACAGCGTTACAGACCGGCAGATACGATACGACTGACAGTAGCCGCAAAATGACCGAAATGACGAGAGCCAGGCTTCATGTGAAACAGTTCGATGTGTTCAAGTATTATTCCAATCAGAATGAGCAATTCCATTTACATAATGTCGGAAACAGAAAAACCTTTCTTCTTCAACCTGGTGAGCAGATACACAGCACTCGTTGATCTTACAGAGATAAACCTGACAAGAATACAGAGTAAACAGTTGTACTGTCAAAACCATCACCAATGCTCGGAGGCCAGTAAACCAGGTACTGGGGCAATATCCTTTTAAAAATGCCAACTTTGAGGCATCATCTGAAAACATTTTTGTTTGATGCTAAACAAAATTGTTTTCTTTAGGGAAGTTAGCAGCTGTTTTGTTAAGCCTGGTACGGTGTCAATGTAGTTTTCCCACAAACATCATTTATCTTCCAATCGCAGTTGATATTAAGATGAATGAGGAACATGTATTAGTAAGTGTGGCTTGTGTGTTATGTCATTGTGGTATGTCATCGGCACAATAACGAAGGATAAGGAAAATGTTCATAAGCCAACACATGTCGATGCAATTCAAAGTTTGATTAACCAGGAAAGGAAGGTCTGAAGTGAAATGACATTTCTTTCTTACAGGGTCAAACATAAAAGTTTTGAGGTGTTCCCTAACCAGTCAGTTGGAAGCTTATTTCCTTGCCCTGGCTGCTCTGCAAAAAATGCCACAAATAGGATGTTTCTAAAGTGAAGTGTAGTTTATTTGTATTAGATAATACATGAATGAGTGAAGAACCAGTTTGTACATATTTTACACAGTTTAGATGATCCAGGGAGGCCTGTATTAAGACCTAAAAGATTGTTATCCTACAGGCCTTCCTATTTATCAACATACTACACATTAATTGTAGCATAAGATCATTTAAACTGCAGTTCTTTTATTACTAAAAAAATGGCAATTTTCCTAACCTTTACATTAAGCTTAACATTTATAAGAATAAATATTAAGAGCATGTCCCAACATGTGTTCAAAATATCCCCAAACCATTTATAAGCATATCCACATTTGCATAACTGAGAAATCAAGACGCATTATAATGCCAGAAATTCGAATTAATGTTTTATTTGTGACATCATAAGAAGTCTTTCATGCAGCTTTTCACACTTTCATTTAACCCTATAATAAACCAGAGCTCATGATAGTATTTCATATGCAGGTGTGCTACCCAAGTATGTGTCTGACATAACAATGCTCCAGTTCTACAAACAATTTGTACTGCTCTAAATATATATTTGGTATAAAGTAAAACTGTGGTAAAACATTTAAAAACAATTAATACTAAATTGCAGACTGCAAAACCAATATAGCAATTAGTACTACTGCAAACATAACAAACTTTACTTGTTGGATATGTCAGAAACCCTGGATAAATTAATGGTTGTACTATACTTGATAGATATTAATGGTAACACCAATAAATATTGACATTGGACAGAATAGTGGGTCTGGCTCACATTTTTAATTAAATCTAAGCCAGGCAACAATGACCCTTTTCAAGTCACCAGTTATCAGTTTGAACTAATTGCGGCTGTCAGCAGCTATTAACAGCAGTAATGGACACTGTCCATCCAGTAGTGCCTGGATGTCCATCCCAGTGGTCAGCTGGTTGCAATAAACAAGGCAAGCCAATGGCCAAAGCAGCTCAAACTGATTGACCAGGGTCAACTGAGGTCTCCAGAGAAACGGATCTCCACAGAAACATGCTCCGGACAGAAGTTGCCTACAGAAACTGGTTAGGTGGATGCTAATTCTCTGCCCAGAAAGTGGCCATGGAAATTGAGGTCACACTACAGACATAAAGTATGCAGCATAATTCTGTTAGACATTCTGAACGTGTCTCGTTCAGTTTCCATAAGAGAAGGACATTTTGTACAAGTCGAGTACTGAAAAAATAAATAAATATTTATTGCAACAGCTAACAGGACCACCCACGTTGACAGTCCATGTCTGACACTGCTAATCCAAATCAATTAATTATTTAAAGACTACAGACATCACCATTATTATCAGTGATGGTCATTAAATTCGTGCAATGATGCCTTATATTGTATTCCAGTTGCATCCACACTGATTCCAGTGGAGTGGTCACTACACAAACCTACTGCGAACTATGACCCTTGAAGGATGCAGTGACCCCCTCCCCACCCCACCCACCTTCCCGGGGTAAGACCAGAGTTGACCTTCCTGTTTATTGTTTCACACGAATGTAGGGCGTATTAAATTGCGATATGTGAATTTAAAGAATTCATACGATGTGACATAAGTGCAATTGAGCAGGCATATTCACAGGTTTGTTTGTAGAAGCTATTGGCTGTGAAATGGTGCATTTTTTTGAGAGTTTAAAAGGCGGAGGGATTTATGGGAATTTTTCTGCTATGGGCCACGTGGGCGCATGAATACAAGGCTATTTTTGTCAAAATTGATGGGCATCGCACGTCGGGGCGTTTTAAAAGAGCTGGAGGTATGTGATTTGGATAAAACTTGGTCAGCATGTCAATGAGATGATGGCAGTTGCTGTGAAAACGTTTCAGAATTTTTAGTGGTCACGTTTTCTTGTAATCTGACAAAACGTTAACATGGCCACCAATGCAATTTTCAACTGTGGTCTGACTCCAAATAGACGGAAGTCGGGGTCACAAACACGGTTATAAAATGTTGATGTGCTTATGTTTTGGTCGTTGTTATTAGCTTAATTGTGGATATTACACGTAATTTGGATGAAATTATTAGTTTGTTATAACAAATTTCTTATAATTTTTATAATTTGCAATTATGATAATATAATTAGGGCTCATATTTTGGAAAATAAATAAATAAATAAAAACGGTAGTTAACCTGTCCCATTTTGTGTGTGTTTGACTTAGACAATTGTCGGTGTCAGACTAGATAATATTATATTATTATATATATGTTATAGATTCCATCTAGTGAACAAGATCATTACTGGTTAAACGCCGCTACTATTTAAACTGTTTAACAGTCTCCCTTAGGAGGTGTCTTATAACCGATCTACTAAATATAAAACATAATTTCAAATAAATGTACATTTTAGTTTTGTACTATAACGTTTGATGTGCACGAGCTGATGTATTGCGCAAGTTGATGTTTAATATGATATTTCATTGCTAATAAATATACTTTTTTTATTTTTCATATGCTAAAATAGCATTATATAAATTGTGGTAAGCTAAAAGTGTACAAAAAGCAATTTTTAATATCAACAAAAACTGTTACCTTTCCAAAATGTCTATTCACCACATATCAATACCAATTTCATGTTGTGTGCAGTACTTTGCAACCCTAACCGTAGCTAACCCCATCTTTAGTTAACCACATGAATGGTTAACCCCATCTCTAGCTAACCCCATCCCTAGCTAACCTTAACTCTGAAGTGGTTAACATAAGATATAATCATTCCCATAGGCAGAGGTTGATAGGAAAAGTGAACAGTTTGCTTGGAAAAGGCAGACAGCAGTAGCAATCACGAACATCATGATACAGATCGGATGCCAAAATGGAAAGTTTGCAAAAATTAGGGGGTATGACATAAGTATGTGACGGAACAGGTAACCATTTTGGACTAGAGCGATCATTGGTAGTATTTGTCTTGTGGCTCAGTGCGTTAGCAACACTGTGTAACAAATTTGGACAGAATAGTTGTATTTTGGTTGTGTCACACCCACTGGAAGCACTGCGTAGATCAGCATTTTCAAATCTGGCCGCGACTGGCATCTGGTCATGTGATACCCTTTTATGGTGGCGTATCGAAATCAAGCCGTTCGCCTTGTATCTTATCAACTAGAAGTATGAAAGCAGTCACATAAACAATAAAATTGGACCTGAATCATTGGAATTTACCCTAAACCCTGTTAAATGTGAAAAATGTCAAATTTTCTTACAAAGTTATGCCACGTTTGGTTTAAAATCAAGCAATTATATGAATACTAATTTAAAAATAAACTCATTAGTATATTCAAAGGGACAGTAAGCAGGCTTCATTGGTTCGCAATGCTATGTAAATCTAGTGTACATGATCTATGATTTATCAAGTGTCAAAATCGACCTATAATTATATTATGTGACTGGTTTTCAGCTAATAATACGGAAAAAGAATTGTTTAGACTTGGCTGTCAAACAAATAATAATGACTTGACAAGTAGGAGTGTTCCATAATGTGTCTACATATACACTGTGCCGCAACTTGACATAAAATTTGACACTTTCTGAAACAAAAAAATTCCCTATTTGGGGTGAGACCACAGTTGATCTTCCTGTTTATTGTTTCACATGAATGTAGGGCGTATTAAATTGCGATATGTGAATTTAAAGAATTCATACGATGTGACATAAGTGCAATTGAGCAGGCATATTCACAGGTTTGTTTGTAGAAGCTATTGGCTGTGAAATGGTGCATTTTTTTGAGTTTAAAAGGCGGAGGGATTTATGGGAATTTTTCTGCTATGGGCCACGTGGGCGCATGAATACAAGGCTATTTTTGTCAAAATTGATGGGCATCGCACGTCGGGGCGTTTTAAAAGAGCTGGAGGTATGTGATTTGGATAAAACTTGGTCAGCATGTCAATGAGATGATGGCAGTTGCTGCGAAAACGTTTCAGAATTTTTAGTGGTCACATTTTCTTATAATCTAACAAAACGTTAACATGGCCACCAATGCAATTTTCAACTGTGGTCTGACTGCTCCCAGGGTACAGAGCCTCATTGCCTGAGAACAGTAAAAAATAGCATAAATCACAGCCTAGTATTCAGATCTACTTTCCGAAATGTTATTTCTACCTGTGTCTATTTTGTGACAGGTGGATAGAAATAAAAAATGACATCAATTCGATGGCTCATTAGGTTGTTTTTGAGTCGGTGCCACGCCATGCCCCCCAATCGTAACACTGGCCTGCCTGGCAACTGGCTTCATAGCGCCTTGCCTTACCTGGGTGCCCCGATCTGTCGTTTTAAAATGTACACTAAAGGCACGTTTAAAAACTTGAAGAATATGTATTGAAATTTAATTAAAATGACAAGATAAACTAACTATTCATGGCTGCTGCAATTACAGGAAGTTAGCCATGCCTCGTTGTTATCACATGGTATATCATTTGACTGGGATAAAATGGAAAATCACAACAGATAAATACGACAACGGGTGCATACAGTGAACTATGCACCAGGGCGTATTCCAGATAAAAAGGGTTACAGACAATATTCTGTGTGAAACTTAGGACTATTAACAGTGATTCTCACGAAATGATGCAAAATTGGAGGAAACAAATGTGTTGCCATTGTTTCTTGGTAGGGTTTATTTTGAGGGTTGATACGTGTTTCACCCAAGTTTATGTATAGCCAACATAGCCTAAACATAGAAGAAAAAAAGCCCATGTCGCCAGTAGTATAGTATTCCTACAAAACCATGCCATGAAGAAATGAGTTCCGTTATGGTAAATTTTAATTGGAATAAGTTTCCTTCGTGCAACAGTCAGAAACTGGCTGCCCAAAAAGGACAGACGGCTCACCCATTGAGCCTGACCATGGGGTGTAAATAAAATGTGTTGTTGTACGGGAAATGTTGATAGGTTGCCCTTTTTCAGACTCAGAACCATGCCTTTTTAAAAACCTAGGCAAATCACTGCAACATAAGCATATGAATGAACTTTGAATTAGCACTTCCTCAATATTGAATAATGAATTATATGTAGAGACGGATCTATCATCCTCTGTAAACATATGGATATAACTAATCAAGATAATCCTCAAAATTGTTCCTAGAAATTTCAAAAAATTACTACATAATGTGGTGACAATATTTGGTCAACTTAATCATAGCATAGTAAAAATACACAATTGCAGTGCCTTGGCATAGCTCAGCTGTTATTTTATGCAGAATGTTGCCATGTGGCTAAGTATTGAAGAGAAATGTCATAAAGTCGGCAGACTAGAATCTGCTGTGTTCGATCAAATCAGCAAGACCAGACAACCATCAAATTAATGTTCTGGCGTTTCCTCAGCAAACCTGTAAAACTCAGTGTATGATTAGTTCCATCACCATGCAGTGGCTAAGTCTTAGCCCCCCAGACTCACCGAGTGTGCAAGGGGGTCGCCGTCCCCCTTACAATTTATTAAGATTCTGACGTATGCTTGCTGGTCCAGCAATACTGAGCAAACGCCATTTTCACAGGACCCAGCCTGGATCAATTCACTTGTGAATTCATTATAGCAGAACGAAACACTGTGCAGTTTGTTCTAATGTGACCGGCAAATATCATCGGCTGGCAGCATGCATTTGGGTAATTATGCAACACAGTGAGAATGCGATGGGATGCATTCGAAATCAATAACGCGTCTCAGTGGGACGGTGTAGGCAGGAGCTTCTGTGTAGCAAAGCAGGACAATAATTCCCACACTCAGGCTGTCCTTGCCAACATTCTTGCCACCCTCCACCTTCATCACATGACCTATCCCATCCTACTGACCACATGACCCCCCCACTCTTTCACTACATGATCCACCCCACCACCTTCACTACTTGACCCACCCCACCATCTTGACTACACAACTCACTCCATCATCTTCCCCCCCACCATCTTCACTACATGACCCACCCCACCGTAGTGAAGGTGGTGGAGTGGGTCATGAAGTGAAGATGGTGGGTGGCTCAATCACATTTGCGTGATAATTATTAGCAATGTTATAATTTTATTAAAGCGCCCTTGTTTTTGTGAATAACTCCGATTTGTGTACACCTGGGAAATTTATCATTGGTCACTCCGAGCTTTACATTGTTGTACAATAACCATATTTGTGATGAACAACCTACTCCAAAAACATGTCACTGTCAAAATAAATAATGAATACTCTAGAGGGTGTGTGTTTAAATCAATAGTATACAGACGGGGGGGGGGGGAGGAGCAACTAGGATAATGCTTTCTGCTGAACATTCCTGTATAGACTGATGAGCAACTGATGCCACCATGCTGGAGTAGTATGTATGACAGGAACAGAGAATCCATGACCTTCACTTTGACTAGCACTGCTGACTGTGCACTAACTGTATGCCAGCTTAATCACTCATACTTATGACTGATAGTGACATATCCAGATGATTGTTTGAGCAACATTTAAAGATGCATCCTCAAAAAGTCTTGAAAGTGTGCATGGGATTAAATAAGCTGTTACTGATCAAGAAACAATTGCCCTCTGCTAGACAGGAGGAAATGTTTGTTCAGAATGGGAGGGATGGATAAGAAGTAAGTTAGTTCGGCTGTGGCAGTCCACAGAGGCAGAGGATGAAATACAATATTAACTGACAAGGAAACTGTTTTGACTTTAACATGTTGTAGTCAGTGGTGAAGACATTCCTTAACTTAAAGACCATCTCTGCATCCCCTGCAATGTGTAAGCATCTACAGGCGTACCATACACATCACAGCACAACAAATATAACTATCACAATGTGCGTTACAATGGGGATTATGGTGGAGGACTGTGGAATTGTGTCGGCAGGGTGCAGGCCTTTTGTCCTATATCAATCTAATGCTGCCGCAGCCCAGGTCCAGTTTATTGCCAAAATGTTCAAATATAAAATTGTTTTAATAAAATTTTATTAAACACTGTACGATTTACAAGTATTTCATTGAAGAGAGGGTTGACTCGTACCCGGAGGGAAGTGAAATTTCTGGGGGGGTACTCCCTATACTGAGGTATACATGTATGTGCCGCGCAAATGCCCGTTTTTGGCAATTTTCTCTCCCTGTCTGAAGAAAAATGTAAATTTTCCCTCTTTGTGCCCCAATGAAACCTGATAATTCTCTCTTTCATCGAAGAGGAAATTTCCCAATGAAAACGTTCCGCCCAGGCTTACCTTACACTTATAGATATTACATAAATTGTTCAACAATTCTCTCTTGGTGACCATAATTTTTTTTATTTCTCTCTCTCTCTCTCCATGTGCTCCATGTGGCTGTGGTGGCACACCCCACCGGTTTGATATGGCAGTACCCCCCCCCCGGGATGAGTTTATCCTGCCCTAAGTTTTAACACTGTCATTGTGCAAGGCAAAAGCCTGGAAAGTCGTACAGTTTAGTCACAGACACAGTAAGACAATTCCTATTCGCCGTTTCCTTTGAAACTACGCAGTTTGGGCTTTTGACTCTTACCTTGCAAGTTGTCTTGTCCGGGCCTTGGCGCTACGAACTACTATTAGGTTGGCGGAATTACAGTGGACCCAATGTTTTATCACAATTAACTTGAACTTACCGCTCGACGAATAGCGTTATATTTATTGCAATACAATGTGCTGCTAACTTTGATTTAAATTCAGTAAAATGTTTCTCATTACTTTTGTCGCGCGGGAACTTCGCATTCTGAAAGGTCTCAACTTCTTACAGGGCAGCCTCATTGGTTAAACAAGACCACGTGACTCACTTTGTACGACGGTGCATTTCGTCTAGCAAATTAAAAATGCTTGTGTATTTTATGACATTGTGCTAATTATTATTTTGTTTTGAATATAGGTATATTTATATTACCAAGAACTGTATAAAAAACAATAATGTGTTATTCGCGTCGCCCAGAATAGTCCCTAGTCCTAGATCTAGATGGCGGTCCAGGGCCGTTATCTATACCTTATATAATGAGGCATATAGAAGGTTATGGTAACGATCGGTGTAGCAGTGGGTTTCATACATTTTGGGATACTGCGGTGTTAATAAAACGCAGTAGCCCTAATGTGAGCTAAAACCAGTGATGTACAAACCAATAAGCGTCAACGTTTTGTGAAAAGAAATGGTACGAACGGAGCAGTGTCCAGTGTTGCAAAGTCTGATTTTGTCCGTTTTATTCAGATCTACACTGGTGCATTTTGGAACCATACCAGATACATTGCGGATGGTCTTTGGTCTCACGGATGGTTTTTGCTTGTGCCAGCCCATAGTACTAAGTTGCAAGCTCATTGATTATATCTAGCTGGTGGGGAAATTTCCTCAAATTAGCTCCATACACACGAAATTCACTGGTTCACAATTCCAGACTATTATTTTGTTAACAATTAAAACATATTAACAGTCCAAGAAATGCTATATCATAGTAACTAACGCGGTTGTGAAAACTGTGCCTGGATAGTGTTCCTCGGTAAATCCTCTACATCCGTCTATCCGCAGATGTTACCGGTTTTTGTGAGGGACCCGCGTGCTTTATGGCGAGCGATGAGCGACTCCGGTGTGACACCCCCAATAGATGGAAGCAGCCAGGTGTCAAGGCACGCGCTAGCGTTCTTGGAACTCGGTTCGACGCCGACAGTTAGGCGCATCGACGGTAACGAGGCGCGCCACGGAAACGGCGCGAAAACGCGCGTGCCACTTCCGTCTGTGGGGGCGGGACTGGAATAGCCTAGATTATCTAGGCTCCGTGCTGTGGCGCCACCGTTTGTCGCACACGTCATCGAATGGTTGCAAAGTGTTCTTTTCAATGTTGCAGAAATTATGTATGCGGCCAGATTCTGGTATATAGGGCTTGAATGGTTCGAATGAGTCGGTAGACTAGGGTTGGGCAAAGTCAAACAGTCATACGAAACACTAAATGGATGGTCGCATTTAAAGCGAAACAAAAGTAATGTTTTTTGGCCGATGCACCTTTAACAGTTACTAAAACATAACCATTTATAACTACAATTGAGAATATCACGCCAGTGGTTTACTGGGAAAACCTTGTTGAACACACATCTTAATTTCATGGGATCCACCATACTGTTAGATCATGCGTATTCTGGCAGTATTCACTCGCCACATGGAAATGCACCTATTTATATACTTGCCAACCCCATTCCCATATTTGGCCTTTGTTTAGTAAACGTGTTCTCTTTCTGGCAAAATAACACGTTCGTTTGAGACTTTGCGTTGGTTCCGCGTTTGTCGGCCTCCTTTAATACGTCACTTGTAGTCTCGGTTACCCCGATTTCATAGAACTGCGCACGCGCTTATCGGTTGCGCTGGTTAACATGTCAGCCCTAGGTCATTCAGAGAAATGACCGGAATCTCCCACACTGTCGTGATATTCTTGATTTTAGTTTCTCTTTGTATAGCCCCAAAAGCATGACTTTTTCGGAATGTAAAAACGGTATAATGTTTAGTATTGATGACAACTGCGCTTTAAGTTCGCAATGTAAAAAACGTATAATATTTAGTATTGATGACAACTGCGCTTTAAGTTCGCAGTGTAAAAAACGTATAATGTTTAGTATTGATGACAACTGCGCTTTAAGTTCGCAGTGTAAAAAACGTATAATGTTTAGTATTGATGACAACTGCGTTTTAAGTTCGCAATGTAAAAAACATATAATATTTAGTATTAATGACAACTGCGCTTTAAGTTCGCAATGTAAAAAGCGTATAATGTTTAGTATTGATGACAACTGCGCTTTAAATTCGCAATGTAAAAAACGTATAATGTTTAGCATTTATGACAACTGCGCTTTAAGTTCGCAATGTAAAAAACGTATAATGTTTAGTATTGATGACAACTGCGCTTTAAGTTCGCAATGTAAAAAACGTATAATGTTTAGCATATGTTCAAACCACCATTTATTACCCCAGGAAAGTTGAATTTTTTTGTGATGAATGCAAACGTTTTACTTTGCAGCATGTAGTGAATATTCGACTACATACTACAAAGTAAAACGTTTGCATTCATCACAAAATTTGTTGTCGAATATTCACTACATACTGCAAAGTAAAACGTTTGCATTCATCACAAAATATGTCAACTTTCCTGGGGTAATAAATCGTGGTTTGAACCTATACTAAACATTATACCTTTTTTACATTCCGAACTTAAAGTTCAGTTGTCATCAATACTAAACATTATACGTTTTTATACTGCACCAGACGTGTTTGTATGGCACGTGCAAAACGTTTATTACTTTTCGTGACGGGTGAGTAAAACAATTGGGCTGTGAAGAATGTCTTCTTATATTCATGGTAACTGCGGAGTGTCTAAACCGGATCAGTAACGTTACAAACCCGTCCTCGTTGTTTTGAAAATGGTGTTCGAGCGTACACAATCAGCCAGTGATTTCTGAAAACGCTACAGTTAAAAAATTTTTCTCAAAGCATTGTTAAATGTTTATAATATTATTGTCGTTCGTTTGTACACGATGCTGTACATATGTCATATACACATACACACATATATAAATATACATATACACACATCATATACTATCAAACGATGTGTTGCTAAATGAAATGTATACATTGACACAATTGTGCTGCCTAGTTCGACAACCCCCTAAGTCCATATTTGTAATAAGGGAGAAAAGTTTGAACAGTATAGTCCACGTTTAACGTGCTTCGTATATAAAAAAACAGATGAACATTTTGCTGGTTATAGTTGCCCAGTGCCCAAAAGTCTGTAAACTTGGCTTTCCTTTCATCTTCAGAAGTAGTTCCATAGTTGCATGTCGTAGTGGGTCGGTTAAGAGGTTGTTCACCCAGTGTATTTTCCCATTCAGGGCACCCAGTAAAACGAGGATAACAGGGCTTAGGTGCATGAAATCATTAATATTATTAGTATGTGGTAGCACAGATACATAGTAGCAACACCTGTTGATCAAATAAAACTAAATTAAAAAAAATGACTTACGGGGTTGTTGAACTAGGCAGCACAACTGGAGTACTTTATTAATATAATACTTAGTGTTTCAATTAACCCCGTCACCTGTTTCAACTAACACCATACACGGGGTTAGTTGAAACAGGAGAGAGGTGCCCATTAAAGCCGTCATATCTAAGATATGCTTAAATATGCAAATTGGTTTAGTATCTTCTAATATAGCTGAGTTGTGCACACTAACACCTACATGTAATTTGTTGTTATAAATTAAACAAGTTTAAATTTTCTTCTTCTATAAAAAGTTTGTCAACTAACACCGGTCTCTCTTAAGGCAACTAACCCCGGTCTCTCTTAAGGTAACTAACCCCGGTCTCTCTTAAGGTAACTAACACCGGTTTCTCCTAATGTAACTAACCCCGGTCTCTCCTAATGTAACTAACCCCGGTCTCTCCTAAGGTAACTAACGCCGGTCTCTCTTAAGGTAACTAACACCGGTCTCTCCTAATGTAACTAACCCCAGTCTCTCCTCAGGCAACTAACCCCGGTTTCTCCTAAGGTAACTAACCCCGGTCCCTCCTAATGTAACTAACCCCGGTCTCTCCTAAGACAACTAACCCCGGTCTCTCCTAAGGCAACTAACTCCGGTTTTTCCTAAGGCAACTAACCCCGGTTTCTCCTAAGGTAACTAACGCCGGTCTCTCCTAAGGTAACTAACTCCGGTCTCTCCTAATGCAACTAACCCCGGTCTCTCCTAAGGTAACTAACCCCAGTCTACTCTAATGCAACTAACCCCAGTCTCTCCTAAAATAACTAACCCCGGTCTCTCCTAAGGCAACTAAGCCCGGTCTCTCCTAAGGTAACTAACCCCGGTCTCTCCTAAGGTAACTAACTCCGGTCTCTCCTAAGGTAACTAACCCCGGTCTCTCCTAAGGTAACTAACCCCGGTCTCTCCTAAGGCAACTAAGCCCAGTCTCTCCTAAGGCAACTAACCCCGGTCTCTCCTAAGGTAACTAACCCCGGTCTCTCCTAATGCAACTAACCCTGGTCTCTCCTAAGGTAACTAACCCCGGTCTCTCCTCAGGTAACTAACCCCGGTCTCTCCTAAGGTAATTAACCTCGGACTCTCCTAATGCAACTAACCCCAGTCTCTCCTAAGGTAACTAACCCCGGTCTCTCCTAAGGTAACTAACCTCGGACTCTCCTAATGCAACTAACCCCAGTCTCTCCTAAGGTAACTAACCCCGGTCTCTCCTAATGTAACTAACCCCGGTCTCTCCTAAGGTAACTAACCTCGGACTCTCCTAAGGTAACTAACCTCGGTCTCTCCTTTGGTAACTAACCCCGGTCTCTCCTAAGGTATCCGTAGCCGGTTGTTAATGCCAGCTTATGTAAGACTGATCTTCTGTAAGTCTGATCTTCGCGAACGTATGGCGGTAGTGAAGCTGTGGACATTGGCTCCCTTATTACTAATAATTTTTTTCTTGCTTTATCTGTTTTATAGAAAACATCTCGTGCATCTATAAACACATCTCATCTCAAATGGATTCCATGCAAAAGTATATGGACAGTGCAAATCTTCTTGGAAAAGAGGAAGGCCAAACTTTCACTAATACACACACGCACACGCACACGCACACGCACACGCACACGCACACGCACACGCACACGCACACGCACACGCACACGCACACGCACACGCACACGCACACGCACACGCACATATCATCCTTGTTTGGTAACATATACTACATTTTGAGCACCCTGAGTAATTCTACATTTCCCAAACAGTAATTGAGACGCCGTCGAGATCCATTGATAAATGTTGCTCTCGCTATGAACATATCCGTGTTTTCAAAAGTGGGAGCAGTCGAACCAACTCTAATGGGTATATTTGCTATAACGGGAACTATGCAGACGGTCCAACATGCAGACACGCAGAACTAACGGTATTCCCTATACAACACGTGTTCCAGCTACTGACAACGTTTGATAATCCAGGCAACATTTATTGTTTTTGTAGAAATTATATTCGTGTCTTACCGAGAAAATGCCATGAAGATTGTTATATACGTCACTCAGATCATTACGTCGTAATGTGTGCTACAAAATCGCATCACTGTATTCTAAAATGTAAACATACTCTCATATTTCCCTCTTCAACACAGTCCACATGTTGATTTAAGACAGGGTGTTTTAATGTTTGTTGTCACAGAGAGTGCCCATTGCATGTCGTTCAGAATCGTTAGTTTATTTCTCTAATTAAGGAAATGGGAGTGCCAGTTTGTGCCTACAGGCATCCTAGCCAAAAGAAATACACAGTGTCCAATACTGCGATACGTGTTTTGACAGCTTGAGTTTAACGAATGTTGATCCACTGTGATCTCTGGCTCACGGCTCTCCGCAAAATTTGTCATAGGCCTTGGTTGAAGATGTCGAAACGTGGGCATGTTTTGCCATTAAAGTATCTTAAACATATCTGCTCAGACTGACATTTTAGTACACACGGAGAAGGCACGGGGAGTAAACGTTCGAGAGTTCTCGCTGGTATTTCACATTAGAACCAAACCATGCAGAGCCACGTGCTTCATTTAACAGCCTCCATGCGCCGATGCCCCGTCAAACGGTCAGGTAGCGTGTTAGGGGTAACTGAGCACTGTAACGTGCCACCGCAAAGTGTACAAGGCGCACACGGTTGGGTCTATGTGTAATGTTACCAGTTTCACACGTCGGCCAGGTAGCAATTGTGGCTAATATGTACGCCTACATTCCCGGAAATCTGCCATGTCCCTTCAAGAACCCACTACAATTTCCAGGAAGGTTTACCAACATAACAAAATGCAATCTAATGTACTTCCGGAATTTACAATATTCTCTCCTTTACCAGTAATCCTACAAATGCTATGCTACAACCCAATGGCGTTGGGGGGGGGGCATTGGGCCATGGCCCTCCGTTTGGCTTTTTATTATTTTTGTATTTTCCTTTGTGCCCGCTACATAATACCTACCAAGGTAAACTAATAGGTGATTAAGCTTGCCCCCCATCCCCCCCCTCCACCCCGTCCACCCCGTCCACCCCGTCCCCCGCCCCCTTCCCCGCCCTGTGCGCCACTTCTCCAACATATATTTGACATTACTAGGTGCTGCTATTTACGAAGAAACACGCTGCTTACAACAAACGAAGTTCCGTGACTTCGTGGACGAAGGCTATTTAAAGCGTAAATTCAACGATGCATATTTATGTCAATCATGTACTTTACTGTTGATATATATATATATATATATATATATATATATATATATATATATATATATATATATATATATATATATATATATATATATATATATATATATATATATATATATATATATATATATATATATATATATATATATATATATATATATATATATATATATATATATATATATATAAACATGGTGCACGCTAAATTAACTGATGATGCTATAAGACGCGTGTTACAGGCTTACAGCGACCATTCCATCCGATAATCATTAAAAGCTTGTTCATCTAATGTTTTACATCAACACCATGCGTCTACGCGTCTACAACCAGTATCGATTCCTTAATTGGCTTCTTGGCCTTCATAAAGTAATTATCCGTTTACGCGTTCGGCTGCAATCTGAACTAACTTGCAAGTTATCCACTACATAATATCAACATGTTATGTAAACGCACTGATGCATCTAACAAGTTTCGCCATGTTAACGTTTTGTCTGGTTATAAGAAAACGTGACCATCAAAAATTCTTAAAATTGTTCACAGCAACTGTCATCATCTCATTGACACGTTGACCAAGTTTTGTCAAAATCGCATACCTCCAGCTCTTTTAAAACGGCCCGACGTGCGATGCCCGTAAATTTTTACAAAAACAGACATGTATTCATGCGCCCACGTGGCCCATAGCAGAAAAAAAATCCCTCCGCCTGTTAAAGTCTTTAAAAATGCACTATTTCACAGCCAATAGCTTCTACAAACAAACGTGTGAATATGACTGCTCAATTGCACTTATGAATCATACATTCGTGTAAAACAATAAACAGGAAGGTCAACTGTGGTCCTACTCCTATAGTATGAAACAGTGAAAACCGAACAGTCTGGAGAACGTACAGAGAGTGACGCCACATATCGTCAGTAATGGACATTAAAATGTTACTCGTTGCTGTTTTTAAACGCCACGAACTTACTTTACAAATAAACAAACGGCGTCGAGGATAATAAAATAACCGTTATCGACAATACCGGCTATTTAGTGTTGTACACGTTTTCCGTACTAATACATTCTTTGCCGCCCAGTACGGCAAAAACAGTAGTTTATACGTGTAACGTGGTGTCGAAATTATTTCCTCCAGATGGCAGCACACAATGATGATTTTAATATTCCCTGTTATTATACCTTACTGAAGTAAACGCAAATTCATAACGTTAAAAGGCGTCACTGACACTGTGTTTGACAACCGAATATCATTTGACATTTCATAATTATCATAGCTTGTCATAATTATGGAAACTTCTTACAAATGCTGTGTACATTCATTCACTCACGTCTCACGTACCAAACAAGGCAACGGAAATGAATTACATATTTTCATCGCAAACTTTACTAGTTATGACATACAGAGTTATTATTATTATCATTATTAATACCAAATATAAGCTTTTTAAGTCACACCAACTCAGTACGCGTACGGTTTTGTGTCATTGACATGTGTGACAACAAACCGCCGTGGGCCCGGTTAGCTCAGTCGGTAGAGCATCAGACTTTTAAAGCTGATCGTGTCTCAGGTCATCTGAGGGTCAAGGGTTCGAGTCCCTTATCGGGCGCATTTTTTTAAATATTGTATATCGAAAATGTTAATACTTTTTCTAAGAGTTAATGACATCTTCAGTTGCTCACACCCTAGATACACATTTTTGGAGCATACATACATCATCGACTTCCATTTTTATTGTCTGTTGACATATTGAAGAGCTAGATTCAAGTATAATAGCTGTGATGTCTCAAGCTTGATAGAATGTTCCGTTCAACTGACGCAAGCATCGCCACAAAGTCTGACATGACAGCAGTGCTTTATCGGTGATATTAAACAATACTGTCGATCGTGGACTATTTGTGATGTTCTCGCCAGAAAATGACGCCATTATCAAACCATCGGCTCGTGCAAACTACTTGCGGTTGCTTAATGGCGATCGTGAACGCAGCATAACGCCATGTTAACGACCTGTTTTGAGATTGTAATGGAATTCACGGCGATTCACTTCCCGCATTCTTACAGATAGCCATTACATAGGTGTCTGGCAACGTGCTTCGCTTAACCTTGTCTGGAAACACCACCATCAACCTATGATGCTAATCGATGTATACCGAGTTCATACCCGCTCACGACAAGAGGTTTTACACGCATAAGAGGAGTGCCATTGTTAGGTTACTGAGGTACTTAATACTAATTAATACCTGAAGGAAATAAAAGTTAAATAGTGACATGTTTAGGGTCTCACAAAGCGCAGGCCGCGGGGGGGGGGGGTGGGGGGGTCCAATTCTCCGCCCCTAAATACGGCGCTGAAGTTAAACATATCCAGGACTGGTAATGATAAAGACGTACATGTACATTATTAAAAAGGTAATTCCAAATATTGGAATGCCGTTTACCCATTATATGTAATAAGTCCTGTATATATGTATACAGTACTAGACACTAATTATTGACATGTGGGATGACATTAATATGGGTTTAGGACGTGCATAAACATGTACGTCAATGACTCAGTTAGAACTATACACATTGCGGAACGCATGGAAATGCAATTTGCTTCCTCGTCATATATACGTATAACATTTGCTTCCACGTCATATACACGTATAACATTTGCTTCCACGTCATATATACGTATAAAATTTGCTTCCACGTCATATATACGTATAACATTTGCTTCCACGTCATATATACGTATAACATTTGCTTCCTCGTCATATATACGTATAGCATTTGCTTCCACGTCATATACACGTATAACATTTGCTTCCTCGTCATATATACGTATAAAATTTGCTTCCACGTCATATATACGTATAACATTTGCTTCCACGTCATATACACGTATAACATTTGCTTCCACGTCATATACACGTATAACATTTGCTTCCACGTCATATATACGTATAACATTTGCTTCCACGTCATATATACGTATAAAATTTGCTTCCACGTCATATATACGTATAAAATTTGCTTCCACGTCATATATACGTATAACATTTGCTTCCACGTCATATATACGTATAACATTTGCTTCCACGTCATATATACGTATAACATTTGCTTCCACGTCATATATACGTATAACATTTGCTTCCACGTCATATATACGTATAAAATTTGCTTCCACGTCATATATACGTATAACATTTGCTTCCACGTCATATATACGTATAACATTTGCTTCCACGTCATATATACGTATAAAATTTGCTTCCACGTCATATATACGTATAACATTTGCTTCCACGTCATATATACGTATAAAATAAAAACAAGAATAAAGAAGACATGACACAAAAGTTCAATACGGGACGGTGTTTTGGAAATCAAAGAAGGTTTGAAAGTGTCGCATGGGGGCGTAGTTTCATGTTAGAGTTCCCTCCGTGGTTCGAATTTTTCATTCATCTCGTCCTAGGTTTTTGCGATTTCTTGGGGTATTTTGGGTGTTGCGCCACTACATATAGATGGATGGCAAACTGATGGATGACTAAGTTTGACCCCCGTGGCCCCCTTTTCGAGAACCCAAATACCTCACTGGCTCGTTTGTCAAATGGGTTATTTCTTTTTGATGAAAATTAATCATGGGGCAAACTGTTAATTTTTTTTTTATTAATTTTGACTGGGCCCAGTTTTTTTAACCAGTCCAACATTTCGTCTACGCTACACGTCTATGCTGAATGCTGTACTAACAGGTATTTTTAGTACAAGATCCATCTCCGGGTGAAGTCAACATTTAATTTGTTACATACACGGGAGTGCCGATGCGTCACTTTAGGATAGGGTCAATTTTCAGCGTAACTCGTTGCGTTACGTATAGACTTACATCACTAGAATGCAATCAATCTTAGTAACGTGTTCTCGTTTTCGTTTTGTAGAATCCCAGCCCGCCTCTCATGGGCGTACTATAATTATTGTGGAACTGTTTTACTAGAACTACAAGGGTGAAAAGGTACGTTGTTGAATTAACGTCAATATGATGCATGTCTTCGGGTGAGGGGGGGTTCTGGATATTCGAACGAACCCTTTTTATCAAAGAATTTAGTTTAACTGTAAAATTTTTCAGAAAACATCCCACAAATCCCGGCTGATTGTGTACGCCCGAATTCCTGTTATTTAATATTTAAAGCCAAATGTTCAGATCCTTAAGTCATGTACCATTAATACGTTCCTATATTACGGAGAACCGTAATTATACTTGCGACCTTCCAAATATTTCAACAAGAAACCGTTTGACACATTTTAGGCACTGTTTATAGTTCGATTGACATTATTTCCCATAATTAATGTTATATCTTCGTGAACCTTTCAACTATCAAACGGGAAACAATAGGGTTAAATTGCGATATTTGTTTAATGAAATAACATGGTAAAGAACAGACAGAACTACACGGGTGTCTCAATGGTGTCAGCAGTTAATAGGCTTGGACCCACTTTACCAAATAATGGACTCCTTAACTACTGGTGTCACTTGTTTGAATGTTAAGTTTATTTTATTTAAGTACAATTAAGAAGGCTACAAAGTCCAGGGTTTCACCGCCACATCGGGGTCGAGTCATCTTGCTGCTGCTTCGAAGATTGGGTAATTTTGTTCATTCCACATTGTTTCAGTTCACTCAGCTGTATCAATGAGTACCTGGCTATAGACAGTTCACTCAGCTGTATCAATGAGTACCTGGCTATAGATAGTTCACTCAGCTGTATCAATGAGTACCTGGCTATAGATAGTTCACTCAGATGTATCAATGAGTACCTGGCTATAGATAGTTCACTCAGCTGTATCAATGAGTACCTGGCTATAGATAGTTCACTAAGCTGTATCAATGAGTACCTGGCTATAGATAGTTCACTCAGCTGTATCAATGAGTACCTGGCTATAGATAGTTCACTCAGCTGTATCAATGAGTACCTGGCTATAGATAGTTCACTCAGCTGTATCAATGAGTACCTGGCTATAGATAGTTCACTCAGCTATATCAATGAGTACCTGGCTATAGATAGTTCACTCAGCTGTATCAATGAGTACCTGGCTATAGATAGTTCATTCAGCTGTATCAATGAGTACCTGGCTATAGATAGTTCACTCAGCTGTATCAATGAGTACCTGGCTATAGATAGTTCACTCAGCTATATCAATGAGTACCTGGCTATAGATAGTTCACTCAGCTGTATCAATGAGTACCTGGCTAATAGTGGCTATAGACAGTTCACTCAGCTGAATCAATGAGTACCTGGCTATAGATAGTTCACTCAGCTGTATCAATGAGTACCTGGCTATAGATAGTTCACTCAGCTGTATCAATGAGTACCTGGCTAATAGTGGCTATAGACAGTTCACTCAGCTGTATCAATGAGTACCTGGCTATAGATAGTTCACTCAGCTGTATCAATGAGTACCTGACTATGGATAGTTCACTCAGCTGTATCAATGAGTACCTGGCTATAGATAGTTCACTCAGCTGTATCAATGAGTACCTGGCTATAGACAGTTCACTCAGCTGTATCAATGAGTACCTGGCTATAGATAGTTCACTCAGCTGTATCAATGAGTACCTGGCTAATAGTGGCTATAGATAGTTCACTCAGCTGTATCAATGAGTACCTGGCTATAGATAGTTCACTCAGCTGTATCAATGAGTACCTGGCTAATAGTGGCTATAGACAGTTCACTCAGCTGTATCAATGAGTACCTGGCTATAGATAGTTCACTCAGCTGTATCAATGAGTACCTGACTATAGACAGTTCACTCAGCTGTATCAATGAGTACCTGGCTAATAGTGGCTATAGACAGTTCACTCAGCTGTATCAATGAGTACCTGGCTATAGACAGTTCACTCAGCTGTATCAATGAGTACCTAGCTATATAGACAGTGGTATAGAAACATATATGTGAATAATTTTCGCGTAATAATTGTAGCGTGGCTGAATGCATCCCGATGAAGTTGAGCGATACCACAGACTAAATACCACGCTATATACTAAGCTACCTTTGCCTTTGTTATCATTGAAATTCAGCAGCGAATTTATTGGACGTAGTTGTAACCTACACCCGATCTGGGACATAAACCTATGACTCTCAGATCACTTTGGTCAGCTTTAGAAGTCTGACTTTAGAATTCTAAACTGAACACGCGAATAACATTGTTTCCGTCCGGTGACACGTGTATGTGCTAAAAAAATACTTGACGCTGATATGTGACAAAACAGAATCATTATTACTAGCACTAGCTTTGTGTTAGTTTTTTTAGTTGCTATAAATACAAACTACAGATTTTGAAAGTAAAACGTACGCCCGATAAGGGACTCGAACCGTTGACCCTCAGATTACTCTGAGACACGATCAGCTTTAAAAGTCTGATGCTCTACCAACTGAGCTAACCGGGCCCATGAGTAATTTTTGTACTATTCACTTTCCAATGTACGCACTATTCATTATGTTGACCTACTTAGTGCAGTAGTGGCTAATACTCTAGTTAGTCCATGTTGTATTCAGGACAAAGGTTGTGTAGACAGTTTGCGGAATCTATTGTGACTTTGAACCAATACCAGCTGCTGCAAAGTGGGGTGAACGAAATTGCCCAAGCTTCGAAACGGCGGAGGTGGAATCGAACCACCGTCCTTTCGATCGACAGGTGGGTGCTCTAACCATTTGTTGTCATGAGTGCCGTCCGTGCTGACTCATCACTAGTGTGGTTTTTATCCGATGGGGCTTTTGTGCGTGCGCCAATCTAATAAAGTAACATTCACAGACTATCGTACACAAGACACAATAAAATACAGTTGCCGACAACAATAACACAGCGACGACACGAGGCGATGACTCTGTGGCGCAACGGTAGCGCGTCTGACTCCAGATCAGAAGGTTGCGTGTTCAAATCACGTCAGGGTCACTTTTGTTGATGTTTTATGAAATCCGTCTTATCTTATTATTTAGTTATATTTAAAAATTGACATATACATTAGTAACAGCGTCGTAGATCAGTTGGGGATTTACTTGAAATGTTGACTCGGGAAGTAAAAGGCGCGCCCGATAAGGGACTCGAACCCTTGACCCTCAGATAACCTGAGACACGATCACCTTTAACAGTCTGATGCTGTACCGACTGAGCTAACCAGGCCCATGGGTTAGGTCGATACGTTCGATGACCAGTAATATTTATGGAAAAGCTTACGGTATTTGTCTATAGTTAAATAGGTGTAAACATTACCGTTGTTTGGCGGGAAATACTGCTTTTTCCCTTGTCCTGTTGCCCGCTATTTTTATTTTCGAAAAACAAAAAAATTCACGGTAAATCAATCTAATTGTTTTACACGAGGCCATTCTAGGCATAAGCTATTTCTTTGGTTTCGAGTGAATTCACGTTTTCTCGCGTGTGCGTCCACACTCGAACGAGAACGGCACGTCAAAATGGCGACCAGTAAAAACTATTAAAAACAAAGAAACAACGCTTAAAAACGACGACAGTTAAGTGGATGCTTCCCATTTTCATGAGCACATTCCCGCTTTTCCACGAGCGGATGTTGGCGCCTATGTCATAGAACAATGAGATAAAACAAAGAGAAATGGCCGAGTACGCTCACACGCACGCACGCACGCACGCACGCACGCACGCACGCACGCACGCACGCACGCACGCACACACACACACACACACACACACACATATTCGGCGCCGTGGTTCACTGGAACACACCCACTAGCAATGACACCAACGAACACACGGACGCACGCAATGCGGGCTATTTCTTGCCACGCGTTTCGTCCGCACTTTCGTCACCTGCGTCACTTCGGGGCGGTCACCTAAGACTAAAAGTCCAAAGAAATGTATATCATTACGTACTGGTGAGTAGTGGCTTCGTCGTCACAACGTTTCGCGGGACAAACGAACGCTCTTTTATTGTCAATATCCGCGTTATCTCATATCCCACTCCGCTAGGCTAAACAGTCTGCGTTTGGGGGACTTTGAGAACTTAATCGACGACCCTTTTTACCCGATGGGGGTTTTGTCCGTTCACCAACCTAACACGCGAAACATTCATAAGCTATCAAGAACGAAGTTGCAATTTCTGTTACAAAGTAATGACACTAATGTTACTGACAACAATAACACAGCATCGACTCGAGGCGATGACTCTGTGGCGCAACGGTAGCGCGTCCAGTGCGAAATTAGAAAATGTTGTTTTCAGCCTTATTTACTTGTCCAGCAGTCATAACGTTTTGATAACAATAACTACTAACCTCCTTTACAAGAGATGAACAAAATAATTGACCCTGACGTGATTTGAACACGCAACCTTCTGATCTGGAGTCAGACGCGCTACCGTTGCGCCACAGAGTCGACTTGTCTAGTTTATACTAAACTGTGCAAGTCGATTACACTGACGTCGTGATAAATGAGTTTCTTTTGAGAAATTGTCGCTGGCAGTCTACGAATGTTGCCTTGTCTAGGGAAGATGTCAAAACACTCATATACGGCGTTACACGAAACCTGCCTCCCACTACCTGCCTGCCTACCTGCCTGCCTGCCTGCCTGCCTGCCTGCCTGCCTGCCTGCCTGCCTGCCTCCCTCCCTCCCTCCCTCCCTCCCTCCCTCCCTCCCTCCCTCCCTCCCTGCCTGCCTGCCTGCCTGCCTGCCTGC
This sequence comes from Lamellibrachia satsuma, assembly GCA_033239005.1. Lineage (NCBI taxonomy): Eukaryota > Metazoa > Annelida > Polychaeta > Sabellida > Siboglinidae > Lamellibrachia > Lamellibrachia satsuma. The sequence goes on along the minus strand of BSQZ01000029.1, from coordinate 6,574,829 downwards.
CTGCCTGCCTGCCTGCCTGCCTCCCTCCCTCCCTCCCTCCCTCCCTCCCTCCCTCCCTCCCTCCCTCCCTCCCTCCCTCCCTCCCTCCCTCCTCCCCCTCCCCTCCCTCCCTCCTCCTCCCTCCCCCTCCCTCCCTCCCTCCCTCCCTCCCTCCCTCCCTCCTCCCTCCCTCCCTCCCTCCCTCCCTCCCTCCCTCCCTCCCTCCTCCTCCCTCCCTCCCCCTCTCCCGCCCTACCTCCCCCTACCTCCCTCCCTTCCTCCCTCCCTCCCTCCCTCCCTCCCTCCCTCCCTCCTCCCTCCCTAACAGCGATACACACGGCAACGACTCTGGCGCAACGGTAGTGCGTCTGACTCCAGATTAGAAGGTTGCGTGTTCAAATCACGTCAGGGTCAAGTTTTATTTCGACTTGCGAAAACTGGTGAGCAGCATACTACAGCCAGCATACTACATACTACAGCCAGCATACTACATACTACAGCCAGCATACTACATACTACAGCCAGCATACTATATACTACAGCCAGCATACTATATACTACAGCCAGCATACTATATACTACAGCCAGCAAGGTTATCAAAACAACCAACAAGTGACGTCATTGCTGTCATTCTTGCTTGTCAATGTACGCAGTATTTGTTTGTTTGTCGCCTTATTCTGTATTTTCTTGTAGTGGGGCGGCATAGCAAAACTATTGTGCATTTTGTGATAAAAGCACCAAATTTGGCACACAAGTAGACTGATATATAACAAACATATATATTTGAACAGTGTCAATGTCCAGCCAGTGTCAATCAGTGAATAAGCTGAACTGTGAGTGTGCCTGGCCAGGTGCTACAGCTGTATTATGTAAGAGTATTGACTCCTCTTGCTTTTGTGGCTGTCATCACCCATCCAAGGGGATGCAATACACCCACCCAAGGGGATGCAATACACCCATCCAAGGGGATGCAATACAAAGTGTATCTGGAGTCTGGAGTTTCTCTAGACATAATCCCATGACAAAATCCAAAGGGACAAATGTGAAAAGTGAATGAACACTAATGAACTAATACTAGGTACAGTACAGTACTTATGGTACTATCAACCTTGTATACTTATGGTACTATGAAATTTGTATTATTACTAATAATATATAATACTACTGTTGATAGAGTGGCTGAATTTAATTTTCTTGGAATAAATTTAAATGAACAATTTAACTGGAAAAATCACATTGAAAAAATTTCAAACAAGTTTTCAAAGAGGTAATGGATTCTAAATAGACTGAAACGGTTGTTGCCTCTGAATATAAAGATCCTATTGTACAACACATTGATACTGCCACACTTAAACTATGGCGTAACAGTTACGCTTGGGGCTATATAATATAATTCAGTAACTTCAAAAGAATCTTGTCCGCATTATTAGTGTAAGCAAACTGAACCACTGTTTAAACATCTTAAATTATTAAAAATAGAACACATATTAAAATTGCAAGAGCTAAAACTGTATTATAAATTCACGAATTGGCGAAACAAAGTCTCACATACACCTTGCCACATGCAATCAATAATGCACCTGATTTAGTAAAACAATCTACACTCACAGGGATTGCAATGTACATAAAACATTATTATTTGCACACTTACGTAGCCAGCAGCGGACCCAGACCATGGGGGGTCTTAGACCCCCCTGTTTCCGTGGCAAAGGGTAACACGAAGTAAGGGAACACGAAGGGGAGACCGGGACTAGTCCACCCCCCGGGGCAAGTCCGCCAACCGGCTTTTATTCAGTGCCTTTGCAGAATTTAGTAATTTCGGTCACACGATTAAGTCACATGATCATCAAGCAGCGCAGTGTCTGAAATGACCATTGACTCTTGGGGGTCCCCTAAAAATATTGGTCACCCCCAGAAAACAATTTCTTAAAACATCTTCTTTTCAAGCACTGTAATGGCTGTTAGCGCCAATTTTTGTGAAAAGACTTGCTTGCTATCATTTCGCTATGACCTATCAGGTCGCTATGACCTATAGTTATTTCAACCTGTAGTTATTTTACCAACTTAGGTGGAATGCACGTGTTGTAAGTCGCTCTGGATAAGAGCGTCTGCTAAATGAGTAAATTGTAAATTGTGGTTTAAACCATTGTTACTGGAGTAATGCGCTTGCATTCACAGTGCTCTGTAATTCTGAGAAATAAAATGCCAAGATAAAATGTGCCTCATAAACTACCAACATAATGATGTCGAGTCCTGCAAAAATAGTGGAGTTCTTGCTGCGAAATCGATCGAGTTCTGCGAAAACCATGGAGTTTTTGTTGCGAGATCGATCGAGTTCTGCGACAACCGTCGAGTTCTGCGAAAACCGTCGAATTCTAGCAGAGACGAACCTCTAGCCTCACACTCAGCAACAGGTGCAACAGCGGACGGGTACCCCAGACCCCCCTCACTGTCGGTAACATTATACGCAGCATTTGTTATTTATTGGATTAGATCAATCTCATTTCATCCACTGCCACATCCACACTTGTATGTCATATCCTAATTAGATCTAACTTCCATTTTGCAAATAGGTGCAATGACATCCTTTATATTAAAAAAGCTAATAACTCGAGACATCTTAGTTTAGTGAAGCATTCCTAATATGCCATTCGAATAAACACATTACTTAGAAATTTTAGCAACAAATGTTACAATACTAAAACGCACGCCCGATAAGGGACTCGAACCCTTGACCCTCAGATGACCTGAGACACGATCAGCTTTAAAAGTCTGATGCTCTACCGACTGAGCTAACCGGGCCCATAAGCCGCGCTCCGCCGGTGATATGATTCAATGAGAAATTTTTATTTTAGTTTGGTTAAAATGACTATTTTAGTCCGTTTCCTATAGTATGTTGTTGCTGATAAACCTATAATGTTTGAGGTGTGGCAGGGGTCTCAACCTCCAATCTTCTACCTGTTTTTTTTTGGGGGGGGACAACATCCCACCTCCTATCTATTTTGGGGAACCGTTTTGAGAGTCCACCTCTCACCAATGCCACCTTCCATCTGAGGCCAACCTCCCATCATTGTTATGACCAACCTCCCACCTTCCACCATTGCCACGACCAACCTCCCACCATTGTTAGGACCAACCTGCCACCTCCCATCATTGTCAGGACCAACTTCACACCTCACACCATTGTTAGGACCAACCTCCCACCTCTTACTTCCTACCACACAATTCTCCATGATTGTTTTCTTCTACGGAACCTAGAACTGAAAGTTAGTCACCACTACGGGAATACAAATAAGTACACGTGGAGTTATATAACTAAGTAAGTTATCCGACAAATGTGTAATGGAGTTAGATAACCAAGTAAGTTATCCGACAAATGTGTCAGTTATCTGAATGTCTAAGTAACGTCGATGAATGACCAACACAGTGCTCTTCCATTGTCTTGAACACTAATGGTATGGTCCGTCAGCAACGGTTCGCTGCCAGGGCACAACGGAGCGACTGTGTATGGGTCACATTTGTCACACGCTTACCTTGGGGTGACCTGGAGACCGTTGGTAAGACCTGTCTCGGATTAACAACATAATTTTTATCTTAGTGTTGATTATGGCTATATTTGTTGATTGACCCTTTCAATTTGAACAGCGTTCTTGAATACTTTGCAGTGACCGTCCAGGCACGGGGCAATTAACTTGGAAAGTTAATTAATTAAATTACAATTAACTCAGACATTTCCAAATTAAATTAAATTAACCTCACACATTTATCAGGTCAATTAAACTAAATTAAATTAACCTCCCAACTTGTTCAATTAAATTATATTAACAATTAAATTTAATTCAATTAACACTTAATTTAAATTAACTTCAATTAAATTACCAGTTAGCTTCACTTAAAAATATAAAAGAAAAACATACAAAATAATTGAATTGGCATTATTAACATATTTAATAATGCTTTCTAAAAGCAATGCAACCATACGTATACAGATGACAGACAGACATATGTACTTTATTTTGACCCATATACATATCACACAACAAGTGAGTATGTAAAAGCATATATACAATAATTACATATAATATACAATTATCAAATTTGGGTCTGGGTGACCCCCACTAAAGCTAAAAAGTCGCTCTCATAGGAACCACCCAAGTAAAATTAAAGACAAATCCAGGTGTGTAGAAATAGTAGCACAAATCGGTAAACAGACTGGCGAGGCCTCCAACACGACATTATATATGATTACAGATTGAATGGTTATTCATCCAGAGAGGTACATATAAAAGCTTATTCTTATTGGTTATTCACTCTTGATGGAAAAGCACATGTGTCGTTCTACCTATACAAGGGTTAATATTAGCCGGCTCTTATACTTCAATATCTACATTGACACTAGTTCCGATGTAGGCCTATATAGGGGAGACCGGGCTAGTCCGCCCCATGGACACTAATAGATCTGGAGACTGTATTTGTAGAGCTAGAGGATCAGTTTCGACCTTAAATTAAACGAAAATATCTTGCCCACATTTGTGCTATCAACAAATGCCAGAACTGTTAAAAGCCAACATCCAAATGTGACTCTTAATAGACCTACCCAAGCATGGGCAGACTTGTCTCATGTCTGGGCAAAACTTGAAAAGTTAATTAATGAAATTGCAGTTAAATAATATATATATATATATATTTTTTATTAACTTTAATTTCATTAATTAACTTTCAAATGTCTGTGTGTGTTTGTGTGTGTGTGTACTTCTATTTACATATATATATATATATATATATATATATATATATATATATATATATATATATATATATATATATATATATATATATATATATATATATATATATATATATATATATATATATATATATATATAAATATATATATATATATGTAAATAGAAGTACACACACACACACACACACACACACACACACACACACACACACACACACACACACACACACACACACACACACACACACACACACACACACTGTGTGTTCTAGCCTGGCACAAAAGTGGGAAAAAGAGAATAAAACCTCAAATTCATCAATACAAACTGATATCAGTTTTATTACATTCTTGAACACTTTCTTAATACAAGTATACAGTAAAAACATAGTTATTCAATGGTAAATTTACAACAATTGCATTGAAGTAGAAGCCCTGCATTATGTAACGATCGTGACTTGGTGTTCTTCAGTGACCTTATTAGCAGATAAATCATATTTTTTTCAAAAAGTCAGTAGCAGCTTCGCTATCTTGGTCAGGCACTAATTGATTCCGTAGGTTCCGAAACTGCTCCCCTCTCGTGTCGATGATTGCCCTCAAGTTGAGTGTTCTGCCTCTCCTTTCTCTGGAAGTTATCCCTTCGTTAACGATAAAATTTTTATGTTGTTCGTGGAATGGCCCAGATATATTTAGTGTACGTATACGTGTCTAGCGCATTACCAATCATGTGGGCCTTTTACATGACGGCTTCCGAAAAAGTTTTTTTCAGTTGGAAAAATTAAATCTCATTGACAATAAGTCACGAGTTTGAAGAATAAATTGCACGATTTGACAATATTCGCATAAGCGCGTAATAGCATTTTAGTCGACATCTTTCTTATGTTTGTTGATCCCAGTCTGTTGATGGCGATGAAACTGTTAATAACACCACCTTGACACAAATCGTGCATGAAACTAACATATTTAATAATATAGACATATATTAGCATTTATTCTCGATATTATGAAAGATTGCGGTGTCGTGTGTTCGATGATTAAAGCACGAAGTACAGTGGCGTGTAACGGTCGTTACGACAACGTTCGTTACCCCAAAATGGTGGACACCAAATTTCATTGCGCGCAATAAGTGCATGCGCTGACATTGACGTTGGAATCTGTTTTGCCTGTTTAATGATCATATATAACTTCGATTATTAAACTGGAATTATAAAAAATCTACATTAAAATGTGCGATGAAAATGCTAAATTAATGTCACGGACACGGTCGTTACGTTCAGGACAACGTTGAAAAAATTGGAAATGAAATGAAATTAACTCGTATTAGAAGCATCTGAATAAAATGCTATCGAAAGGATGACCATAGAGTGTATTGAAAAAAATTATTTATGATTTTTATTAGTCTTGTTTCCTGCAAGTTCTTTGTGACATATCCAAACCTTGTGACGTAGTCATTGGCTACACTCTTACCAAATATAAAAAAATTGCTTGTTTCATCTGCCTCCCAACGGATTATTCTAATTACCCTGTGGTGCACTTTTGAATGTCCCGTTTTGGTGTCCATCTTTTATGTAAATTACAGTGTAATTTAATATTCACAATGGGAATAATGCTTTGATGCACACACACACGCACGCACGCACGTACGCACGCACGTACACACGCACGCATGCATGCATGCACATACACACAAACTCACCATATGCAACATATGTTGACCTATGTTTACAAAACTAGTCTTCTTTCTGACATAACAACCCGTTTGATTGAAGCTTTGCTTTGATTATGTGTATACCGGCAGAGCTTAATACGTCACGCGGTAGAATAGATTACCCGATTTCATAGAACTGTGAATGCGTTTATCGGTCGAGCTGGTCAACATGTCCGCCAGTTAACCGGAAAAATTACAAGAATCTCCCACTTTTAGAACACATTATGAGTAAACCACTGGCGTGATATTCTTGATTTTAGTTGTACGTTGTTAGTTTGTATTATCTCTTCTATGTGGATAGCCCCAAAACCACGACTTTTGTTTCTCTTGAAAGACAAGTGCTATGATTATCCGAATGACATATTGAGCATGCTTCGGCAACGTAAGATTCATCTAGTTATTTACTAATACAACGTACAGGAGTTTTTCATCATTTTCGAATCGCACCCGTCAATATCAACACATATTTTAATGTATATTTAAATCAATGAATACACTAATCGCATGTTTTTTTATCCATGGCATTTGATATTTTTTCTATCAATTCCATTACTCCGTGTGCCGTAGATATTTCATGAAAGCATTATTCATAATACGTATTTAATTATTATTGTATTCCGTGCGGCCTGTCACAACAACATTATGTCGTTTTGTATACGTTTCGAGCTTCCAGACTTGTTGCCAAGTCACAGACTGGCAAGTCAAGTCCATTTTCGAGTCATCTCTCTAGTCAACTGGCTAGTCGTGGAAATGACTCGAGGCAGCCGCTACGAATCGAGGCAGCCCCTACGACTCGAGGCAGCCCCTACGACTCGAGGCAGCCCCTACGACTCGAGTCAACAAGTCTGCTCACGAAATATTAATGTATTAACCTAGTTCTTCTTGGAATGACGAAAACTGTAGCAGAGTGATTATGTTCTTTGACGAGTTACGTATGTCTGGTTGTGTAATTTTAATGACGTATTATCGCGTATTCGGGAATAGAACTGTCATAAAATACAAAACCAGATTATGTCAATGGCGATAATACTAAGTTGGAAGGGTTCATAAATGATTGCGGATGGGACATGTGTAATAAACATCAATCAATTTGCAACGGCTTGTGCTTTTACTAATAATAACTTTAAATGTGTTTTGCTGAATATAATTGTAGTTTATAGTCACGGATGAGTCAAAATGCTACATCATTTGACAAAAATAAATATAATAATACCTTAAACAATGTCATACACGTAGAACCGTGTGTCCTATAACACGTAGAACCGTGTGTCCTATAACACGTAGAACCGTTTGTGCTATATTCAACACTTTATTAATGTAGACCATAGAAAGTGCCCGTATCCAAGGTGTTTGTGTAAAAAAATTATATTAAGTGTTAACATTTCCAATAAACAGAAGTTCACTGTTACATATCTTTGCCAATCATTCAGCTAGGACTGTGTATTATAAATCAAATGAAAGCGCATTGCAGCCACCTAATACCCACCTACCCACCCACCCACCCACCCACCCACCCACCCACCCACCCACCCACCCACCACTGCAGTGAAGAAGAATGCACCACAGGAGTACATGGAACACAAATGTAAATAATATAAGATTTTATTAGCGTGTAGATAAAATGAAAGTGAACAAAGAAAGATGTTACTCATGTTACGGCCCTTATTATATTTAGAAGACGTGTTTGCCATGAAGAATATACACATTAGACCCAGTAAATCTAATTAACATATACAACTAACTATTATATTCAAGATTAATTTACAGGCGAGTAATCCTGGATAACACAGACAGCTGGAACGTTGGAGCGATATGTCATTACATACGGATATGATAGTAATCAGGCATTCATATACCAAATGCATTGCTGTTTGTTATATGAATAACAACTTTAACATACATTTCTCTCGTAAATATTACGGCTAAAATAATGAATCCAACAGCAAACACTAACAAACAAGACACAAACATCGGTGACTTTAGCGCAAATCTTCTCAGACTATCCTCTCGGAATAACATAATTGACACTGGTGCCACATATATGCACCCATTATGTGCGCTGATGTAGACCATTTAATGATCCTTGTTTTGTTTTAGTTTCACGTCTTGTGGAATACCAGAAGCTGGATGAAAACCCCACCTGCCAAGCTATACATGATGGAAAACTGTCTGAAACCTTTGAAGCATAGACTGGCGTAAGGCAGGGTTGCATTCTATCACCATTAATTTGTATCATGATGATAGACTGGATACTGAAGGAAACTGTGAAACAGAACCAAAACGACACCCAGTAGATATTCAATAAGAAGTTTGATGACCGAGACTTTGCAGACGGTGTTTGTCTGCTATCACATGCACATAAAAACAGACGCAGAAGAGACAGCTGATTGAAACAGGACGCAAATGAGACAGGCATGAGAATAAAATTACTGTACTGAATACAACACTTCTGAAAGTGAACACAACATAATATGGCAAAGTACCAAAAAAATATACATAGGAAAACAAATTTACCTATCCAAGCAATGTAATGACAGACAAAGGAAGAACTGATGAGGATGTCAGATGTAGGAATGGAAAAGCCAGGCATGCATTCGCCACCTTAAAGACACTATGGAAAACACCATCCTTCTCACCAAGAAGTAACGCCGGAATTTTCAATCACCATCACAGGTGCCGTGTCTGTTGCAGGCGCAGGTGTTCATGACCGTCCATGTCCCACCATCACAGGTGCCGTGTCTGTTGCAGGCGCAGGTGTTCATGACCGTTCATGTCCCACCATCACAGGTGCCGTGTCTGTTGCAGGCGCAGGTGTTCATGACCGTCCATGTCCCACCATCACAGGTGCCGTGTCTGTTGCAGGCGCAGGTGTTCATGACCGTCCATGTCCCACCATCACAGGTGCCGTGTCTGTTGCAGGCGCAGGTGTTCATGACCGTCCATGTCCCACCATCACAGGTGCCGTGTCTGTTGCAGGCGCAGGTGTTCATGACCGTCCATGTCCCACCATCACAGGTGCCGTGTCTGTTGCAGGCGCAGGTGTTCATGACCGTCCATGTCCCACCATCACAGGTGCCGTGTCTGTTGCAGGCGCAGGTGTTCATGACCGTCCATGTCCCACCATCACAGGTACCGTGTCTGTTGCAGGCGCAGGTGTTCATGATCGTCCATGTCCCACCATCACAGGTGCCGTGTCTGTTGCAGGCGCAGGTGTTCATGATCGTCCATGTCCCACCATCACAGGTGTCTTGTAACAGTTCAGTTGTGCTATTTCCTAGCCCGGCTGCTACACCATCAAGTGTGTTAAATGTTTGCCGACTTCTTTTCCATTCAATCTTTTCCGTTGTCACTAGATGACTACGTTTTCTCTTTCTCGTCACGTGGCCTAGACGTTATGCTCATCTGTTCAATACCAATGTGAAAAGCGTGTTGCTGTATGGCTCTGAGACATGGAGAGGGTTCCAATGCAACCATAAGAAACCTACAAACCGTCCGCAAACAAGACCGCAAGCACAGCGTTCACGAGGAGGACCAACACAGACCAACACAGACCAACACAGATCAACACAGACCAACACAGCATCAGGCAAGAGATCAAGGCAGGAAATGGATCTTGGTAGCACACATCTCCCTCCCGGAAAATAACCACCAATGTCACGAGACATGGAATCCTCAATGGAAAGGAAAACCGGGAAAACCAAAACATATATGTGGAGGAGTTCAGTCAGTGAAGAAATTACGAAGTTTGGCACCACATGAAAAGAGATGGTTCTTGTGCTCTCAAGTTTGAGCGAAGAATATCAAGTAAGTAAGCGAGCCAGCCAGCCAGCCAGCCAGCCAGCCAGCCAGCCAGCCAGCCAGTCAGTATAAGTAAGAATGTAAGTTAACCAACATCGTAACTTATTGAGTACCTTTTAAAGTAAAAAATAAAATAAAAATCTGTGTGATCTTTATTGAAGTGGTTGCTACGCGATGACAGGTCAAAACCAGGCAATGTTACATATTCTGCTCGCTGACAGACGCCATTAGTAGCGCGTCAAGCATCTCTGCCAGATCAACCTAATCCACATATTGTTCTCGGTGGAATTACTTTCCCATTTGTTTTTGTTGCAAAGACAAATGTCCAACAGCGTAACACTGCAGCGGCCACTTTAGTTAGCTTGACGGCCCGGTTACAAGGCAAACATTCACGTAATGGATCTGACAACTGCGAATTCAAACACTAGACGGTGCCGTTGTTACGACGTGCTCGCCTTATGTTGCAGGAAATGCACACGCCTACCACCATGATGAGCAGAAGCACACCAGCGACTCCACCTATGATGAAAGGAAGTACCGGTAGTGAAGCTCAGGCTCTTGTCGCTTGCTATCAGTACCAAGGGGCAGACGGCAGACATGACGCTGCATCACCAGTTAGTGACACATTTTGCAAACTGTCAATAAACATAGTAACGTATTAATATATCTCTACCGGATTAGGCATGTCGACGTTATGTGGCATAGTGAGCTGCTGTTATATGTGACAAGTAAACAATATTTGAAAACTGTAGGACTTTGATGACCTCTACGCAGAGACTGGCGAATCTAACCCTAACTCTGGTTCCAATAGAAGCAGGTGACCTAGATTAAGTTCTGATTAAGCGTTGTCGCTGTTCTGAAGCTACCGATTTTTGCAACGATAGAAAACACAGACGGCTGCGACCACAATAAACAAAACTAGTATAACGACTCTACCAACGATGTACAGTAGAGTTGATGTATCGATTGATGACCCAGTTGCTGTCTTAGATGTTGTCGTTGCTGTCGTTGCTGTCGTTGCTGTCGTTGCTGGCGTTACGGTCGTTGCCGGTGGTATATAAACCAAGGCGGCAGGCATGACGTTGGATACGTCGCTGATTCTTGACGCGCTGTAGTTGACCTTAAGGCCGAAGAACAACGTCTTGTCCTTGTAGGCGGCGGGGAAACGTATCACGAACGTCTCGTGTTCGGAGGCGTTCGCGGGTGAGTTCAACTTTCCGGACATAATGTCACTCTCACCGAGTTGGGTGGCGTTCTCGAAGGAGTGTCGCAACACTTTGATATTGGAGCTGTAGCGGATGTCGTAGGACGACGCTGGGAAATAAAAACGTAATGGCGTCAGGAAAGCTCAAATGTCGAACTCAGGTAAAATGTATACTACTACGCACGCACACAGACTAGGTACCGCACGCACGCACGCACGCACGCACGCACGCACGCACGCACGCACGCACGCACGCACGCACGCACGCACGCGCGCACTCAGGCACGCACGAACGCACACCCGCACGACCTCACACTTTTGTCCATATGCGTAGTTGCGTGTCGAAAATATTTTTGTTTGATCCACCTAATATATAATATAATAATATGTACCCCATAATTTCTTGCGTGAGGGTCATACTACAAGCCTACCTATTTTCTTCTCTTCGAAGTCTCCCACGGCCGTCCATTGGAG